>LPNX010069213.1:390072-534725 GCA_001517045.1 Pseudotsuga menziesii
TTTAATGACAAATGTATCTCCATGACTCCTTGAGTCCATTCAACATTCAATGAATCATGATTTATTATTTAAACAGTAAACTTCAAACTTCAAAGTTTGAAATGATTTTTAATTTTTTTTATTACAATTTAAAAAATTAAAATTAAAACTAGCTAAGTACTTAGTAAACTGTAAAATTACTAAAATACTAAAAGTCTAAAACTATAAATTTTAAATTTTAAATAATAAATAGTAAATACCTTCAGTCTGAAAGTTCTAGCAATTGATAATGAAAGTTCCTTGATCCTAACCACCGTGAACACTGAACCTTTGAAAGTTGAAACTTAAAAACCCCTGCACTGTGCAGCCTATGCAATGTAGTTTCAAAGTTTGCTGGAAAAAGTTGAAAGTAAAACGAAGTTGCCGGTCACCTACACGCTGCAATTTGGTTGTGGTGAAGATGGATCACCGATACCTCCTTTATCCCACTGCCCACTGCTGAAGATGGAGTGTCCACCACTCATTACTAATTTTAATTTGTTAATTAAACATTAAACAGTGCCTTAAAAAAACGTGGTTTTGATAAATTTTAATGCCCGCTGTTAGTTTTATATACCGGCCATACCATAGCCGTACCCAAAATCGAGGTACGACGTCCCATTTTCACCAAACGTACCCAAATTTTTTTTATGAAGTACCCGGTACGACAACACTGTTCATGGTACGTGAGGGTACGTCTAGGTACATACCATTGCCGTACCCAAGTACCCGGTACGTGTACCCGACCCCTGGGTACGGGTACCCATGCAACACAGCTTATCTTTATTTGTTTTGTGGGTAGACTCCTTGAGCCTTCAGCTTCATCATCTTCTTCATTCATAACAACATCATTTCTTATACAAATGCTAAATGGATAAGAGGTTCTTCAAGAATTGAGTCCTTCATATTCCTCATCGCTTGAGGGATCTTCTTTGAATCATGAGAGCTTGATCTTTAGTTGCTCCCATCTTCTCTCCTCTTATTATGAGTCGAGCTTCTTCTTGTGTGCACTCTTCCCAGAGTCTGCTGAAGGTAATCACTTCCTTCCAGCACACATTCCTCGAATGAATGAATCCCATGATCTTGGGAGGCCATTCAAGGTGGTTATAACAATCTATTATTCTTCTTCGATTGCTTCTTCATAGCATCAAACACTTCCTTTTGGTTTCTTCAAGGATGACACATGAGGGATAAGATGATCTTTACTAGAATCTGCAATGATTCTCTTGGATCTATCCTTAGCCTCATCTCCCTCTCGCTCTTAGAACTTCCTTACTGAAATACTGATCCAAGTCAATTTCTTCAAGGATCACGGAGGTCCTATTCTTCCATACTCGGAAGTTGTCAACTTCACCAAGCTTGTCATCAAGTTGGACATGATTAGTCATTTTGAAATGAGAACCTCAAATGTAAATAGCAAAAATTTAGATCTTACCAATTTGAGGTCTCTGTTATGGTTTTGGAGCTAGCTGATCTAGGGTTTGCCAGAGAAACCCTAATTTTCAAAACGTGGAATTTCAAACTTTTGATTGGATAGAAATATGGGCCTCTCCAAGGTGATTTGTCCAATGTACTGCTTTTTTGAAAACAGTGGAGGGAAGCTCCCGGAACAGGAAACCCTAGTTTTCCAATTTCTTCTGCAGAAATGACTGATATTGATTCTATTGTATCTCTGAAGATTCGGATCCTTACATTCTGAAACTTCTTACTGAGATATCCTGATATGTCCTCTTTCCAACTCCATAGCTTAGAGCAGAAGTGGATTCTCCAAGTGGGACTTATGTTGAGTTTCCCAAGGTGACTTTTTGGGGATTGTTCGGCATAGCAAACTTGTACGGACTACCATGTGTCACATATTTTCTAAGATAGCCGTACTCATACCATGCAAGAAGACTACGACAGCAGAGCAGACTCCTCAGCTCTTCTTTGAACATGTGTGGAAACACTATGGCCTCCCGACGACCATTATTTTCGACAGAGATGCTAGATTTGTCAACACCTTTTGGCAAACTCTCTGGAAACAACTCGACACAAGACTCTCTTTATCGACAGCCTTCCATCCGCAGACACACAGACAGACAAACGGAAGTTGTAAATCGCTTAGTCGTGCAATTGCTTTGCATGTACAACCACAAGCATCATCAAACATGGGATGAGAGCCTTCCATACATACAGCCCAGCTACAATCGTGCTCAACACAGCTCTACGAGCAAGAGTCCATTTGAGATCTGTTACGAATTTCAACCCTCAGCACCTATTGACTTAATCAGTTCCTCAACACAGTCGAACGATACCAACTTCAAAGGAGGAGAAGTGGAAAAAGCATTGAAGTTCAGAGATCAAATCTACAATATTCAAAAGCAAACACAGGAGATGTTGCAACAAGCAAATGCAAAAGCTAAGGCTCGACACGACAAGCATCATATTCCTCATTCATTCCAAATAGAGGATCAGGTCTAGTTACATCTAAAGAAGGAGAGCTTCATTGGTCCATACAGAAAGATGAAACCTTTGCGATATGGTCCATACATTATCCTTAAACAGATTGGAGAAAACATTTTTCAGCTCGACATTCCTGCATGCCTTGGCCTACATCCAATTTTCAATGTAGATCTACTTCAACCATACCATGTACCATTGTTGGAACAGATTGACTTGCAGACAGCAAAACCCGGAGACATCCATCCAGATGTTCAGGAACCTCTTCTTTGTAACACCATTGTGGGACGACGCATACGCCTTACAAGGACGAACTCTATTCCCTTGTTTCAAGTGGCTAAAGCTGGACAACTCCCCACACAAGGAAAATGGTACTCTGCTAATGAAGTCGCCGACAAGTTTCCTCACCTAAGCGAATACACAATGGAGACCATTGTTTCTTAAGGAAGGAGGAATGATCCGACCAGCAGTCGATAGGTTCACATTCGACATGTTCGCCCTCAACAGGTCCACCTCAAATACAACATACCAAAATGCTCTGCGACGGTTGAACTTCTGAACCGTTATAACTTCTTTTGTAATTGAACGTAGCGAGTAGTCAACGAAGCGTCTCAGCATCCTATATAAGCATGTACATTAGGTAATATAGACATCTATCTGATTCCTCCATCTTTCATGGAGCATAAGTAATAAATTGGTTTGAATTCTTGCATATTGTCTATGTATATATTTCTTGTCGACCTAGTGTGTTTCCTGCTTTGTTGGTTCTTCTTATATGCTTCCGCCATAACAGTACTCGACTCATTCAGTCGAATGTTGTCCCCAACGTGCACCTAGGCACAACCTCGATCATCTCAAGTCATTAATATAAAGTCCAAGTGACTTAACCCCTTTTCCTAGTGACTTAGGCAAATGTCACTTAAAGGAACAACTCAAAGATATAAAATTCAACACTCCCCTCTTACCGAGGAAGTTGTTCTTCACCACACCCAACTTGTCTCTGAAATGAATAAACTTGCCTCTTCCAAGAGACTTCATGACGATATCTGCAACCTACTCATCAATGGAAATGTACTGCAATGCCACATCTCCTCTCTGAACATAATCACGAATGAAATGGTATCTGATCTCAATATGCTTTGACCTGTCATGAAATACAGGATTCTCAGAGAGCTAGATGCAACTCTAATTGCCACAGTAAATCACCATAGGCCTCAGCTCCTAATCAAATAAATCCACCAACAACTTGTGAAGCCAGAGCGCCTCATAACTGGCCCGGCTAGCTGCCATATACTCAGCCTCTGCAAAACTCAAAGCAACAGACTTTTGCTTCCGACTGAACCGCGACACTGCTGCCGAGCCCAAACTAAAACAACGTCCGGAAGTGCTCTTCTGGTCTGCCACACTGCCTACCCAATCTGAATCTGTGAAGCCAATCAATCTAATCCCATCCGATCTCCTATAATCCAGACCATAATCCAATGTACCTGCAAGGTATCTCAACACATGTTTTGCGGCAACCCAATGTACTCTCCAAAGCTCCACCATGAACTGACTAAGAGTGTTCACCACAAAACACAAATCTGGCCTAGAGTTAACTAGATACATCAATGAACCTATGAGCTGACGATATAAAGTAGGATCCACCAACTCTCCCTAAGAAGCATGAAGCTTCTTCCAATTGGTGACCATAGGTGTAGACATCAGCTTGCGATCCTCCATCTAAAATCTCCTCAGAATATCAACTGCATACTTTCTCTGTCCCAAGAAAATATGACCAGGCTCCTGCCAAACCTCCAATCCCAAAAAATAGTGCATGAACCCAATGTCAGTCATCTCATACTCTGAAGCAAGATCTCTCTTGCAAACTACAATAGGTCTCTCTCCCCCTATGATAAACAAATCATCCACATACAACAGAAGAATGAGCGGCTCATCTCCAACCATGATTAAATAGAGATTTGGATCAGCCTCACTCTTCTGAAAACCCATCCGCAGTAAGTAAGAGTCTATCCTGGAATACCAAGCTCGAGGAGCTTGCTTCAGCCCATACAAGGCTTTCTTCAGCCTCCACACATGAGACTCTCTCCCATGAATCTCAAAGCCCTGTGGTTGCTCCGCATAAACCTCCTCCTATATGATTCCATTGATGCGGTCTTCACATCCATCTGATGGATCTTCCAATCCATTTCCGTAGCAATGGAAATCAATGACCCGATAGAAGTATAACGAGCAACCGGTGCAAAGATCTCATCATAATCAACTCCCTCTACCTATGAGAATCCTCGCACCACAAATCAAGCCTTGTACTTCTCCACACTACCATCTGCAACATGCTTTACCTTGTAAAACCAACAAGAAGTCACCATTGACTTCCCCTCAGGTCTCAAAACAATCTCCCAAACATCGTTCTTCATGAGGAATGATTCTCTTCCATCATGGCATTTCTCCAAACATGGTACTGGGAGGCCTCCTCAAAAGTAGATGGCTGCGAATCACGAAGACTAGCAACCAATGCCATACCCAATCTGTTTGGCATCACTATAGCCCTCACTAGCTCCTTGGGCGTTCCAAACTCCTGAGATTCCTTCAGAGTCTCTCGAAGCCACTCAGGCTTCTTCTTCCCTGAAGGTTGCTCCCAAAATGGTATGTCCTCGTCTGATGAACTCCCAGAGGTAGAAGGCCCATAAACCTGTGTACTAGGAGCCAGTGAACCTTTGACCTGAGAACCAAAACCTGTCCCCGAAGACCCTGCTAACTAAACCATTGAAAACTGGAGATCCTGTGCCTACACTCTAAGGTCCAGTAACCCCGAAAACCTGTGAACCTGTCAACTGCACTGACGATACCTGTGAATCTACCTAAGGTGTGGGAACCTGTTGCTCTCCCTGCTCTAACTCTCTAGACTTCCTGAAGGCCTGCTCCTCCTCAAATCCCACGTCCCTCCTCACAACAAACTTCCTCAGAGAAGGAAGATAAATGCGGAAGGCCTTCAAAGTCTCATCATACCCCACAAAGATGCCTCTCTCTGTTGTGGGCTCAAACTTTGTCCACTTCTCAGAAGGGACATGTGAGTAAGTGAGGCAACCAAATATCCGAAAATGACTCACCTCGGGCTTCTTGCATGTGAAACTCTCCTCAGGTGTCTTGTTCCCCACGACACGATGGGGACTCCTGTTCTGAAGGTATACAGTTGTACTACATGCCTCCACCCAAAGGAAGCAAGGAAGTGACTTTTCATGTAACATGGCTCTCGCAGCTCCAACAATAAATATGTTCTTCCTCTCTGCCACTCCATTCTGCTCAGCAGTGTATGGTACTGTCAACTGTCTCTAAATGCCCTCATGTCTGCAATACTCATCGACCCCTTGGAGGTTTACTCACCCTCGTTATTTGATCTGAGTGCTCGAATCTTCCTCTCAGTCTGGTTCTTCACAAGAGCTTTGAACTCTTGGAACCTCTGCAAGACCTCCTCAAATTTCTTGCTCTTCAGGAAGTAGATCCAGCTCTTCCTAGAATGGTCATCGATGAATGTCACATAATACTTGAACCATCTCAAAGAAACAAATGACGTAGGGCAACATAAGTCAGAATGTATCAAATCAAGAACTCCTGTTGATCTGTTATCACTGCTAGTAAAAACAGTCTTGGTGTACTTTCCCAAAGCACACCCCCTGCAAACATCACTGTGCTTAGTGTTGAACTCTGAAAAACCTGTAACCATATACCTCAACATCCCCAAAACTGAATGATGCAGATAAGCCATCTTCCTGTGCCACACCTCACAAAGCTCGATGTCGCTGCTATGTGCCAAAGCATGCTAGAGCTGAAATAAGAGCTTGTACAGTTTCCCACCTCTGACTCCAATGGTGTAGGAAGCAGATGGTCCTGCAGTCTTGGGAAAAACACGCACATGTCCATCCAGGAAGGACACCCCAAGACCCCTATCTTCGATCATGGAAACTGAGATCAAGTTCTTCTTCAGCCTAGGTACAAACAATACATCTCTCAAAATCATGGGACTCATGGACTCTCTTTGAAATGCAATGGTCCCACGCCCAACAACTCTAACAATTGTGTCATCCCCCAACACTACCTCCACATCAATCCCTGCCTGTGAAAGCTCGAAAAACATCTCTCGAGCACCTGTCGTGTGGCTCGAAGCTCCACTATCAATATACCACATGCTAGTGGTGGATGCACTCAAAGAATGGCCAGTCAACAAGGAATACTCCCTCTCAAGATCAATATTTGCACTGGTGATGATGGATGCTCTCTCTCTATCAACATGTCTAGTACAGAGAGAAAACTCACTCTCGAATCTAGCTGTAAACTCCTCCACCTCTGCCGAAGTTGTTGCTTCCTACTGCTTCTTCTTCTTCTTCTTCTGTGGGCACTATCCAGCATAGTGCCCAAACTTCTGGTCTAGTACCCCGCATCTCCACCAGTAGCTTCCTTCAGGTTGTAGCCTGTAAAACAGGGGGTCGTAGCCTCCTTTCAGTTGAAGCTGAAAAATTGAAGTCTATATAATAAGACAGTTGTTCTTTTTATCCAGTTATTTCTGGACAACTATTATTAAAAAGGCTTCCGTGGTTTTACCCCCAGGACTTGGGTTTCCACGTAAAAAATCTTGTGTACTGTGCATCTTGTTATTTTTTATGATTGTAGATGATATGCTGCTATGATTGGTGATTAGCAACTTGCTCTTGATCAGAATTTTTAAAAATATTGGTAAATACTGATTCACCCCCCTCTCAATATTCCAACATTTGGTATCAGAGCGAGGTTCCTTCGAGAACAGTCTAATCACTGGAAGGAAATTATGGGCAAGTTTGCCAAGCACAGTAAAAATGGAATACCCATGTTTGATGGGACCGGCTATACCTTTTGGAGTATACGAATGAAATCTTTTCTGCTAGCTCAAGGAGTACAAGTTTGGCAAATAGTTGAAAATGGATATAAAGTACCAACACCCCCACCAACAGATCCAGCTGACTTAGTGCGTTATGATATGAATTCAAGAGCCACGAACCATATTTCGAGTGCATTGGATGAATCGGTTTTTGTCAAAGTCATGCATTGTACTTCTGTTAAGGAAATGTGGGAGAAACTCAAGACCATCTACGAAGGTGACAAAAAGGTCAAAGAAGCCAAACTCCAAACCTACAGAGGACAATTCGAACATCTAAAGATGAAGGATGACGAGAACATTGCAACCTATTTTCTTCGAATTGATGAACTGGTAAATACTATCAGAGGCCTGGGTGAAAAGGTTGAAGAATCAGTAGTTGTTCAAAAGATACTAAGAACGCTTCCCAACAGATTTAATCCTAAAATCTCAGCCTTGGAAGAAAGGACTGACTTGGATACTATGACTGTAGACCAGCTACATGGGACACTTGTGGCTTATGAGATGAGATTAGAAGATGAAGACTCACCTATAAAAGAAGCAGCCTTTAAAGTCTCCTCCAAGCAAGCAATAAAAGACAAACAAGGCAAGAAGGACAATTCAGAAATAAAATCCAAATCAAAGACAGCATACCACTTCAACTGCAGTAATGATTCAGATGATGAGGAGATAGCAAACTTCGTGAGAAAGCTCAAAAGAGGCACAGGTAAGTACAAAGGTAAGTTACCTCTTAAGTGTTTTTCATGTGGAAAAATAGGTCACTTTGCTTCAAAATGTCCCTATGCAAAAGACTCAGATAGTGATGACAGCTTCAAGAAACATAAGAAATACAGGAACTTCAAAGGAAAGAAAAGTGGAAGGTTTGCAAAGAAGAAAAGTCTCTACTCTAAAAGAAACACCAGCTCATCAGATGAAGATTCTGACAGTGACTCAGATAGTGATAGTGATTCGGACAGCAGCAGTGATAACAAATCAAAAAGGGTACTCTTCATGGCTGTTGATTCAAAAGACTCAGATGAGATCACCAAAAACAAAGAAGAATCTAATTCAGAAGGTGAAGTAGACCTGGAGGAAGAATTGATAAGTGCTTTGAAAGAGCTGAGAAGAGAAAGGAAAAAGAATAAACTACTTAAAGAGGAAATACAGGAGTTACGAGAAAGACCTCAGATATCTGAAGAAGCAGATCAACTCATTCAAAGTCTAACTATTCAATTAGAAGAAGCCAAAAGAATTCAAGACAATCTCAGAAAACAACTAGAAGAAAGTGTGAATGAAAGTGAGAGACTAATGGGGGAGATAGTGACTCTAAGAACTCAACTACAAAAGAAAAATGTGAGTCAAGGCTATGACAACAGTTCCAAGATACTTGGTCAGATCATCAATAATCAAAAGTCATACCTCGACAGAACAGGTCTTGGTTATAAGAAGCATAATGAGGAAGGTTCAAGTTCCAAAACAGCTAAAGATAAACCAGAAGTTATCCAAGACCCTATCATCCAGGAAGTACCCAAACAACAATCTGAACAGGCTCCAGCTGAAAATCAACATGTTAAAATGACAGCACCTCTAAGAAGACCATTTCAACCTAGACAACCAACCTCAGAATGGACTCCAATTGAAAATCTAAGTTTCAGATGGGCAACACCTCCAAGAAGACCATTTATTCCCAGGTATGAACATTCATTTTATGGTTATTGCTTTTCTTGCGGAATATTTGGGCATAAAGTGATGAATTGTAGAAAAGGAAGATATGCAGAAAACAGGAACAGGTGTGAAAATTCTAGATGGCAACGAAACAACAACAGTTTTTCTCCTTTGGATTCTGAAGTCGAATGCCAGAAATGCAACAACTTCGGGCATACTGCCAAGAATTGTAGAATGACAATCCCTCCTACAGGCATTAATCAAGTATCCAGCAATCAAACGGGTGACCAGCAAAAATGGATCAGACAAAAGAACAATCTGAATGTTCATGAATGTGGGATAGCTCTTCAAGCTCAAGCTCAAACCGGTAGCAACAAATGGTATGTTGACAGTGGTTGTTCTAGGCATATGACAGGTAACAAAGGTGCTTTCATGTTTCTTGAAAAAGATAAAGGATCTGTCTCTTTTGGAAATAACAAATCAACAAAAGTAGTTGGAAAAGGTACAGTAAATCTTGGCGGCAAAGATACAGTAGCAGAAAATGTGTTGTTTGTCGAGAGTATGAAGCATAATTTGTTGAGTGTCAGCCAGATGTGTGATCAGGGACATGAACTTACATTCAACTCAAAGTCCTGCAAAACAAGAAAAGCAGGATCAGGAAAGTTAGTGGCTACAGCTACCAGGACTCCAAACAACATATATGTTCTGGACGAGATCAAGGAAGAGAAATGTCACCTAGGTAAAGAAGATGAGAATTGGTTATGGCATAGAAGAATGGGACACTTACATTTTGATAATCTGGTCAAGATCAGCAAGAAGCAAGCAGTAAGGAACATGCCACAGATTACAAAGCCTTCTGACACTATCTGCAAGCACTGTCAGCATGGGAAACTTACGAAAGCCAATTTCAAGACAAAAGAATACTCATCTACAAAACCCTTAGAGCTTGTCCACACTGATCTATGTGGACCAACCAAGAATAAAGGATTGAATGGTGAAGAATACTTCATGCTACTCATTGATGACTACTCCAGGATGACATGGGTATGCCTTCTTAATAGGAAATCGGAAGCCTTTGAATGCTTCAAGATTTTTAAAGAACAGGTTGAAAATGAAACAGGTAAACGAATCAAGTGTCTCAGATCCGATAATGGCGGAGAATTCACATCACATGAATTCTATCAGTACTGTGAAGAAAATGGTATAAAAAGACAATTTTCAGTTGCCAGAACACCTCAGCAGAATGGAGTAGCAGAAAGGAAGAACAGATCAGTGTTAGAAATGGCCAGAACTATGTTGAATGAAACCAAACTAAGCGAAAAATTTTGGGCTCAAGCAGTGCATACAGCAGTGCACATTATGAACAGAGGATTGCTCAGAAGCAACACTGATAAAACTCCTTATGAGCTATGGACAGGAAGAACAGCTAATGTTCAACACTTCAGAGTGTTCGGAAGCAGGTGCTACATCAGAAGAGATGATAAGAAGATTAGAAAATTCGAATCTCGTGCAGATGAAGGAATATTTGTTGGGTACTCATCCACAAGAAAGGCCTACAAGTGCTACAATCTGAGATTAGGTAAGTTAGTGGAAAGCATCAATGTAAAGATTGATGAATCGAGCCTGTCAAAATGTCAGGAAGACTCAGAAGATCATGAAGAAGAAGATGATGATGATGAAGTAGTAGAAGAAGAAGAAGAAGAAGAACAGAGAAAAATTCAGCCAGAAGTTACACAGGATCAACAGCAAGAACAACAACAAATCTCTCCTAAGAATTGGTATCAAAAGAATCATCCACAGGAATTGATTATTGGTGACAAGAATGCCGGCATAGAAACCAGAAAAGATCGAAGACAAGTCCGAAGACAAGAACAAGTATATTTCTCACTACTATCTACAGTTGAGCCGAGTAACTTTGCGGAAGCTAGTGCAGATGAACATTGGGTCAAAGCTATGGGAGAAGAACTTGATCAAATCGAGAAAAATGAAACTTGGGAACTAGTTCCTAGACCCAAGGACAAAAATGTGATTGGCACAAAATGGATTTTCAGAAATAAGCTAAATGAAGATGGACAGGTAATCAGAAACAAGGCAAGATTGGTTTGCAAAGGATATGCTCAAATCGAAGGGATAGATTTTGAAGAAACCTTTGCTCCAGTAGCCAGAATGGAAGCTATAAGAATGATATTGGCCCATGCTTGTGCTAAAAACATCAAAGTGTATCAAATGGATGTCAAATCAGCGTTTTTGAATGGCAATCTAGAAGAAGAAGTCTACATTGAACAGCCAGAAGGATTCCAACTATCAGCAAACAAGGACTATGTGTGTAGATTAAAAAGGGCCCTATATGGGTTAAAGCAAGCTCCTAGAGCTTGGTACTCCAGATTGGACAGTTACTTGCAGAATCAAGGTTTCAAAAGGGGAACTGTAGACAACAATATGTATATCAAGATTGATCATAACAGCATAATTATTGTTGAAGTGTATGTTGATGATATTATCTTTGGTAGTGATGATGATACTTTGAGCCAACAATTTGCCAAGGTTATGCAAAACGAATTTGAGATGTCGCTACTTGGTGAACTGACCTTCTTCTTGGGACTTCAGATATCACAATGTGAGGAAGGCATCTTCATCTCTCAGACCAAGTACATTAAAGAAATGTTGAAGAGGTTCAAGATGGAAGATTGTAAGCCTGTAAGCACTCCTATGACTACTAGCTGCAAGTTGAGCAAAGACGATGAATCAAATGCAGTGGATCAAAAACTTTATAGGTCAATGATTGGAAGCTTACTGTATGTGACGGCTTCAAGGCCAGATGTGATGCAAGCTGTTGGACAGGTTGCAAGATTTCAAGCAGCTCCGAAGGAAACTCATGTTATTGCAGTCAAAAGGATCTTCAGATATCTTAAAGGAACTATGGACTTTGGATTATGGTATTCAAAAGGAAATGAGTTGGACTTATTAGCTTACTCATACGCAGATTGGGCAGGATGTGTGGATGACAGAAGAAGCACAAGCGGAGCAGCATTTTTCTTAGGAAACTGTTTGGTATCATGGTCTAGCAAAAAGCAATCCTCAGTATCCTTGTCTACAACAGAAGCAGAATATATAGCAGCAGCAGCATGCTGTACTCAAATTCTTTGGATGAAACAGAACCTGCAAGATCTACAAGTAACATATGATGAGCCGATTCCAATTCTATGTGACAACACAAGTGCCATCAGCATCTCCAAGAATCCGGTCATGCATTCCAAGACAAAGCACATCCCTATCAAATATCACTTTCTTCGTGAACAGGTCACAGAAAAGCACATCAAGTTGGAATATATTGAGACAAAGGAGCAGTTAGCAGATATATTCACCAAGCCACTTCCTAAAGGGACATTTGAGTACCTCCGAGGAAAATTGGGGGCATTCCTTCTTCACACAGAAGTGCCTGGTGTTTGGGAGAGCATGTTCTGAGGGGGAGTGTTACTTCAAGGTAGTACCCTTTGCCATTGATGCCAAAGGGGGAGAGAAGTTGTGAATAGGGGGAGTCTATTCTCAGGGGGAGCCTGAGTGTTGTCATCAATGACAAAGGGGGAGTTTGTTGATTAAGTTGCCATTGATGCCAACAGTGCCTGGTCATTGATGCCAACAGTTGAGTCTTGGTGCCCCTTGTGGAGCCCCTAAGTGTTAGTGTTTGGTTAGTGGTTGTCTGTGTCAAGAGGAGACCTTTTGACTTTGCCCAAGCCCAAGTCTGAAGCCCTTGGAGGCCTTGGGACAATGGCAAAAGCCCTGAACTTTCTGGAGAGTGGTCAATATTTTAAGGTTAATAAATTTTTCTTAATTAAAAAGTTTTGTTAATGAATCAAATTTAAAATAAAAAAAAGGGGGGTTTTAATAAATAAAACGTTTTAAAATAGTTGAATAGATAAAAAAAATTATATTAAATATATATATAATAATAACTCAATAAAACATGAAAAGTCTAAATTCAAATATTAAAAATTTTTAAATAAATAAAACATTTTAATAAATTTCTTTTTAAATTAAAAATAATTTTTAGAACTCCTTAACTCTAGGAAAAGTTTCATCCAAAATTAAAATTTAACAAACATATTCATTAAGTTAAGGAAATGAATCATCTTAAATTTCATATAAATATTTGAACATTTGACAACTTAAGGTTGTGGGATTTAAGAGCTAAACAAATTTTTTTTTTTCGGGCTGTATATGGAAATTCACGGACTGCTTTCATATTCACGGGCTGCATTAAGATTTTGGAAATTTGGGGCATATGCAATGTATGAATTCACGGGCTGAACAAATTTGGAATGAAGGGCTGAACAATTTCTGTACAGGCTGTATATTCCGACTGCTTTTACATTGAGGGGCTGATCATTTTGTGTAATTCACTGGCTGTATATTCACGGGCTGTATGTTCACGGGCTGCATTTACAGGCTGGGCTGTACATAATTCGTGGCCTGGAGAAATCGTAGTCTTCAAGGGGGCGTTCCACTTCACCTACAGCAATTGCTAACTCTCCCAGGCAGCCAAATCGTATGTCTATTCTACTGTGCAACTTTCCCACTGGGTGTGTAATTCCAAATATCAGGTCAGAATATCAATTAATGTCAGTCCTCTTTTCATTATTTTCTTTGCTGTCATAAGGTTTGGTTTATGGAGTATACTCTTGGAGTATGAGAGTCATTGTATAAAGTTTTAAGCTTGTGCAAGAGTTTTTTTTTTTTTTTTTGTGGAATCAAACGGGGTGCCTTATTGGGTGAAATGTATGATATCTAAACAAAGAAATCAAACCCTTGACTATATTGTCCTCTCAAATTAATGCGGAGTAAGCTACAGCAGTATGGGCTTAACTAGATCTGCAAGCTCTTGACCAACACTATCAAATAGTTTCAGACAGTCTAATCTCAGGAAAGTAAACAGTCACCTACAGGGAGTTGAGACCAAGTCATATTGGAAGCCTGAAATCATAGTGTAGTCACAGTCATAAAGCAGTAAGGTGCTTTTGAAGTTTAGGCTGTAGCAGAACTTACATCTTGTTGGAGACACTTGAAAAATCCACAAACCATTCAGTATCATCAAAAAGAAAAGATTGGTGGAAACTCTACTTGGAAACTTACATTACTCTCAACAGGTTTGCATCTATACTTGTCATTTCAGTTGCATTTTGTGCTCAGAGGGGCTTGTATTACTGCTGTATGTCCAATCTGAATTATCGCAGGTATGTGTGTCTGAAGTATGGTTAAAATCACAAGTGTACAGAATGCAAATGCTCCTTCAACACTGAGACAGAGATCGCTGGATGCTTGAGCAGAGATTAAGACTATTGCAGCTGTGATGAGCAGCAGTAGATGAATGATGAGCAATGTTACAGCAGAGCAGAGTTGATGTGTTCTGAGCAGAGATGATATGCAGCGTTGATGAATAGTAGTCATGAGCTGAGAATTGGCGTGACAGTTTGGCAGTGATCAGAGTGCAGTGGTTATCAGCAGAGAGTTCAGGTTTTGATATTTGACAGGTCCACAGGTTTGGCATATCAGCAGAGAGTACAGGTTTTGATATTTGACAGGTTCACAGGTTCGGCATATCAGCAGAGAGTACAGGTTTTGGTATTTGACAGGTCTACAGGTTCGGCAATATTTTTCTTATCTGGGTGGCAGGACGGGGCAAGGAAAGGAGGTTGTAGCCTCCTTCCGGTAGAAGCCGGTAAACTAGGGAGTGGTAGCTTCCTTCAGGTTGCAGCCTGTAAAACAGGGGGTCGTAGCCTCCTTTCAGTTGAAGCTGAAAAATTGAAGTCTATATAATAAGACAGTTGTTCTTTTTATCCAGTTATTTCTGGACAACTATTATTAAAAAGGCTTCCGTGGTTTTACCCCCAGGACTTGGGTTTCCACGTAAAAAATCTTGTGTACTGTGCATCTTGTTATTTTTTATGATTGTAGATGATATGCTGCTATGATTGGTGATTAGCAACTTGCTCTTTATCAGAATTTTTAAAAATATTGGTAAATACTGATTCACCCCCCTCTCAGTATTCCAACAGAATACTTCCTCTCAAGATCAATATTTGCACTGGTGATGATGGATGCTCTCTCTCTATCAACATGTCTAGTACAGAGAGAAAACTCACTCTCAAATCTAGCTGTAAACTCCTCCACCTCTGCCGAAGTTGTTGCTTCCTACTGCTTCTTCTTCTTCTTCTTCTGTGGGCACCATCCAGCATAGTGCCCAAACTTCTGACAAGCAAAGCACTTTACAGTGCTCAAGTCCTTCTTTTGTCCCTCCTGCTACTTAGCCCCACCCTTCTTGGGGCCCTTCTTGAACTTCTTCGTCCCCTTTGCAGTCAAAGCCACATTCTCCTCATCCTCCCTGCTAGTAGAAGAGTTGCCCTGTACAAGACCTCTCCGGGTCTCCTCCTGAACAAAGTCATCCCAAGTAGGTAAGTTCTCCCTGGCCACTATAGCCTCCACAAAAACAGCCCAAGGCTTTGAAACCCCATTCAAAGCTGTCCACACTAGCTCCGAACCAGGAACAACCTCCCCCACTATTGCCAGCTCATCTCTCACCTAAAAGATCCTAGTAAGCTAAAATCACACCCTCAGCTTTGGCCATCTTGATACTTTTCAACTTCTCTCTCAAAACCATCTTCCTATCCTCATTTGAGCTTTGAAACAAGTTGGTCAAAGCATCCCACATCTAATATGCACGGGTCTTACTCGAAATGTGTGGGATCACATGGTCTTTCACTGCATCTAGGATAATTCTTCTAGCCTTTATGTCCTTCTTGTTGAAAGCAAAAAGTGTTGTTGCATCGATGGAAGCAGTTATCATAATGGGATTAGTTGTAGTGTTGTACACTACCTCATCCCACAACTTATTTTCCTCCAATATCAGCACTAGCCTAGCTTTCCATGGGACAAAATTCTCGGCCCTATCAAGCCTATCCTCCAACCTAAGTCCTGTTGGCATTTTCTCTGCAAAGTTCAAGTTTCAACAAGGTGCTGCCCACTGACAAAAGAAATCACTGAAGTCTGAAATTTTTCACTGTCAAATTCTGCCCTTTCTTTAACAGGGCTCTGATACCATGTAGAATTTTCAGCACTCTACAACCTGGTTTCCAACTCTGTTTTTAACGTTGTTTAATGCCCAACCCAATTTAACATTCTGCTGCAAATTAGATTTTTGACATAAACAATAAGAACTGAAACACAAGAAGAATTTCTACAACTTTTTATGAGCAGCAAATAAAACACATTCACATAAATATTCAGACAATGAAATTTTTGATCCAATGACCCAAGAAAAACCCCAACCTCCGAGGAAAACCTGTGAGAGAGAAACTCTTTATTTATCTTTGAAAAATACAGCAGTAGACAAAAAAATCAGTCCCAACTTATCTCAACCGAAAGAAAGAAAATCTGCCTCGATTTTCATGCCAAAACAAAAACATCAAACTCAGAAATTTTATGTTGCACCCTCCTCGTTTTCCATGCAACTGTACAGATAGGTCGTACGACCTGTTCTATACGGGTCTGCCTCGAAAAATGTGCAAACTAAAACTGCCTCAGGATTCATGCCCAAATTCACTGCCTCAAAATCTGTGCCCGTATTTCTCTGCCTCGAAACTTGTGCCTATAGTTTTGCCTCGAAAAACGTGAATGTACTTATGCCTCAAGATTTGTGCCCTATACGAAATCCGTACTGTACGGACAGGCTGCAATAAATGCTCTTGCTGCCTCCTCGAAATTCATGCCAAGCTACTGTACTTGCCTCCTTTATTTGCGTGCCGAAAAAAAAAATTGCTTCTACTACTATCTCTCCCTCTTTCTCAAAAATTGGCTCTCTCTCTCTCAAAAATGCAAGAGTGCCTCTTCACTTGGAAAACTTTCATTTTAGGTAAAAAGTTAGGGTGAGTGAAAAGCCATCTAATCCAAGGGCCCAAAATAGTTTAGATGAGTGGTTGTGATTAAATCACTTTTCTCCACAAAATTTAAATTAATTCACTCACTTTTTAAATTTTTACTTAAAGTACATTTTATTCTCTAAAGTACATTTAATGCTCATCTCAAGTCATTAATATAAAGTCCAAGTGACTTAACCCCTTTTCCCAGTGACTTAGGCAAATGTCACTTAGGGAAACAACTCCAAGGTATAAAATTCAACACCGTTTACTATTCCCCATAGGTTTTTGTTCATCAACTGCATCTGAATTTTTTCTTTCCGAGTGTGGAAATTGAAACCATAATATTTTTTTAATGGCATATCCTTACATAATGTCCTAATTGAGAGACATAAAACTACACAAGTAATGTTAATAATGTCAGAGTTGTTTAACAAGTAATTGCATAACCTAACTACCTAGTGTTAAGGTCACTTATGTAACATGCCTTTGTTGCATTTCATTACATTAGGTTGTTGGAGCGTTATACTCCAACACCCTATCTAGAACTTTGTTCCTTCAAGGTCATCATCTCCTCCAATCCCCTAGGCATGCCCATAGTTGGTTCTCAAAGGCCTCACGACTCCTATCTATGGCATCTCTCCAAACCAACTACCTCCTTTTAGGTATTCACTAGATGCACCAAGACATCTCCTTCCATATAAGCAAGACTTGAACTAGGCTATCAAAGAGGTCATTTACAAACAATACATCCAAACCACATGGATCACACCTTAAGGATCTCAACCCAAAGATGACTTTATATTTGGAGCACTTTTTGGAGTTCAAGGATGAACTTAATGTTTGGGCTCCATACCACATGCAAACTGTTGATGTGTCCCCTGGAGATCTGCATACGTCAATTTCGAGCATGATCTCATAAACTTTGGGTAAAGATTGATCGTTACATCCTGCAACCAGATAGGATCTACCAGCTTTGCCACCTACAAGATCCAATGCCACCTATAAGATCCAAAGGCAAAGATGCATCTCATTTTTGGTTCCCTCTATACTGTCAGATCAAGGGTAGATATCACTACCTCTTTCAAAACTAGGGATCTCCCATTCTATCTTCTATCATTATCCCAACCAGAGATGCCTTGCTCTCTTCGTGAAATAAGTGTTCAAACACAAATCTCAGTCTTTGTGTGTCCCATCTCGGTCAAAGGCTCTCAGGAGAAACACCTCCTACCTCTTAGTTGGCATG
The DNA here is from genome assembly GCA_001517045.1 of Pseudotsuga menziesii. Classification (NCBI taxonomy): domain Eukaryota; kingdom Viridiplantae; phylum Streptophyta; class Pinopsida; order Pinales; family Pinaceae; genus Pseudotsuga; species Pseudotsuga menziesii. Next base: position 408,239 of record LPNX010069213.1, read on the forward strand.
TACAATTGGAGCAACAATAGCAAGAAACATCATACAATACTTTAGAGTCCAGTCAAGATTAGTGAGGCCCTATGACTTCTCTTGAGTCTCAACCTCCACCACTGTTGGTCAACAGATATCTTCGCAACCTATAGGAGGGGGATGTCGTACCAGCTCACAAGGCATAAAACACAAAAGTAACAAACATACCAATTCTTGGCAACTCCAGCATCGAGATACCCACACCCAGCACATTATTACCCAAGTTGTGTGAGTACCAGGTCCCCTCAACCCCGACCACTCCCCAAAGGATATGATACACCAATACATCAACCCTTTCACGGTGAATGATGACTTCAACAATGAGCCAGTAGAGTCCCCCTGACTTGTCCTCAGCCGCAATTCCTAGCAGACCTTGATATCCTCTCTTTCGTTCGGAATCAAAATCTCAAGCTTATATCATTTTTACTTTTAATGTACCAGAACCTTGTCTTATACTCTCTCTTAGCTAGGCTTGCCTCTAGTTTCTTGCTTGTTCTTAGATCTTAATATCGTTTTCTGATCTTAGCATAGATCTAGGAGATGCTGTGGTACGCCCACTTTGTACTTGCAGTGGATGTCCTATCTTAGTCCAATTGACCTACTTTTGTGGTCATTTGTTGGATACTAATAAAATTATCTTATCTTCTCTTATTTTTGTTTAGTTGAACTTTTACATCTTGTCTTGTGGTTTCCCTAATTCCACTAGAACACTCCCTTCAGGATAAACAATATTCAGAATCAAGTTATGAATTGATGTTCTGCACAGGTTGATAGGCCTGAGCATATACGTTTGCATGCATACGTGTTTGAGAAAGACAAGGAGATCATTTCTAATTTTTTAACCTTTATAATAAGAGAGCAAATTTTAGTGAAGAAGATAAATAAGAGCGAATGAGAAGTACCCTTTGTAACTTTTGAAAGTCATATTGTCAAATCCAGAGGACTCCAAAGCTTGAGCAGACTTTTCTCCATGTTTGTAAATGACAACATCATCCGCTGCAGGATAATTTGGATTATGCAGTGAGTTGGAATTCATACTTTCAACAAAATAGATTATTCAAAGTGGATGGATATTATCCATAGTAATATATCAATGCAGTAGAAAAATGCGAACTGGAATGACAGCATGCTTAACAGAGACCTTTTCAACAGCGATATAGTACACAACTAACAATTTATCAAATTTCATCAAAGAATATATATCGAGACAGCTTTCCAGTGTGCACATGGTGCAGAACATGGAATAGCAGATTCATATGAAAAGTCCTAGGATTAGGCATTTCATTGAAATTTGATACCCAGCTGTATAGAAAACCTATGATATTCAATCGTGTGAAGTAAAGCTCAGATAGCAAACTTGGACAATCAATAAAACAACCAAAACCCATAAGAAAGCACTAGCAAATTATGCAAAACAAAAATAGTTCATGGATTGAAAAATAAAACATCTCCAATAAAAAATTAAATCAAATCCACTCAAAGCTATTTTCTCCAAATAACTAAAGACAAATGTCTCCAGCCCATCTCTTGATAGCAAGGTGTAATCAACAGAGTGGACCAACAGTAAGTTTGGCAGTACTGCGAGTTTCCAAGAGGACTTCAAAGCTATAAAATACTTTGATTTGGTTTCAAAACTCACAACAGTTTAGCATAAATAATGAGCATATCTTTATAGTACAATGGTATAATTCATAACAAAAGGATGGCAAGGCCCTCTTTAAAAACAAATTTTCACTTGTATTTTGTCATTTGCAAATGTTGGGAGAGCTCAAAGAGTGATTTTTTTTGCAAGTGAAGAAGATTTGAAGGCCTGATTCTGATTTATATTGAATATTTGTAAAAATTTGGAGCTATATGTCTATATTTTTAAATTTTAATATATATAATTTTTTTTAAATATATATATATAACGTGTCCTACGTGTCCTGATTCCCGGGGTCACCGTGTCCGTGTCGAACACTCGAATCCCCGTGTCCTTCGTGTCTTGTGTCCCCCTGTCAGGTGACTTAGGTAGTATGTTTATCCACATACAGGCACATTACAAAGGACATCTCAACCGATGAAGAAACCAATGAAGGACATTTTCCTATGTGGGTTGAATTTCTCAATCTCCCACTTAGATTCTTGCCATTTATGGAATGGTTTGACCAACCTATAGCAAGTTTGTTTGCCACAAGCCAGGCCACAAGTTTAACCTCAAGCCAAATGGGTGTATTTGTGTTCAATTCCATCTCTCTAAGAAACTCAAGGAATTTGTCAAAATATAGGTGGGAACCAAAAATTCTGCCAATTTGTTCAAAATATCAAACTTGCAAAATCTTGTTCATGTTGTAAAAGCCCCGAACAACAAATTAAATATTGTTAGTTGTTTGCAAGAAGTTGTTCGACTATCACTGGATATTTCCAAAAGATCGAACACCTTAAGCAAACACTCACACAAACAAATCACAAATCAACACGTCGATGTTTTCACAGGGACTTGCAAGGATGTTGACAGAAGGAAATGAACAAGCCTTAGGTATGGTTTGTCTAAGTAGTTCATCAGCATTAACCATTTCAACAGGAATTCAGCATATTCAACAACAACGATGGTATGCAGACATTATATTCTACCTCCTCAACCTGACTTGTCCAGATCATGTAGCTGGCCACAAGAGAAGGTCATTAAGATTGCAATCCACCAAGTATTGCCTTACACAAGAAGGATTGGGTTGGAAAAACCCGAATGGTCTCATACTTAGGTGTGTGGATGAAGAGGAATCTCGAAGACTCCTAGAGGAGTTTCATTCAGGATTTTGTGGTGGCTACTTCGCAGCTAAAACCACAGCTCACAAGATCCTTAGAGCCGGATACTATTGGCCCACTTTATTTACTGATGTGCACAAGTCTGTTAGGAATTGCCAAAAATGTCAACTTTTCAAAAGAAAACGGAAGCCTGTTGCATTACCTCTAAAGCCGATAGTAATCCAAGCCCCTTTTCAGCAATGGGACCTTGATTTCATTGGTAAATTTAAAGACAATTCAAGTAATGGTTATACTTGGATTTTAACAGCAACGAATTATTTTACCAAGTGGGTAGAGGCCATACCTACTAAAGCAACAACAGAGAAAGTGGTTATGGACTTCCTTGAAGACATAATCATCACTAGATTTGGGGTTCATGCTAAGATAACATCAGATAATGCCAAAGCTTTCAATTCAGTAGCAATGTCTTCATTTTGCTTTAAATATGGCATTATCCTACCTCATTCCAAGAACTACTAATGGTCTTGCTAAGTCAAGCAATAAAAACCTAATGACCATTGTGAAAAAGATTGTTGGTGACAACAAAAAGGCGTGGGATAGTAAAATCAAGTTTGCACTTTGGGCAGATAAAATTACAAAGAAAAGTGCAATGGGAAAATCTCCTTTTGAGTTGGTTTATGGCATGAATGTGACTTTGCCTATTCATCTTCAGTTACCAGTGTATCAGACTCTACAAGATTCAGGTTCAAATCAGGAAGACTTTCAGAGTAGAATAAATGAACTGATAGAGTTAGACCAGTATAGATCCATCTTAACTATGGCTCTACTAAATGCCAAGAGGGATCAAGTTCTCTTGAGGTGCAAACCTTTTTTAATTTACAAAAATGTCTAATAAGTATTCCTACTTGGGAAGGAAATGGCCAACTTGCTTAAGTAATTTCAAAATAGGGTAAATATCAGTAGAAGAATGCGACGAGTAACATTGATAATCATATAATCAAATAGTTTTCCAAAAATTGCTTTACTTGTCTTTTTTTAAAACTAATAATGAATATTAAGAATAGTTAATGAGTAAAATAATCAATATAAAATTTTAAAATCTAGATTTCTATAATAAATTGGAATTTGAAAAACATTTTTCCATCAAAAAAAGATTTTAAACATTTATCCAAATGTTTTTGAGAAATGACTTGTTTTTCTCTATAACTAAAAATGAACATTTGTATGTTAGGGTTAACCTTGACTTGGGAATGAGCAAGGATGTAAGTGGTTTAAGGCACATGGTTCTAGTGGCCCGTCGTTTCTTGCTAGTTGTATTTGCATTTAAAGAACCTTGTAAATATGGATGCTTTTGGCAGCCTTGGCCGACCAATAATAAATCTATTATTGAAGGTTGGTTTTCCCTAGGGGGTTTTCTAAGGTAAATCTAGTGTTGCTATTGTAATCTCTATTATTTTGTAATTTATTTTCTATCACATATTTTATTTCTAACATTATGTCTGCTTAGGTTTCAAGTCAACGGAATTTTAAATTGACATTTGATATTACATAAATGTGTTTTACAATTTAGCTAATTTAAAATTAAATTTTATATGTTCTTGGTTTTATAATTTTTCTTTTTACTACTCAAGTCAATTGAATTTTACTACTAATATTTTACTACTCAGTTTGTAAGATTGTGAGTATTTCCCTAATATGGTTGTATATTTATATGAGTATAATCTTTTTTATTTTTTATTTTTTTAATTATAAGCCGACTTGTTATAAGTTTTTTTATTTTTTACTTTCTATTATTATTATTTTTATTGAGCCGACATGTGCCACGTCAACGTTATAGACGGGACACATCTCACCCATTTGAGCTGCAGAAAGCGCCTCTCGACGCAATGAGGTCAGAAGAAGGGTTGTTAATCAAAGTAGCAAAAATCAGGATAAGGTTAAAAGAAATTTTGACAAATCATCCAAACCAAGGGTTTTTTAGAAAGGAGATGCAGTGTTACTTTAGGACAAACGAAGAGAGAAGTCGAGCAAGCACAAAAAATTTGACAGTTTATGGATGGGCCCTTACATCATTCATGGCGTGGTTGGTGACAACTATTTTTATCTCAATAACATGGATGGGGAAAAGCAGACTTTGTCTGTCAACAGACAAATTCTGAAACTGTTTTTTAGTAAAAATATATGATGCCCATGGGGGCATCTTTGTATCATCACTCTCTAAACCTCTTTTTGCATTTTATTTCTTAGCTTAGTTCATTTTCTGTATATTACTTTGTACATTATTTTCTGTATATTAGTGGTATAAAAAGTTTTCATTTTTGTATCATATATTGCAGCGTATTTTGTTTCATTTGGGTATCTATAGACATGTGACTAACTTATACTAATTTTTGTGCAGGAACAAGAGATTTTAGGTTTCTCATATGATCAATTTCTATGAGGTTCAGATCAATCACACATCCCACAGTTGGAGCCAGATGTTACCGACTAGGTTGCATCTAGTTGTACTTTCAGTGAGTCGCCAATGATGAAAAAAGTACTTGTTCAAACTCAGAGTTCAAAAGTCCATTCAAGCCTTCGTGGCATTTTTATTTTTTGTACTGCATGTTCATACCCCTTCGGGGAAGTTTTAATAAATGTACTAGGATGACCTTTTTTTTTGTAAAGGACTTGGCTTCCTAAGACTTAAACGTCAATCCGATCATTCCAAGGTGTTTTTTCCCTTGTCAATTATGCAATGTTGAATAAGCGACGTATAATTTTTTAGTTTTTTAATGCTCCTGCAAAGCTGGAATCATCATCGTGATCGGTAAGCCTTGGGAGGTTATTAAAGTTCACGTGTCAATGTATATGAGCATGCTAGCCATCAATTTTTAGTCGTATGGACATGTACTAGGCCCCCCTAGAGTTTCGTCTCATTCTTTAAAAAAATCATGTTTTTTAAGCCATTTTTTAATGGTTTAATTAAAAAATTTGAAACCGGCATAAAAACTTGATCCGAAAGTAGAATTTGGCGTGGGGATGCTCATTTTGACACTCAGAGCATACTCTTTACCTCAAGGCCACTTTTCATGAGTTTCGGGTAGCTAAAACATCCAAGTGGAGTATTATTCAACTAAAAATGCATCAAAGTGACATTTAATTGTTAAAAGTGCATCAATTTGGCACTAAAGGACAAAATTTAATAAGTCAAAATTTAATTTTTTTAATGTTAAAGTGACATGGCAAAGGTTCCCATGAAGTTAGCGGCTTATTCAACCACTTAAAGGAAGCAAACTTTGGTTTTAATTTGTGGCAATGAATGGTTATGAAGAGGTTGATGTCAAACTAGAGGAAATCGCAAGCATGGTGTAAGTGTTGCGCTAGCACCATGAGTGGACCCCTCATCACTTGTGTATTACAATAAAACTTTGGATATGTTTTAAATGGTATACCATACATCAAACTTTGGTTAAAGACTCGTGAGGGTAATGAGTTGTTGAAATAGTGACGTCAACTTCAAGTTTGTGAATGCGCAAGCATGTGGTACAGCGAGTAGCATGGGGAGTGGACCCCCCTTTATGAGGGAGTTAAAACTTGAACTTTGGATAAAATTACAAAGTGATATATTGTGTATCGTTTGTGATTTGTAATATCACATTTTATTAGTGAAAGTGACTCGCACATGAGGAGGAAGGAGACACCAACCTCATGAAGCAAGTGAGTTGTTGGTGTAGTGTTGGCGCATGATGAGTGGAGGGTTGAGTTAGGTGAGAGAGGTGTCACTTACCTCTCCAGTTTCACTCCTAATTAACTTAGTTTAACTCAGATCAACTCCCACTCTGTCTTCAGTGTTGATGGTGCCCCCCTGGGCCTATTTTTGCTATAAATAAAGCATGCTTCTCTCCCATTGAGACTAGTTAGAGTTTGTTGAGCAGAGGCTGGAGAATTGTAATTGTTGTACTATCTTTTGATATTGAGAAATAAAGAGGCTTTGGAGGTCCATGTTGTGTGATGCTATCAATTGAGTGGATGTATTATCTCGATTTCATGAGGTAACTTGTATTTGGTATTTGTGCACTTGCTTTATGAAAATCTAGCCTATTGGTAGGATTGGTATCAATTTTGTAGGAAGGATTGCTAAAACTTGTTTGATTTAGTTAATCTTTTATTTGCAGTAAGTTGGAGATTCAAGATGTATATGTATCATTTGTTTATGCTCACATTTTCCTGGTTTCTATGTTGTTCCATTTCTAGATTTAATGGGTTGTGTGCAAGTATGTTGCTAGTTGCAGGTTATCTGATTTGAAGAAGCAAAGAGCTTGCTTGCTCCCGTTCTTTCAAATCTCTTACGGAAGATCCAACCCTTGTTGTCCCACATGTTGAAGGCTGTGCAAGTGCTTGTGCATCGGTGGAAGCAGGAACTGTGACAGGATTTGCTTGTGTGCTATGAACCACTTCATCCCAAAGTTCATTTTCCTCCAATATAAACACCAATCTAGCTTCCCATGGGACAAAATTCCCAACCCCATCTAACATATCCTCCAACGTAAGCCTCGTTGCCATTTCACTACAAATTCACGTCTCAACAAGGTGCTACCCACTGACAAAAGAATTCACTGGCAGTCTGAAATTTTCACTATATTAATTTTGCTCCTTCACTAACCCATGCTCTGATACCATGTAAATTTTATCTCATTCCCCAACCCAGTTTCAAGCCACCATTTTCACCATTATTTAATGCCCAACACAATTTACTTTCAGCTACAAATTAGTTCATTTTTCTCATAAACAATTTTGACTGAAACACACGAAGAATTTTACAACTTTAATGAGCAGTAATAAAAACAGAGTCACACATAAAAAAATTCATACTCATTAATTTTTGGTCAAATGACCCAGGCAAAACCCCAACCTCCGGGGAAAACCTGTTCTTGAGAGAGAATTTTATTTTCTTTTATAAAATTAAAGTACAACAAAAACATAGATAAACTTATCTCCACCACACTGATCAGCAAATTGACTGAATTCAGAAATTTTACAGTCATAAATTTCTGCCAACCGGCTACCTCGAAAACCATGCCAAACTGACTGTACAGATTTTCTCGATTTTTGTGTCCACGGTTGTACCGTCGAATTGTATGGACCTCAATTTTTGTGCTCTTGTACTTACTGCCTCGAACTTTGTGCCTAGAAAACTGTACGAACTGTTTCGAAATTCGTGACCATAACTATCTTGAAATTTGTGCCACTATTGTACGAAACAACAATTAATGTTGTTGTGCAGTCTCGGGAATCGTGCCCAATGCTGCTCTCTCCCAACCTGTGATTGCTTTCTCATTCTCAGCTCTCCAAATCTCATGGAAAAAAAATGAGTCTATTGTGCCTTCCCTTGCCTTTTTGGAATTAATGAGGAAGCTTAATGGTCATCTAATCCGAGGGCCCACAATGATTTAGATGGGTGGATGAAATTAAATGCACTTTTAATTTTCACCAAAATTAATTTCACTCACCTTGCCTAAATTTCTCAAAAAGTCACTTTAATCACTAAAGTGAAAATTAAAACTCATCTCAAGTCATTAATTGCAAGGGTCATGTTATTTTCCCCTTTTAAGTGACCTAGACAAAAATCACTAGGGGAACACTTTCCTAGGTACAAAATTCAACAATGGCAATGTCGTAAACTCTCTGGAATAGAGAATCCCTCGATATTGTGTCAAATGCTTTCTGAAAATATACAAAGCAGCTATAAACTTTCAAAGAGCGATGGCAAGCCTCCTCAACGATAGCTCGAAGTGTAAAGATGTTATCAATCGTTTGGTACTCTAGTCAAAATCTAGCTTGCCCTCTAGCCATGAGATGTCGACTCTCCAGCTCATCCAACAACAACTAATGCAAGAGTGTGGCAAAACGCTTGGTGAACGTATGCCCCAACATGATAGTCTGACAGTTGTTTGGCTTTGAACTCTTCCTTGATTTGTGAATATGATGTGCCTAGTCCAAGAGTGGGGGAAACCAAAACATACCGCATGGTTAAATAAGCCAGCAATATGTGATTCAAGAGAACAGATGAAATGCTTAAGGGATTAGGCCTGGAGGCCTTCCTCATCTGTTGCTTTGTTGGTGCTCATAACTCTGGTTGCTCTCCTAATGTCCCACTCCAAGAAATGGTGGCATAAGGTGGGGGGGAAGGGATGTAAATGGGGGGTTGGTCGGTAATGTCATAGAGGGAGGTTGTGTAGGAGAACATGGCCTAGGGATCTAGGTCTGGTGGGATGGCACAATGTCTAGGAAAGAGCACGCCAGAAGGCTTTTAGGGAGTGACGAAGGGCCACGCAAAGTTCATGGTTCATGTCTTTTCCAGGAGAGGAACTTGTACTTTTTATGACAAAGGGGTTTAAGATAGGTTTTGTCGAGGTGGGGGGTAGGACATGGGGTTGTGTGAGGGTGAAGTAAAGAAGCTTGTGGAGGGATTTTCATTCTTCGTTGACCCACCGGTTCATGGGGCAAGAGCCATGAGTGGACTTGTGGGTGTGTTGACGAGTAGAGTGGGGATAGGAATTAAGGGCAGCCTCTATAAGGAATGTGAAGAGTATCTCGTATTTGGTTGTGGGTGTGTCCATTCATGTGAAGTGGGGAATAGGGGGAAGCAACTCCTTAAGGCGAGTGAGGAGTCTACATAATATCCATTGAAAAGGAAGTTGGTGCAAGAAGATGGCGGGGAGGGCTAGGGGATGGGGGGAGGAGGGGGGGATGTAGAGAGGGCGAAGGTGAGGAAGCCATGGTCTACCCTAAGGAGGGGGGATTCTAAGAGGAACTAGATGTGTGCACGGAGATCTTGGTTGGCTAGGACACAATCAACCACACTAGCTCCTTGGTTGTGGGTAAAGCAAGTAAAATTCCCTAACCCTGGGAAACAAGGAAGTCCATTCATGACCAATAAATCATGGGATTCCCCCAACTGTGAAAGGTGTCACCCTTAGCCTGTGAGGGGCCCAGTCCCATCCTATGAACTCTTGTGAAGGCCCACCAACTCCGACTCTACCTCCTGAAATCAAAGAGCATCCTCGACTCTGGCATGAAGACGTACCTGTAGGTTTTGGGAGCAAGCGTTGAAGCCACCCGGAAGAATGACTTCCCTAAGAGTGGAATAATGTGAGATATCTATATAAAGAGCAAGGAAAGGATCCCGTAACTCCCTATGAAGTGCAAAGTGTGACGAATTTGAGGGGGCGTAGCAAATAGGAATGTAGCTGTCCCAAAGCAAAGGGCTAGTCTACTGGATCTTGATCCAAAAAAACCTAGCACGCTTGTCTGATGTCACCATGGTAACCCAACCCTGGAGAAACTCACGTATGAGACAAGCAACCCCCCCCCCTCGAAATGGAGCAACCATATCCGATTGGACTCTTACTAGTCGAATCTAACTTTCATGTTTAATAAAAAAATATGAATAATATATTTGATGATGAATGTAAATGTACAATACGCTCGCCTTTATATGGCTTGAGCCAACATAGTGAAGGGTTATGCCCTTTCAGTAGTAACCTAATAATATAATTATTTATAATTAATAATATTTAATTAAATATTCACAACATTGCCTTCCCCTTGGGAAAAGCTTTGTCCTCAAAGCTCGAGTATTTCCCTAATGTCATCCTTCATTTTGATTCGGTGTCAGTATTAGAATTGAACGAGATTTTTGGTGCAGAGACTTGCACTTCCTTTCCATTGATGATTCTGCATTGTATTGTCTGACTGTTCCTACATTTATGGCTAGGGGTCCAGTCATCACCGCATCGACGGCATATGTTTTTCTTCTTTTTTCTATTATCAGAATAACTGTTAGATGACTTCGACCTATTTTCCATTTCATAGGCATATGATTGAGGTTTGTGACATTGATGGCCGGGTGACCAAGTATCTTCACAATACCTACATTGTGTCTCTTTTTCTTGTCGATAATGGTTATCACCTCTTGTTCTTATTCCTTCCAATTTGCGTTCTGCGACTTTGGCTTTATATCTTGCTGCTTCTACATTAGTTATGTCATGTAAGTTTAACTCTTTTTGGAGGTATGGTTTAAAACCTCCTAAATAGGTTTCGAGTCTTTGCTTGTCAAGCAACCCAAATACTCGTGTCGATAAGGATTCCCACTTATAAGTGAATTCCTCAACGCTTCCAACCTCCTGTAATCTGGTAAGTTTAGTGAAAAATTCATCTTCTTTGATTCCTTCAAATCTATTAAAAAAATCATTTTTGAACAAGTTCCAAGTGTAGGCAAAATTATCTCTCCTCCACCATAAGTACCAATTATAGGCGTACCCTTCCATATGCATATTGACACATATTTCACCTTCTCCTCGTTAGATTGATTATTGTAAATGTCGAAGTATTCTTCTGCTTTGTTTAGCCAAGCAACGCATTGGTCTTCACTCCCATTGTATTTCGACAACTCTAATTTTGCTTTAGTTTGGTACACTATGTAAGGACACTATTGATTTCCTTTTGCCTTATGGTTTGATGGTGGCTCAAAACTACTAGACAACGCAAGTGACATATTTGAACTGCTTCGTTGTTGGCGGTGATTTTTAGCCTTTTTGTTCTCTACTATCTTACTGATAGCATCTATTTTGTTGTTTAATCGTGCCTCCATATCTGGCAGTACTTTTGTTTCTATCTCTTGCTTAAGTGTCGCATTGTTAAACTTTATTTCTTTTTGCAATTCTTCTCAATTCCTTGCGAGTGTTTCCTGTGTGGCAACATGAAATGAGGCATCTAACATGTCTGGACGGCTGACTTGGTCCGGACTAGGTATGAGTCTTTGTAACACCTCGATTAATGTATTATGGTTCTGAGTCATGGAGCTCAAGTTCTGTGCTAAGGTATTTATGTTTTGAGTTATGGTACTCATTTTGTCATCCAAGTCTTTTCATTTTTCGTTCAGGATGTCAATTTTTTCATCCAGCCTTCTTTCTAGTACCAGAACAAGCTCGTCTTTGAGTACCGTATTGTTATTTTTCATCTCTTCCTTCAAGTTTTTTTGGTTAGCGAGAAAGGACTTGATGTCTTTCTCCATTTTTTCGATTTGCTCTTTTAGTTCCGCCATGGTCTTGGACCTTGTATGCGGAGGTGTGTACCTCGACGTTATTTTGGCTTGTGAGGAGTGGAAACTTTTTTTTAAATAATAAATATTAATTATTTAATTAATATTATTTTTTTATTAATAAATATTAATTATTTAATTAATTTTTTTTTATAAACTATATAATATTTGGTATATAGTTTTTTTTGTTTAAAACTAAATATTATAATAATAATTATTATATAATATTTGATTTTTATTAAAAAAATAATAATTTGCAGAGCTTGAGGCGTGAAGGGAAACAAAATGTTGGCGTCGTGAAGATGAGGGAAACAATGCTTGATCGGGCAATGGAGAGATGGCAAGCTGCGTGTGCAGGGGTTCAGGATGCAGCGCTGTGAGGGATGATGCAGCGACGTGGAGGAGCGATGATGCAGCGGTGGTTTGGCAGGTAGCGCAGGAGGATGGCGTGTGAGCTGGGGAAGGAGAACAGCGCAGAGGTGGAAGTCACAGGAGTGGGAGGGAGGTAGCAGCAGAAGGAGGGAGCCACGACGTGGAGCAGGATGGAAGTTGGGCGATGTGAGGGAAGGAGATGGAGTGGCGCGCTGAATGGGAGCGTGAGTTAGAGGACAGGAGTGAAGGATGGGATGGTGCGCTGATTGGGAGCGCATGGGAGCGAAGTGCGAACAGCATGTGGGAGCAGAGCAGCGTGCAGGTGGTGGTTGGGCGTTGGTGGAGGGGGAGTGCAGATGGTGGAATGGCATGGGGAAGATGGTGGAATGGCTTGCAGCAGATGGATGGGAAGGCAGACGTAGCAGAGAGAGGTGGGGAAAGGTGAAGCAGCATGGATGTGAATGCAGTGGAAAAGGAGGAATAATGGCGGAACAACAACGTGGGGATGAGGGAGGGAGGATGAGCCAACTCCGAGCTCAGGTCGAAGGAGTGAATCCGCTCTGATACCACTTGGAGCAACCGTATCCGGTTGGACTCTTACTAGTCGAATCCGACTTTCATGTTTAATAATAAAATATGAATAATATATTAGATGATGAATGTAAATGTACAATAAGCTCGCCTTTATACAGCTTGAACGAGCATAGTGATGGGTTACGCCCTTTCACTAGTAACGTAATAATCTAATTATTTATAATTGATAATATTTAATTAAATATTCACAACACGAAACCTCTAACGCTATCAGATCATGTCTCCTATCTATAAGACCATACCCAATGGTACCCATGGATACGTGTTGGTGTCTGCATGGGGCTCGCGTGTGTTTCTGTGCAGAAAAGGAGGTCAAGGGACCCAACCACATTGCGAAGTGTGCCCAGTGAAGGCCAAAACACATCATTGTAGTTCCAGCAACCAATGGAGATGGTGGGAAATTCCCCCCTACCTTGTACCCAATCTGGACGAGACCATCATTTGGACCAAGGGTAGGAGCATCCCGGAGAGGGCACATTGCGGATGATGGCTTAGATCACTGATAATGGCCCACTTTCCTTCTTTTCGTCTAGTTGTGACCAAGTCCCTAGATTGCTTGACTTCTACCTGTTGGGATCTAGTGAGGTATACGTCAAGGAAGATCTTGTGTGTGGGTGTGGAAGTGATATTAGTCATTTTTTGGCCTGAATGGCGTTGAGTCGGTCCCCTTGTGTCTGAAAACGAAGGAAGTGTAGAGTTGGGGCCCATCCATACACGTTCAATACTAAGGTCCTTCAAATCCAAGGTGTCATGAAGAAAGGAAGTGCCTGGTTGTAGGAAGATCCAACACGGCCACCAAGGGGGGAGCCCACGTACTCAAAGGATAATTTCTCGAGGTCCAACTGAGGCGTTCCTCATTCAATCTTGCTTGTATCATCCCCTCCAACTCAGTGAGCGAGGGAGGTTGCTCCCTTTTCCAAACCACTTCAACACAAGAATTAAGTGTTTGTTGTTGCATTTATGTCTCCTATTTAAATAAGGCCTACTGTGATATCATCTCTTCTTGCAAATTTTTTATATTTGAAATCTTGTATTGGAGTAGATCTGCAATTGGGTACTACAAGTGTATGTTTTCTTGGTTTTTCGTGTCGAAGACCAGTTGTTGAGATCTAATACCTCTGAATGAAGTTGCTTCATTTTGTGTTTGAGAAATTCCACCTTTCGCAACAAGTTTTTAACCTGGTACATCCAGTATGAGAAATCTCGCTCCATAGCTATATCAGTAAGGCTATAGATATGTCCCTAAATGTTGCTACAGTTATTGGGCCAATTATCCTTTATTGTTGGTCTTGTTAATGGGGATGAGGGTGGGGTAGTTGGGGAGTCTTCCATAGAAACCCGAAAACCTGACTTTGGGGGTGTCTAGCAACGTAGAAGAGGTCGAGTGAAATTCTCTAGACAGTCTTGTAATAGTGTCTTTTGTAATACTTTATTGTTAATAGGTATTGGAGGGTCCATGGTATTATGTGGCACATGGTACAAGGTGTCCCATGGTATTGACATAAAATGATGTTATAAAAGAGTCTATTGAGAGTTGTACAGTACCACACATTGCAAGAGTGAGTCACATCTCTTATGTTGGTCAGTGATCAGTAAGTGATCAAATCTGAGAGGAATCTCTCCAAGGCTTAAAGTGAAGGATTCACTCAAGCCGAGGTTTGTGTTTTATGTTAAGGGTTTGGGAATAGTTGCAACAAGGGAGAGTCATGGGTGACTGAGATCCGGTGTGTTTATACGGTAGACTGGTGTTGTAAGTGTTGATTAACAAACCTGTAGTAAAAGACAATTGTTTGTTGGTTTTCCTGAAGGACTAAGGTTTCCAGAGTATCTCTTGCGTTTGGTTTTCTCTATGTTTGTTTTTTATCAGTGTATTGCTATTTCTGATTTAGTTGTAAGTTAAACTAAGACTGGCGTAATAATCAGTGAATAAATATCAATCGGATATGGTAAACTGAGAATTCTCACATGGTATCAAAGCGGGACTGTGAGGACCCAGAACAAGAACGAAAGAAAAAAAAATTAGAGAGTACCATAGGGCCAAAGTATGGGTCGTACCGCATTTGATCATACATATCGAAACATTGGGCGACACGGTTGTGAAGTCGGGCTTGTGGAGAGACTACAAGGGACCTAACGAGGGCATAGAGGTGTCGAGGAAATTAAAAAAAAATCCCAAATCATGAGTTGTTGAAGGCTACACCAACCACCGACTCACAGATCCGTGGGTTGTGACAGGACCGTGAGGCAAGACAGGCGGCAGTTGAGCTATGATGACTAAGATCTGGGTCGATCGGAGCATAGCTTGGGCAAGAGAAGCTACAAGCTTTGGTCGGCGAATGGGCTGTGGACACAGGAGTCTGCAAGTGTAGAGAGGTGGATCGCAAAACGGGTCAGACTGTTGGGAACGACGGAAGGATTGGTAGCACAAGATTTAGGGATGTAGCATCTGCTACATGTAAAGGCCGATAAGAGAAGGCAGCGTGAGAATTGGTAGTGGCTGGATGAAATTGCTCGAGAAGTAGTCGGGTCATGAAGAACAGATGACCGAGAACATGGATCAAAGCGCTAGTTGAAACGGCTGTTGGGACCAGTGTAGAAATTTTATGGGTAAATAGCCATCATTTGCTATTTTACATGCCAAAGTATTGCCACTTCATAAAATTAAACGTCATTAATGAAGTGTGGATTTTAATTTCAGCTGTCATTTTGAAGTGCATTTTTATTTTTACATGTCATTAATATCTATATCCCAAGCCCATCTATATATATATATATATACACACACACATTTAATTACTAATAACTAATTAGTAATATTAATAGATAACACACACATTTATGCTATCTATTACTATTACTAATTAGTTATTAGTAATTTAATGTGTGTATTTATAATATGGAAATTTTGATTTTTGTCATGCTCTCGTTGTCTCCCCTTGCTAGGTAAACTTGACTCGGTCATGGTTTTAAACTTGACTTGAACATGGTTTTTTAGGCCTATGGTATTCGGTGGCTCATGGTAATTGCCCATTGTATTGCTTGTAAAGAAGCCTATTTAAAAGCTTTCAGGATAAACCTTCTTTATCATTATGTGTGTGCTTGGTTTAATCATTATATTATTATGTTTTTTTATTATATTTTTGTAACATATGAGGAAAGCATTGATTCAATATTTGCACTTCTAATTTTTGTAGATCCCCTTTTAAGATTGATCTAACCTCTCGAGGTGCAAATCCCGTTTTAGAGTGCAAATGTTGAAGAAGCATTTTAATTTATCTAATTTGTAGTTTTACATACATGCAAATGTAAATGTTTTAAAGAGTCGACATGTTATTTTTTATAATATTCTATTATTTTTGAAAAGGACACGCATCAACTCTAGGATAAGCACTGAAGGAATTACAAATTGCCCCTACTGGGTTGTAGAGTGTGCCTCTTCAGTGCAAAAAGATATGAAAATTCAATGTTTCATATAGTTATTATTAATGTTATTTCAAAAGAAAATCAACTACGATTGCGACGGAGGAAATTATGATTTAAATGTCAAATGAAAGGCAATGTTAAAATTAAAACGTCATTTCAGCCTATGGTATTTGGTGGCTCATGGTAATTGCCCATTGTATTGCTTGTAACGAAGCCTATTTAAAAGTTTTCAGGATAAACCTTCTTTATCATTATGTGTGTGCTTGGTTTAATCATTAGATTATTATGTTTTTTTATTATATTTTTGTAACATATGAGAAAACCATTGATTCAATATTTGCACTTCTAATTTTTGTAGATCCCCTTTTAAGATTGATCTAACCTCTTGAGGTGCAAATCCCGTTTTAGAGTGCAAATGTTGAGGAAGCATTTTAATTTATCTAATTTGTAGTTTTACATACATGCAAATGTAAATGTTTTAAAGAGTCGACATGTTATTTTTTATAATATTCTATTATTTTTTTAAAAGGACACGCATCAACTCTAGGATGAGCACTGAAGGAATTACAAATTCCCCCTACTGGGTTGTAGAATGTGCCTCTTCAATGCAAAAAGATATGAAAAATCAATGTTTCATATAGTTATTATAAATGTTATTTCAAAAAAAAATCAACTACGATTGCGACGGAGGAAATTATGATTTAAATGTCAAATGAAAGGCAATGTTAAAATTAAAACGTCATACAAAACAATTTTGATGTGCAAGGTAGGACAACAAATTTCAAACCCGACAAGGACATGCAGAATCTTAGGTGATTCGTGTTGTGGCCAGCACTCAATGAGGCAGCTAATTGAAGGTGGCCCATGCCGAAGGCGTGGAAGGGACGACAAAAGGTCAAGTCAACGTGGAGGTAGAAGCAAGGGCCAGCAGTGTTACAGCTAGCAACTCTAACGACAAGCTACTGACGACGTAGGTGCAGCGTGGAGCAAATCGCGCAGAAGAAGGCTCGAGCTCGGGCATGAGAGCTCGCAGCAGATCGCTGGAAAGGAAGTGGCATGACTACGAGTGGAAGTGCAGCAGGGGGGTATGATGTTCAACAGGGTGATGGAGTTGTTGTTGTGGACTACAGCAGCAAGATGTCAAAACTGAGGAAACTTCCAGACACAAATAGGGGGAGCCTGGTCCGTGGACTACAGGAAGTGGTTGACAAGGCGACACCACTAGTCAGCGCGAGTAGGTACACCAGTCACCAAAATTTGTTGCGGCCAGAAAAGTAAAGCCAGAGCCGCCAGACTAGAGAGTCACGTGAGATGAAGTGGCAGCCAACAGGGCTACAAGATCTCAAGTCAACATCACCACCGGTCAGTCTTCGAACAACCTCGAGCAAGGGGTAGAAGTGTCCATAAAACACTGCAAGCATCCCAAAAGGGTTCTGGAAGGCCCAAGGCAAATCAAGTAGCCCTTGTACAAACCCAAGATGGAATCTGGGCAGCAGCAGAAGGCTATAGGTAGCCCTAGGCAACAGGTTCGGGCAGTGCCCAAAAACCCAAAGAAGCAACAAAATGTTGTGGGGTAAGTTGTACAAGTTGATGGGACAGCTTGTGGTTAGCTTCAGAGGGATATTGGAGGAGAGTTCTGGAGGTAGTCAGAAGTTTGGATCAGTGTCTGAGAGGGAGCATATGGAGCAACAACAAAATTTTACTCCATACGCAACAGTGCCCACAAACCCTAGGAAGCAACAAAATGTTGTGGGGTAAGTTGTACAAATTGTTGGGACAGCCTGTGGTTAGCTTCAAAGGGAGTGTTCCCACCTAAGTTGTACTTAGTGGTTTTTTATCAAGTGAGCCTGCTGAACCGAACAAGGATAACTTGTTCGGACTTCAAAAGACCTTCAGTCTTACTTCTGGCAAACTTTGTTGTACTATATCACATGTTCATACCCCCTTGGGGGAGTTGTAATAAATGTTCTAGCTTGATAGTGTCTGTAAAAGACTCAGTCTCTTAGACTTTATTTGTCAATCCGATCAGCCCAGGGTGTTTTTTCCCTTGGTTATTATTGGTTGTTGAATAAATGACTGATAATTTCTGAGTTTTTCACTCAATACCTCCAAAGTTGGGGTGGTCGGCTTGGCATTTAGGCCTATTGAGGTTTTTGGAGTCTATGTGTCAATGTATAAACATGCTAGGCATTATGGTGTAGTCATATGAACATGTATAAGTCCCACTAGCTTTTTTAAATTTTTTAATTTTTTAATTTTTTCAGTGTTTTTTATTAAAATTTAATTTTTCCAAAACTTAGGCTATTTTTTAATAGTTTAATTGGGAAAATTGGTTTTGTAATAAAAGTGGGCTCAGAAGTCAAATTCAGTCATGTAGGTGCTCATTTTCAAGCTAAGAGCACCCGGTAACCCTATAGACCCACTATTTCCTAGTTTTGAGTGATTTTCCATCACTCAGGTTAGAAAGCCCCAAAAAATCAATTATTGACTATTTTAATTAATAAATTAATGAATAATGGAGCAAATCCAAAATCCTAGATCATGGGATTCTCAACCGATTTGATTGAAATCAGTCTCATCGGTACCAGATTGACTGGATCTGACAAATCCTTGACTGAAGGAGGTGATCTGGACAAATCCAAAGTTGAACTTCAGCCACCTTTATGGGGAATTGCGCCCTCTCTCTCTCCTCCACATGTGTGGGCTCTTCTGGAAGCTCTGTGGTTGATGTGTCAATCAACAGGTTGATGTGTTAGCTCAATCAAACCCCCGATTGACAAGTAGGCTTAGTGGAAGCTCAATTCAGCTTCAGATCAAGCATTCATGGACTCTCCTTCAGTTGCAGTGGTCTATCTCCTTGGGATTTGCGCCCCCCCTTGGGTTGGATCTCCTATTTTTTGTATAAATAAGGCTTAGATCACCTCTTCCAAGCTAGTTAGAACTGGGATTGAGGTGTTGTTGCTATTGTAATGTTGTTATTGTTTATTTTTCTGGAATAAAGAAGCTTTGGAGGCAAGATCTATGGTGTGATGCTCTTCATGTGTGGATGGTGATTGTCAAATGCTTATGAGGTATAATCTGTGTTATTTATCTTTGCTTTTGTTGGTTAATTGTCGGCCTTGAAGGAGAGAGCTCCCTCCTGTTAGGGTAAGAGTTTATTCTAGTTTGATTTATGCTCTTACTGTTTGCTTGTTTCAGATCTATTGGAGTTGCATGTATTTTAAGTTTAATTGCATGCTTTCCGATTATCGTTTCCAGCAGCACCTATGTTTTAACCATCTGTTTGTACAAGGATTTCTAAGTTGCAGGTGATCTCGCTTGTAGAAGAGGTTGAGCTGGTTTGCATCTTCCTCATCTTCAAGATCTTCTGGAGGACATAGTCCCTCGGTGTTCCACCAAAGCAGACTCCAAAGCCCAACATTCCCAGGCTTCCAGCACTCTTTCTCTCTCTTTCTCCTTCAAAAAATCAATTTTCTTACCTAGTCACTGTGTTCGAAAGCTTTGTTATAATTTAGATCTGTCATATTAACGTAAAAATTACATAGATCTACTATTTCAAAGCTCATAGTCTAGATCTCATTTCTGAAAAGTATCATTAAGCATTCTAGATCTAGCTTAGGAAAATCGTCCGTTTTGCATGGCAAGTTAAAGAGAATCCGTAGGTTACATGCTCTAGATTTCCGTTTCTGTTTTAAAAAGATTAAATCCAACAATCTGTGCGTATTTCATTTGCTACACAAACAGCAAGCCAAGATCCCAAGGAAAGCTTGCTTTCCTTGGTTCCTTTTTCACCGGTTTAGCTAGTTTTAACTTAGTTTTTTTAAGATAAGGTAGGCTGACCCAAAGGTACTCTTAAAGTTCTTTTGGGCATATTTTATTCTAACATGCTCACTGGTTTTTAGCAGGTGTAACAAAAAGGAAGAGAAGTTGTTGTTCGAAAGTGGCTTCAGGAGAGTTCAAATCCCCCCAGGGGTCTCCCCTTTGACTGAAATTTTAAAATTTTGGAAAGTTGTAAGATCTTGGTTTCATCCCGTATAAGGACCAAGAGGTTTCTGATATTTCAGTTTGCTGACATTGTAACCAATAATAATAAAAGGAAATATTTTTTGAGTAGGCTCTTTCGAGCCCGCTCCCCATCCCCCCAGGGGGGATTGGCGTCCGTTTCATGTTTTTTGCATTTTTCCCTTTTTTTTGTTTTAGTTTAGTATTGACATGCAGGATTGTATACTTTGATGATATTTTGCATTATTCCATATTTTCCATTCAAAAGTAATCATACTACTTACCCCACGACTTCTCGATTGACCCGCAAGGGGAAAGAGATGCGTGGTAGGACTAATTAGAAAACCGGTGTTGTGTATCTCTGATTCCTTTTTTCATTTATTGTTTTGATAGTCATAATAAAATCAAGCCCTCCTTGATTTCCCGATTGAGGTCCACTTGGACCGAAAGAGGTTCCTAGAGGGTTTTCTTTTTAATAAGAACACATCTTCTAAAATTTACTAAAAATAACGAAGACTCTAGGGTGTATGCTCTGTACTTAGCTGTGGTTCGTCCGATCAGTGAAGCTACATCAAAAGCACTTGAGTGACTAGATTAATTAGTCCTCACCTCCCAAATTGACAAACCATCAGGCGAAAATCTAACACCTCGAACGAATTGTAAGCGGTGGCAAAATACCCAAAGGAGTGGGAAGAACTGGAAAATGACTTCGAGGCACCGATCTCTGTCACACCCTGACGGGTGCGTTATGAACAATAGTCTCTGAGACTCCGTTCCAGCCCATAAACACCTTGCGAGTAGCCATGAATGTTCACTTTTGGACATACGCCAAGTACCCCTCGAGTATATCTGGAGTCCCCTTTTCGCCTAATTTAATTCATTCACATTCCACACTAATTTAAAATCTACTAAGAGACATTTGCAAAACATTCATTCAAGCGCATGCAAGCACATTATTTTCTCTTATGACTCCATTTAAGGCACTGGTGATTTATTTGATCATTTCTTTCAATTATATATCTATATTGAGTGTCATTACTGTGCTTATATGCTTTAAATCTTGCATCTTGTTATCTTTTGCTTTCACTGGTTAACTTCAAAACTCCTAAACAACTTAATCATTATAACACCATCACACTAAGTAATTAGCCTTAGTAATTCAATAGGGTCTACCCCCCTTGGCTTCGTTAGGAGTTGAGCCTTGACTCGAGACTTGCCCCCAAGGACACACCGAGTGGCTTGAAGATTTCTGCCACGTAACCCAGGTGTGTGAAAGGCGGCAACAGGGAGTTTGGAGCAGAGTTCTAGAGGTAATCTAGAGTTTGATCAGTGTCTGAGAGGGGAGGGTATGGCTCATCTCAGCAGGCCTACGTGGTCTGAGATGACACCGACGGAGGAGGTGCACAAGGATCTAGATCAAAGTCTAGCAGAGGAAACAGTAGGGTCTTCCAGTTCTGAGAGAGTAGAGTCTTCCAGTTTAGAGGGAGCAACTACGGCAGAAGAGGATCGGGTTGATCATGGAGGAGGTAGTAGTGTCTCTAGAAGTACCTCCCTCACTAAGAGGGAGTGTTAGTTTTTGGTAGCTCGGTAGGTACTTCTACGTTGGGGGTGTCTAGCAACGTAGAAGGGTCCAAGTGAAACTATCTAGACAATCTTGTAATAGTGTCTTTTGTAATACTTTATTGTCAATAGATATTGGAGGGTCCATGGTAGTATGTGGCCAGTGGAACTGGGTATCCCATGGTATTGACATAAAATGATGTTATCAAAAGAGTCTATTGAGAATTGTAAGGTACCACATATTGCAAGAGTGGGTCGCATCTCTTGTGTTGGGCAGTGATCAGTGAGTGATGAGATCTGAGAGAGGGAGTCTCTCTAAGGCTTGGTGTGAGGTATTCACTCAAACCGAGGTTTATTAATTCTGTTGAGGGCTTGGGCATAGTTGCAGCAAGGGAGAGTCAGGGGTGACTGAGATCAGGTGTGTTTATTCAATAGCCTGTTGATGTAAGTGCTGATTAACAAACCTACAATAAAAGACAACTAATTGCTGGTTTTCCCCGAAGCACTGGGGTTTTCAGGGTATCTCTTGTGTTTGGTTTTCTATGTGTTTGTTGTTTATCAGTGTATTGTTATTTAATATTAACTGATTTCTGATTCAGTTTAATGTTAAACTAAGACTGGGATAATAATCAGTGAATAAATATCAATCGGATATAATTAGTTTTGTGTTTTAAATTTAAAAATTGCCTCTTCAATCATTTAAAATTATAAGGCTTAGTTTTAGTAAAACTTATTTACAAATCAATACTTATATTTAAGGCTTAGTTACAAATTAAATTAATTAATACTATTAAATAAAAATCAATATTTTATTTTTATATTTTTTAATATTTTTTATTGCCGTTCCCAACTTGCTGTTTCCTGCAAATTTGGGGGAACCTCTAGACATATCCCACACTTGTACCCACGTACCCAACATTCCCACGTTCCAGAATCTTGTGCAACATTGGGGTAAAGCCAAACAGCAGCAAAAGGAGGGGGGAGAATCAAAAGGGGATTCTATCCCTTCAAGAAAATATCTAAGGAAGTGAAAGAAAAAGGGAAGAAATAGCAGCAAAGGAAAAAGTATTAGGTTTGCAGAAAACGCTATATGGAAAGTTCAAAAATGTAGACAGGTCCTACCCCCGTCCAATGAATAATGATAACGATCTTCTGGAATTGCAGAGGGTTGGAGAATAGAAGGACAGAGTCTCCAAGTCCTAACAGCTGGATGATAGAGTTGTATCTAGATTTTTTCGATCTGCTTGGTGATGACCTTCTTCGCGTCGATAAGGACGTTAGACTATCAGGGAAGGTGCCTGCAAATTTCAATGCCACATTTATAGCTTTGATCCTGAAAATTGACTGTCTGAGATCTTTTGAAGGCTTCAAGCCTATTTCCCTATGAAACTGCTTGTATAAAATAATATCCAAGGTTCTGGCAGTTAGACTTGAGCCTCTACTTTCTCTCTTCATTTCCACAGAATAATTTGGATTTCTGGAAGGACAGTTGATTCACAAGGTCATTGGTTCAATGATAGGCCACTTAAGAGATTAGCATTCTGCCTTTACTTAATCTATGGGAGATTTGGTTGGCACACAATGTCTTGCTCTTTGAGAATAAGACAGTCCTGACTATTAAAACCTCCTCACAGACGCCTTACTACCATACTACAAATACGGTCACAAATCTAAAGCTCCTAGAACTCTGGTGGAACTAACAGTTGATTGCTCATGGTCATGGAGTTTCTTTGACGGTGCCAGCAATGATTTGGCTTGTAGCAGAGGCCCAGTTCTACATATCTCTGATTCACTATTTTTTCAGGTGAAAGAAAAAGTCGGTCGAGGAACGAACGAATAGTTTTGGAAAATGTATGGCTCTATTCCTTTTACTAAAATTGGCATGGAGTAAAAGAATCCGATCGCTCCAAATTTTGAGGGATTCAAAATTAGTCATTGAAGGGTTTAATTACACTCATTGAAGGGTTTAATTCATCTGGCCGTCCAGATGAAGAAAATCATGGAAGGATTTACACAGGTCCAGTTTGCTCATATACTCAGAGAAAACTACCAAGTAGCAAATAAGCTATCTAAAGCATAGTGGAAAAAATCGGCATCGGCAAAAAATCGGCGAGGGTCCAGAAAACATCTTCTCGGCAACATCAGCGAAAAAATCGGCAAAAATCGGCAAACCGCAGCAAGCATTAAAAAATGCAAATTTTGTACTTCAATAGGGTCAAAATTTCCTTCCCGATTTTTTCCCCTATTTGCCAATTTTTCCCGATCTTTCCCGATTTTTGCCAATTTTTTCCCGATTTTTGCCGATGTTTCGCGATGTCTGATTTTTTCGGGCCGAAAAATCGGCAGCCAGAAAAAATCGCCGATTTTTCGACGATGTCCCGAAAAATCGCAATTTTTCAGGACAGCTTCTAAAGAGGGGCAGCTTCTGCTGTAAAATCAAGTACATATACAGGAAGTGGTGTAAAGCTAAGAATCTGCTATATACTAGACAGCGCTATTACAAAAGTTTTTTTAAACTGTTTTTAACTCATCCTTGAAGGATTAGTTTTTATCTGGAGTATTAAGATAGAGAAGAAAGCCCACTGAAGCTGTCTTTTTGATGGACGGATGAAGGTCCTTACTCTGTTAGTGCAACTGCACATGATGATTGTATTTCAGTTCTTGCTTGAATAGAAATACGTTTTTTTTCTATGGGAAGCAATAAAGGGCATCATTTTTAAAGAAAGTGTTGAAAAATGTAGCTCTAGCAGAAGATTCTTGCAAAGGATAGGTGTGAACATGCAAGGAGAACTCTGAGACAACTTCTTAATAACCACTTGGTAAAAGTGGGAAAAATACCATTTTGTAATTTCACTTAAAAAATAAAAGTGAAAATCTAAATTCCTTTGATCCCTTAGTCTTACAAATCTAGATGAAATGTTCTAGAGACTCTGAATACTAGTGAGTTGGATTTGAAATTCATATAATCTTAGCCCTAACGTCATTGTTGAGATAAGGTGGTTCCTAGGATTAAGGAGATTAGTTGACACTGGTTGCCAGAATCAAAGAGTTGGTTGCTTAAATCAAACAAGTTGGTTGCTAGAATTGAAGAGATTAATCATCTCTCTCAAAGCATAAATAGGACAAGATGTGAGAAGTTATGTAGTAGAAAACGCCAAGGAAGTTTTGTGAGGAACACACACAAGGGAAGCCAAGTAGGAGAGAGAACACAGATATCAAGAAGAGGATTGAACAACACGGTGGAAGACTGCTAGAATAGTACTTTACAGTGTTGTATAGGCCCTAGGGTACATCAGTTCCTCAGATTTCTGTGTAGGCGTACTGTTTCTTTTCAACAGACTGTAAACCTCAGGTCGAGGTGTCCTTGTAAGTTTTGATTATTTAATGATAAGTTGATTTTAAGGATAGAACTCTTGTGTACCATGTTTATGCTTCCACTGTTGATTTTCAGCAATATCTATGATTGTTGAATTTTCAGAAATATTTATTTCTACTGTTAAATAAGTTCAGAATTGATTTATTTAATTAAAGATAAACATAGGACATCAATCACCCAGGGCCTGAAAAAATTACAAAAAGCCCCACCCACTCATTCAGGTAATCAAGATGGGGGTGGAAGAAACAATAAGCAGTATCTCAAAAGTTTGGAGAAATGGAGAAGGGCATGTTATAAGTATTGGAGGAGCCTCAAGAGGAATTGCAAACTTCTGGGACTTCAGCTTATATTAAAAACTGGAAATAGAAGGATATCAGCATTGGATGTTAGGTTCGAATAGAAAATATTCAAACGAAAGAATCAAGGGGGGTTTATGGCAAAGAGGCTTATGTTGCTTTTAAAATTCTCACAAAGATTATCTAAGATCACAAGTTGGAAGATGCCTCAAATTTCATATCATGGAAAGTCAAGGTAACTCTTCTATTAGAAGAGCATGATCTCTAGGATATTATCAAGGATGCAGTGACTCTACCAACAAATCTGCAGGCTTTGACAATTCACAACAAGAAAGAAATGAAATCCAACTGGATGATCATGGATACTATAAAGGATCATTTGATCCCTCATATATCCAAGAAAAAGATGATGAAGGAGATGTTCCATGCTCTAGTTAGCCTTTACCGGAGGACGAACATAAACTGGAAGATAATAATGCATAACAGATTCAAAACTGTGGATATGATCAGATCAAACACAGACACCAGTTATCTGAAGGTCATGTAGATTTGTGATCAACTTGCAGCAGTTGAGGAGAAGGTTGAAGACAACGAGCTTGTGAACCGGGCACGGAATGGGTTCCCATCTCAATGGAAAACATTTTTCCAGGGTGTTTGTTCTCGAGAGAATCTTCCCTACTAGGAAAGACTATGGGACGGTGCTGCGCACGCAACAGCAGCAAAGGGAAGATAAAGTTGAAGAGTTACAGGCTGAAGCAGATCGGATTACAGGCATTATCCAGCCTATACATCAAAGGATGCAACAAGCAGTGGAAGCAGCAAGGCTCGTACCGTTGGAACACCTCAGTTTCGACCTTGTGGAAAACTTGCAGAAAGTAGAGGAAGATGTGCGACGAGAGACATAAGAGATCACGAAAATCTTCCAAGATTTTCATGGTAAAGTCGTCCCAAATGCAGATGTAGAATAATAGCCTTGCGTGGCTCGGGACAAGCCACAGGTGAGTGAGGGGGCCCTGTTGCCCCTAGGGGAAGTTAGGCAGAATTCAGTTGGAATTTTGACAAATTATCAAAAGAGTCACGTCGCAGAAAGGAAGAAGGAAGAAGGAGTTTCGTACGAAGTAGAAGGAAGAAGGAAGAAGCAGTTGCGACACAAGAAGCAGCGGAAGAAAGAGTAGACAGAAGAAGAGATTACGATACAAAAATATATCATGACGAAAGAAGTAAGTGCAACAAGAAGAGAAGTCGCAACAGAAGAGAAGTCGAGACAGAAGGAAAAGATGCAACAAGAGGAGTGGCGATAGAGGAAACCATGTCAAAAGGTGTGCAGCGACGCAACGGCTGGAAAGCGACAGTCAGTAAGATCGTGGGTACGAGGTCGACTAGAGTCGACGGATGTCGCACATATGAAAGCATCTTTGTAATTTGGGCCATTAGTTCCTACTGACATGTGGTGCTGGAATAGGAATGACAGCCTGTTGGCTAACTGTATGAAGTTGGTTGAGAGCGACATGTAAGAGTCTGAAAGGAAGAACCCGGGTTGTGTGCAGGTTACTTGCTTAGTTACTTACTTGGTGACTTACTGAGTTGTTGTTTTTTAGCTAGTTTGTCAGTAGAGAGTCGATTATTTGCTTGGTGAAGAGTCGAAGAAGTCTGCATCGAAGTACACAGAGTTGTAGAGAAGGTCAGGTTGATCCAGGCTGTGTGCGGATCAACAATAGAGTCAACGAGTCAAGAGTTATAGAGTTATAAAGAAGTCGAGTCGATCCAGGCTATGTGTAGGTCAACTATAGAGTCAAGTAGAGAAGAACCAACAACAGAAGACCAAAGAGCATGAGAGAAGAGAGAAGTTTGTAGAGATAAGAGAAGAAGATCTAAAACAGAGTTTATGACTCAGTGCACAGACAAAAGGGTGCCATATATTTCTCATGTCAGATGAAGAGCGCCTTTGTGGTTTTTCCCGGATGGGTTTCCACGATAATTACTGTGTTAAATGTGTAAATGATTAATGTATTTGAGTCGCATCTATGTTGTTGTGAATGAATGTTTATGTATTTGCTTACAAATTGAGTTATATGCATCTGTTGCACTGAGGTAGTTGGAATCGTCTATACTCTATGATATTTATTGTTATAGTATATATTGATGGTTGAATAGAGTCGCATCTTAATTGTGCATCACTGATATAAGTAATCCACCCCCCCGGCTTCGGTCGGACGCCTTGGTAGAATTCCAAGGGATGAGAAATCCCCCACCCAACTACAGAAACCTAGTTCTGGTAGTTACCCATAAGAGAGATATTTCGGGTGAAACGACATCTGCGTCGCAGGTGCTGCCGACTGAGCCTTGCTCTATCGGGTCAATATCTTGGGCTTCATCAATGGATCAATGGATGTGATCCTCCAGTGAGATCAATGGCCAAGATTAGACAAGCCATCACTTAAATTATTTCACTTTTCACTTTATAAAAGTGATTCCATTAAGTCAAAATCAAATGAGATTAATTAATGTATTTTCCTAAGTCTAAACTTAGGAAAATCACATTAATACATTTGGCTTCCTTGTTGCCACTTTCTAACACTCCCTCTCAATGAGGAAGGGGTTCGGTAGAAACCCCGACTTGTCTCCGAACTTCACAAACTGTGTCTACAAAGTGCCTTGGTGAAAATGTCCGCCACCTGCTCATTTGTCTAAATGTACTCCAACCAAATGGTTCCTCTTTGTATACAGTCTCTCAGGAAGTGGTACCGAATGTCTATGTGTTTGCTTCGGTCATGGAACACTGGATTTTCAAATAGCCTAATGGCACTCTGATTGTCACAATGAACTACTGTAGCCTCTAGCTCACACTCGTACAACCCTGAAAGCGACTTCCTCAGCCACATTCCCTCACAAGCAGGCAAATTGGCTGCCATGTACTCAGCCTCTGCCAAGCTCAATGCAACTGACTTCTGCTTCCTGCTAAACCAAGAGACAACCCCTAATCCAATGCTGAAGAAGCAACCTGAAGTGCTCTTTCGGTCTTCTACACATCCTGCCAAGTCAGAATCTGTGAAGCTTGCTAACTATACACTCCCCCTGCACTAATAAACCAACCCATACTCCATTGTACTTATGATGTAGCGAAGCACGTGCTTTGCAGCCATCCAATGCACTCTCCGAGGGTCCACCATGAATTGGCTCAAAGAGTTGACTACAAAGCTAATGTCTGTTAGTGTGTTGTCCAAATACATGAGCAATCCGATAAGCTAGTGATACAAAATAGGATCAAATCCGTCTAACCCTGATGCATCAATCTTCCTCCAATTAGAAGCTAGAGGTATGGACATAGGCTTGCAATCCACCATCCTGAATCTCTTCACGATCTCCATTGCATACTTCCCCTGTCAAATGAAGAAGCACCCGTCTCTCTAGCAAACCTCCAAGCCTAGGAAGTAATGCATCAACCAAAGTCTTTTATCTCAAACTTTACCTGCAAGGTTGGACTTGCAGTCACCAATCAGCCTCTCATCTCCTGTAAGAAAGAGATCTTCTACATATAGTACCTATATGAGAGGCACCTCACCCGACAAGAAGTACAGGTGTGGTCCGCCTCATTTCGTTGGAATCCCATCTCCTGTAGATAGTTGTCTATCCTCGAGTACCAAGCCCAAGGTGCCTGCTTGAGCCCATAAAGAGCTCTCTGCAGTCTGCATACATGTGTCTCCCTGTTCTCCACATCAAACACCTCGGGCTGCTCAATGAATACCTCCTTCTCTATAACTCTGTTGAGGAAGGCAGTCTTGACGTCCATCTGATGAACTCACCAACCCATCTCTGCGACTAATCAAATAATGGTCTAAATAGAAGAATATATGGCAACAGGGGTGAAGGTCTCCTCATAGTCAATACCCTCCTTCTGTGAAAACCCCTTTTCCATGAAGCGCACCTTGTACTTCTCCACGCTTCCATTTGTTGCATGCTTCACCTTGTAGATCCATCTAGATCCCACCACCCTTTTACCTTCAGCCCTCGGCACAACCTCCCATACCTGATTCTTCATGATTGAGTCATACTCCTCAACCATGGCCTCCTACCACACATCATGTTGTGTAGCCTCCTCAAAACTGGAAGGTTCGGAGTTAATCAACTTCGTCATAATGCCATATAGCTAAGTCTCTTTGGTGGTTTGCTCTGTCTCATATATCTCGATGGAAGAGTCACCTACCTGGAATCCTGAAATGTGGACCTAAACCACTTAGGTCGTGGCCTAGTGTTTACCTGCTGCGACTCATCCTCCAAGTCAATGACTGAAGGATCCTATCCACCTGACTCCCTCTGACTGTCAGAACCTCTGTTCTATCTGTACCTATTACCTATACCTATAACTCCTCCAACATGACCCCCGAGTCTTGTGTTGGTTGCTCCTCTGCTGGTAAGTCCATAGATCTTCGCAAGGCCCTGTCCTCATCAAACTGGACATCCCTGCTCATAATGATCCTCTTGTTAGCAGGAATGTATACTCTGTATGCCTTCGAAGTCTTGTTGTAACCAACAAGTAACCCCTTCTCTCAAGAAGGGTCAAACTTCTTCCTAGTGTCAGCATGAATGTGACAATAGCAGACACTTCCAAATATGCGCAAGAGGCTCACATCTGTTCTAGTGCCTGTGAAGACCTCCTCGGATGTCTTCCTCCCCAAAGCTATGTGGGGACACCTGTTTTGAATGTATATTGCAGTCATGTATGCCTCAGCCCAAAGGAATAGTGGTAATCCCTGATCAAATAGCATGGCCTTGGCTGCTCCTACCATTGTCTTGTTCTTTCTCTCTCCCACTACATTTTGTTGTAGGGTATGAGGCATTGTGTGCTCCTTTATCCCCTATGATGAGAAATACTCCAAGAACTCATTGGAGGTATACTCACCCCTGTTGTCCGCCCTCAATACTCGAATCTTCCTTCCTGTTTTGTTCTCTGCGAGAGTCTTGAACTCTCAAAACCGCTCAAAGACCTCTGACTTGGTAGATCCAGGTCTTCCTAGAATAGTCATTAATGAATGTGACGCAATAGTTGTAACCACTGAACGATTGGACACTCATGGGTCGCAAACATCTGAATGCACTAAGTCCAAGGTCCCCTTAGACTTGTGCTCTCTGTGCGAAAGGCTTCCTAATGTTCTTCCCCAATGCACAACCCTCGCAGTGGTTATGCTTCTCCTCCTGTACCAGAGGAACTCCAATGACAGCCTGTCTCAAATGCCTCAGTGCTCCATGGTGTAAGTGTGCCATGCTTCTATGCCACAGATTACCCTGACTGTTGCTGCTGCTAACTAGAGCCTTTGCAGACTCAAAGTGTAGTCTAGACTCTATACACCTTCCCACTCTGGATCCCAATCACTGGATCCAAACTCCTATCTTACCCCTTGGGCCTGATATACACCATATGGTCTTGGAACTTCACCTGAAATCCCTTGTCTTCCAAGGTGGAAACGGATATGAGGTTCTTAGTCAACCATGGAACATACAGCAACAAAACTAAGGGGTTTACCAGACTCCCTCTGAAATGAAACAGTGCCAACTCTCTGGGCCTGACACTGCGCATCATCACCCAGCGCAATGTGGAGATTTAATCCACCCTCCTGCAAGCTCTTGAAGAACCTCTTTTGTCCCGTGAGGCGAATGTTTATTCATTTCACACAATCAATATTACCAAAACACCTGGAATATTCAATAAACCATTAATAGGGCAAATATATATTGATAATTGGATAGATAAAAAGATGTTTTACAAGAATTAGTGTCGGGTATTTTATACCCTAAGTGGTAAGGGGGTGACTTTTCAAGTCACATCTTAGGTAACTAATTAATTACCCTAATTAACCTACTTAGTATTTAATTGTTAATATTTATAACATTTATATTTGTTACATTGCCTTCCCCTTAAGGGAAGCTTTGTCCTCAAAGCTTGTATCGACAACAATATCTGAATTCCCTTGAACTGTTGTCTCGGGATCCTTTCCTTTTTGTAATTGCACACTTGGTGAAATGAGACAATACGAGTTACGGATTCCCAAGGAGAATTGTCGCATCGTATCTGCTGTGGTCCATCCCAGATCTACTTTTATCGAAAATCTGAGATCATTTTGTGGAACGAGTCGTTTCAATTGTTGCTTAGCATGTTGGTCTTTTTGCCTATCAACATAATTCTTCTGTGAGTGCTTGTTTTGATCCTGTCGTTGGACAAAATGACTATTATAATTAGGATGTCTGTAAGGTGTATGTGTTGTTTGTTTTTCTTTCTTTTGGACTGCAGCAAGGACTGTCTTCACTTCCTCAATTTGATTTTTGGATGCATTTTCCTAGATTTGTGCTTCCTGGTTTTCCATTAGATTGCTATGATTCTGAATCTTTTTTATTCTTTCATCTTGCGACTTTTTTTTTAATTTCTAATTTCTTGATTTGATTCTCTAGTTCCTGATTACGATTATTTACACACTAGTTTTCTTCTTGCTTTTCCAGTATTCTTCCTTCGAGGTCTTCACCAGAGTGTTCCTTCTTGCTACCGTTTTTCAATTTTTTGATCTTTGTAATCAGTGTTTTGTTATGATTTCGTAGTCGAGAAATCTCTTCGGTATTGCTTGAGAACACCTTTTTGACCTTTGTCAGTTCTAACTAATGTGTCTTTTTACTGTCGTCATATTGCTGCTGGAGTTTTTCTTTTTGTTGTTGATGATGACGTAACTCTGTTTCTTGATTTTCTAACTTCATCCGAACTTGCACCAATTCAGCATCTTTTTCCATGATGAGCTTGTTTAGATGCTTTATTTCTTCTTCTAAATTATTATCGCTTCCATATGGTGATTTGTTGTCATTTTTTGACCTTCTAATCTAGTCTTCTAGGTTTTGATTACGAATTTTTAAACATGATATTTCTTTATCCTAATCAGATAAAATTTTCTTGTTATCTCTTATGGTCCGTTCTAGCTGTCGATTTTGATTCCATAAGCGACAATTCTCATTGTCTCTCCACTCTTTCAACCACTTCTGTGTCTCAACCTCGGCTTGTAGAATTTTATCGATCGCCTAATATTGCTCTAACTCGTCCATTGTTCTTTGTAGCTGTGATTCCATTTCCGAATATGTAGGTGCCCTTGTTTGCGACTATGTTTTTACTTCACTTTTGTCTTCTTTTCTCCTAGAAGGGTAGATACAAAAGCTGTAATAATTCTCAATATGTTTCTTTTAATATCTTCTTTGATTCTTTTCCCTTCTTGTATAAAGTAATAATTGTAAATAACACAATTATTAAGTAATAATTACTAAGTAATTATTATTATTATTATTAATTACTATTATTATTAAAAATTTAATAATAACAAATATAATATATTACCAACTATTATTTAAAAATAATAATAAAGTATATATATTTTTTGTGAATTGGGTCGAAAGGTTTTTTTTAAAATATATAACAATAATAAATTTTATTATTACTAATAGTATTATTGATATATATTTTTTATGAATGGGGTGGGAATTAGAGTTTAAACCCTAGAATTAAAAAACCACTTATTAAAACAAAACCGTGGGTGGAGAAACCACTTGTGGTTTTACTCTTTTATTTTTACTTTTTTTTTACCTTCCTTTTTTTATGGCAATCTTCCTTCTTCTTCTCTCTTTTTTTTTACTTCTTCCTTTTAATTTTTTCTTTTGACTTTCTTTTCTCTTTTACTTGGTCAAAGACCATAAATTTAGGGACTCACTAAAATTATGATTAAAAATCACGATATGGCCAAAGCCCTGGATCACAAACTAGCTCTGATACCAAATGAGACGAATATTTATTCACTTCACACAATCAATATTACCAGAACACCTGGAATATTCGATAAGCCATTAATAGGGCAAATATATATTGATAATTGAATAGATAAAGAGATGTTTTACAAGAATTAGTGTCGGGTATTTTATACCCTAACTGGTAAGGAGGTGACTTTTCAAGTCACCTCTTGAGTAATTAATTAATTACCCTAATTAACCTACTTAGTATTTAAATGTTAATATTTATAACATTTATATTTGTTACATCCCGCCATATGACAAGATGCTCCACTATCTACGTACCAAATGTTGTTGCCTGTGGTGCTTGCCATGCAAACTATCAAGCAAAAATCATCATCGAATTTTTTGTTGAACTCCTCCACCTCTACAGATCCTGCCATCTGGGTATTGTTCTTCTTGTTCCTGTCTAGGCACTGGGAGGCAAAGTGTCTTTGTGTGTGGCAGATAAAACACTTGACCTTGGACATGTCAAGGTTCTTCTTGCCACCTTTCTTTTTCTTTGCCTTACCCTTGCTCTTCCCTGCTAGGGCTAGAGCCTCTTCATCCACAGTCTGTGGAGCACTGCTGGATAAACCTAAATCTTGACCCATGCGGGTCTCCTCCAACACAAAATCCTCCCACAACCTCTGCCAATCATAGAGCTTCTCCCTAGCCACCACACTTTTACAAAGGTGTCCCATGGCTTAAAAAAGCCATTGAGAGCTATCTGAACTAGCTCCTCATCCTCAGTTTTAGAGCCAATTGCTCCATGCTTGTCTCTGATCTGTGTGAGCCTTGTGAGATAAGGCACCACTCCTTCACCCTTGGCCATCCTGGTACTGCGCATCCTCTCTTGCAGTACCATTTTCCGGTTTTCGTTCTTGCTTTGGTAAAGTCCTTCCAAGGCCTTCCACATTTCCAATGCGGTCTTCTTCCCAGAAAGGTGGCGGATTATGTGGTCCTTCACCCCATCCAAGATGATCAACATAGCTTTGGACTCTAACTTCTTCTATCTCGACAACTCTGTTGGATCTGTGGGTGCAATCTTCGTGGAGTCAATGTGCTCATCTGCATCGCTGACATCCAGGATCCTTGTGATCCTTTCTTTCCACGTAGGAAAGTTCTGAGCCACTTGGAGTCTGTCCTCAACTCTCCACTGCACGGCCATAGTGAAGTGTACCTTTCAAACCCTAGATCTGAACTCTGGTTTGTCTTCAATAGATCTCCCCCTGATCTATCAATACTGCTGTAGTTTCTCAGATTTAGCTCACTAGAGCTCTGATACCATGTAAATTTTCCTTTAAAACTCAAACTAGGGCTAAACAACATATATTTAATTTCTACTAATAACCACACGAGTTTCTTTTACTTAGTAATGGAGCAGAAAGTAAATACTAAGAAACATCAACAACAATCTCATAAATATAGACACAGTGTTTTGGGTATGCAAACCCCCAGATAAAACCCAAGATGGGAAAACCGGTGCAGCGATCAAATATGAAATTTTATTAAGAAGATATAGAACAATTACAATCCAACAGATAAATTCACCCAACCTGGCGAAATAGAACCTCTGCACAACACTGGGTGAACCCAGCAAAATGGTACGGCCCCTGCGCAGTTGTACGGCCTCCTGCGCAGCTATACAGAATACGTACGGTTTCTGCACAGTTGCCCCTGCTGAGTTGTACGGGCTCCCTCCACATGAGTGTGTACGGCCCTACTCTTTGCCTGATCTGTCGACGAATCTTCCGAGTGAGTGCTCCTCCGTCTTCTCTGCAAACTTCTCCTTCTAGTTTGTCTCTGTCCCTGTATATGTGTCCTCTCTATTATCCAACTTTTTGTACCATAGTTGGGTTACCTGAGGAGCCGCCAGTTGACAGACTTGTTCAAAGTCTGATTCCAGTGTATCAATCGATCCGTCTACTTGTCTAGCCAATATTGGCTAGTCACTTTTTTATTTGAATGATTTTGACCATGGCCCCGCGGGGTTTGTAATAAAATGTGCTAGTAGGATATTTTTGAGTGGTTCGGTCTCTTGAGACGTAGAATCTCAAATAGGGTATTCCAAGTAGTTTTTTGGCCCTGACAATTATGCTTTGCCTTCAACCGAGTATAATTGACGAGGTTTTCTCCCACTTCCTCCAAAGCTGGAATGCCCGATGTTGAATTCTAGGTATTGGGGGGTTATTAGAGCCCAACTGAGTGTTATAAGCCTACTAGACATTATTTAGATAGATCATGGTCATGTCCTAAGTCATCTAGACACAAAAAAAATTCGAAAAAATCTTTTTCGAACAGTGAAAAATTATTTTTTAATTTTTAATTACTTTTCCTAAGTTCTTTGGGTTAATTTTTCCATTAATTAAATAGAAAAAACCCGTTTGTGGTAAATAAGTCATCAGGACTCAGAATTCAGTGATTGAAGGCTCTAACCTTAAGCTAAAAATCATTATTGATCAGCCAGTCAGTCAGAACCAACTTTCAAATCAGCAATCGGACACATAATGTCTTTTTACTCAAAAAAGTCAGTTTTGAGTAAAAAAATGATTTTGAGTAAAAAGATGATTTTTATTAAAAAATGATTATTTTGGAGAAAACTAAAACTCTCCAAATTAATCCAAATTCAGTAAAATAAAAGGCTAAATGACATTCCATGGAACACTTATGATGATTGGAGTTATCATAACTCAGCTTCAGTCATCATTAAGAGAGCAATTAATTTATTATCAGTTATCAAACATGTCATCTCCAGCTAAAGATGAGATGGAGAGCTCTCATTGGTCCGATGATTTGATCAAGGTGAAGACTGAAGCTTACACCATCAGTAGGCTTCCCAGACCTAACAAAGTAGGTTTCCAGACCTAGCAAGCAGCTTTCCCATGCAGCAGGGTTGGTTTTTTGGTTTTAGGGTTTTAGCACTCTCTCATTTGTTAAATAGAGGCTCTTTCAGCTCTATTGGGATGGATCTTTATGCAAAGAACCTCTGGTGAATTACTGTAATGCTTGTTGCTTTTGCAACCGTATAATAAATTTTAAGGCTTTAGAGGCATACATGGTGTGTGAATGTGGATGAACAATTGGCAAATGAGGTGAAATGTTTCAATTTTTGTCTTTTATTGCTTAGGATTGGATAATAGCTCATGCTTTAGAAGGCTTTTATAAGCACGTAAGATTGATCATTTGATGTTACAATTTTATCTTTTATGGTTTTGTTTCTATGAATTAAAGTAGCATCGATTATTCAGTTGTATGACATGCTCTTTACATTTTTATTTATCAAACATATAAGATCTAATCCATTGTTTTGCAAGTATTGAGTTGAAATTGTGTAGGTCATCTCATTGAAGCGAGTAGGAGTTTGAGCCCAGGTGCATCCTCTCCTCTCAAAGCCAAGGAAACTTCCAAATTTTCAAGATCCAAGAGAATCCAAACCTCATCAAAGTACCACAGGTTTGACTGTTTCTTTCATATTGTTCATCTCTCAAAATTCTTATAAAATCTTTATTTTCTTGGGATTAGGGCACGTTTTGGCTAAAGTGAACATTCATTCACTTAGCCTTCGCCCCGGTTGGCTGCTCTGTTTACTTTTTGCAGCCTTTTAGGCCTTCTTTTTGCAGCCATTCCTTCCCTTAGTTCGCTGTCCACTTTTCCCCACTTTTCACCCCTTTTGGACAGCCCTCTTTTGCCTCATTTTTCCACCTTTTGCAGCCTCTTTCCATCCTCTTTTTGGGCCATCTTTTGAGCTGTACTTTCAGCCTTTTAGGCCTTTTATTTGCAACCTTTCCTTCCTTTTGTTCGCTGTCCACTTGTCCCCATTTTCACCCTTTTGGACAGCCCTCTTTTGCCTCTTTGTTTCCACTTTTTGCAGCCCCTTTCCATCCTCTTCTTCAACCATCTTTTGGGCTGTACTTTCAGCCCTTTTTACCCTCATTTGCACCCCTCTTTTTCTGATTTGCAGCCCTCTTTCTCCCCTAGTTTCCATCCTTCTTTGACTTGCATTTTGTCCTCTTTTCACTCCCTTTCCCCCTCTCTTGCCTTGCCTTTCTCTTTTCTCTTCTCTCCCTTCTTTTCGATAAGTTTGGGTAGTTGTTTTTATCTAGTTTGTAGATTTATTTTCAAGTTATTTTTTATCAACTAATCCTATAACAAGTGTATGTCTAGAGCTCTTAGTTTCAGACAGGTGAAAGAGAGCCCAAAAGCCACAAGCAAGCAAGGAGTGCAAAAGAACAAAAAGACTCTCTCCCTCTTCTCTCAATCCCCTTCTTTACCTGTTCTTCCAAGAAGCAAAGAACACATCATAATTGTAAAAAGATAATAAAAAGGGCTACTGGGAGCAAGTCTCCTTTCTTTTATACTTCCCCTATTTGGGGTAAGGGTGTTGTGTCATTTTTCATTATTTTTTAGTGTAGTTTTCTTTAAGCAATTAGTTTAGTTCTTTGCTTAGTCTTAGTTTCCATTTTTTGCTAATTGCTAGTTGTCCCTTAGCATAAACATTAATTGCTAGATTTATTATTGCATTTTGGTATCTTGTTATATAATTGTCAAATCATAAAAAGAACCAAAATCTCTTGAATCTCACCGTAAGGTGGATCAAGAGTGCTCTCTGTCGAAGAGTTTAATCAGCCACTTTCATCTTAATTGTTGTGCTTGTTTAATCAATTAATTATCTAAGACTCTTGAACTTGCAAAAACACAAGTCAAGAGCACTCTCTATCGGAGAGCATCCTAGGTTTGCACAATCCCTGCATTAGCTGCATATAGATTAGCTAAGTCTCTTGAACCACTGTCATAAGACGGGGTCAAGAGCGCTCTCTGTCGGAGAATCTAATTAATTGTTTTAATAAAATCTTCAACACACATACCCCTTTAATTAATTAACTCCCTTCCCTCCTTGCCAGAGTATGCTCTGACCGATCCTAGATCAGAATACCCAGAAACAGCATTGGATCTTTAAACCCTACAAGAGTAACTTAATAACCCTTAAACACCCTTAACCAACGCACCGGCGTTGTAGAGATCCTTCCTAAGTACTTCCTATTAGAGGCGCCGGAACCTCCCGCTGTCTTAGATTCCCTGCTAGCTAGTCACTTGACAATATCAACCTGGGATACTGGGCAGGCCCGACATGTCTTGAACGAAGGAAACTTAGAAGAGTCTCCCGGCTTTGACAAACCTTCATTAACACCCTAATCAAGAGCATTTTTTAAAATTCTTAAAATCTACCAAGAGCACTTGCAAAACCTAATATTCACTAGCTTAATTCCTAGACTTTATTTCACGCACTTATTCAACTCCATAAGGCACTGGTCCTTCGTTATAATTGAGTAATCCTCTATCATTGATCAACTGTCTATGGTTTATTTTTTGCTGATTATATCTGAATGCTTAAGTTACAAGTCTAGAATATTTGCTTATTTTTCAGTCTCTTGCTAGCAACGTGGATTGCTCTGATTTACGTGTCACATTCATAAACTTAATCATTTCTAATCACAAATAACTCCTAAACAACACCCATCCGCATCCAAAACATCTAAAAATTAACTTAAACATTGAGCCATAGAAAACTCTTTGTTAAGGACTACCCCCCTTAGCTTCGTTAGGAGTTAGCCTAAACGGAGGAGCTAGGAGTAGGTGACAGTACCTGGCTCTATGCTTGCCCCCAAGGTCACACCTTTCCCATTTTCTCAAGTGAGGAGACAGCTTTTGAAAGATTTATGCTGCTGGTGTGCAATCGGCGGACAACACTCTCCAATGTTACAAACATCGTCGATATATCGGCAACATTGCGATATATCGCGATGTCAACTCACTGGTGATATATCGGCAAATATATCGCCCCAATTTTTTGGCGATTTCTTCCCAATTTTATCGCGATATTTGCCGATTTTATCGTCGTTATATTTGTCGATTTTATGGCGATATTTGCCGACTTTTTCGAATATATTGTAATTTTTTGAATTTTTGGTTTTTTAATATTTTTGTATTTTTTATTTTGCCGATATATTGTCGATGTTTGCCAACATTTTCGTCGATAAATCCGATAATTTCTTTTTGGACCCTCAGCGATATATTCGTCGACACGATATTTCAATCTGTAACATTGGTCCTCTCCACCAAATCTTCTTTTAACTCAATGACTAAGCGAAAACTCTAACCTTCACTATGGATCAATGGATGTGATCCTCTAGTGAGATCAATGGCCAAGATTAAATTAGTCATCACTAAAATTATTTCACTTTTCACTTTATAAAAGTGATTCCATTAAGTCAAAATCAAATTAGATTAATTAATGTATTTTCCTAAGTCTGAACTTAGGAAAATCACATTAATACATTTGGCTTTTTGTTTAATGTCTTCTAGCATGCAAGGACACATGCGACACATGCAATGCTAGAAGACCTTCCTTGTTGCCACTTTCTAACACCTTTGATATTTCTTTGAAGTCTTCAGATGACATGACTTCTAATTCTGACTTCATGTTAATGTCTTGCAATGTGATTTTCTTCTTTTTGTAGGGAAATGTCAGAAATAATTTTCAGCATTTAAGATAAAAGTCTCCAATGTTTCTATCCAAGGTAATCCCAAAAGTAGGTCACTGTCACTACTCTACAAGGATCTAACTATAAATTGCAAGACACTAGTATAATCTCCAATGTTCAATTGTAAATTGCTTATTTCATATTCTTTATTATTCCAAAAGTCTAACCTTTTCACCTATATTTGACTTTGGAATCGCTAACTCATAAGCAAATTCAACACTAATATAATTATTGCGTTCAACAGGAGCAATAGAAATAGTAAAGTCTTTTCCTCTAATTGTTCCTTTTATTTGAAATAACATTGAAGCATAAATTTTTGAAGTAGTTGGAAAACTTCCTTGTTTTTCGTCCTAAGACTTCATTTCTTTTGTGGTCACAATTTTTGTTAATCCTCCTTCTAAGATGCCTTTTATACTTTATTGTCTTTTTTTTCCACTTTATGTATATACCTTTTACTTTGTAACTTATACTTTCCTTCAACCAAGATCTTGACACTTTATTGGGAAATTTTTTATTTTCTTTAATCACTTTTAAAAGAGAATCTTTATGACTTACACTTCACTTTACTTCACTTATAAAAGAGATTCTTTATAACTTACACTTCACTTTACTTCACTTATAAAAGAGATTCCTTATAACTTAAATTGGAACCTCAAAAACTTTTTAAAAAAGTAATATTTTAAATATTCCAATATACCACTTAGGATTATAATAATCTTTAATTTTTTTTAAAGAAATCAAATAGTTCTTCCTTCTAGTGAATCAAATAAAACTTCTACTTAAATACCTTTGATAATTAAGCCCTTTATTTAAACCCAACGTTTGACTTGAAGATTTAACCACTTCCTTCGTTAAGATTGATGAATCTACAACTATGAAGTCATGGCGTATGACCTCATGCCCCACAATTGTTCCATGCAAATTCCACATATATTAATTTATTTTACTTATGTGATCGTCACCTCACCCACGAATCGCGATGACAACTATAAAATTTGTTTCATTATAATATGATATAATCACAGGGAAACCGATGTGGAATGGTGGAACGCTTCGTTGTTGTCCGTAGTAATGTAACCAATGTGAAATGATGGCTCGATCGAATTGTTGCACAGTTAGAAAGGCACGAGAAGTAAGGCAAAATGAGCAACATGAATGGAGGTCTTCTTATTGGGATGGTTGCGAATGGAGACGTTGGAGCAACGTTGGGGTTGGAGTATGGCGTAGGAGAGGAGGGACTGAGAGGCGATGGTGGAAGCGTAGATGGAATTAAGGCAGCGTGGGAACAGCAATAAGGCAGAGGGCTAGCACGTGGGGATGGCGTGGAGGGCATGCGAGGTGGAGTTGTAAGGAAGGAATGCGTGGGGGAAATGGAAGGGCGGCCTAGAGGAAGAGCATGCAAGGAAAAGTGCGTCATATTGGAGCAAGCAGGAGGAATGGGCGCGGAAAAAACACGCAAGGATGTGGAGCTAGAAGGATGGTTGGATAGACGAATCACTGGGTGAAAGGGAGGCACTGAGATGTAGCGTAAGGCGCAGAAGGAGAGAAGGTTGTGAGGGAGATATTGTTGCGTGGGAGTGGGGGATTTGTGGAGCGCGCACAGTCTTTCCTTTGAAATTCTGATATTCCCATTGGCAACGTCTTGAGAAATTATGATATTCTCTTTGACATCGTCCTTTGAAATTATGATATTCTCTTTGGTAGTGGTGGACTGTTCTTCAACAAAAATTGTGAACTTTATAGGTCAAAAACCTGAGGCTGATCAAAGACCCAACTTGGAGAAAACTCCCCAAATAATTATTTGGCCAAAAGCTAGTATCAACAAAATGCCTAGGAAAGGGCTCTGATACCACTAAAACGAAGAAACTTCGTTTCTTACAAAAATAACCTGTGTATATAAACCAGATTACAGTAATTCATGAACATAATGAAATATATGATTGATGAGATAAGATATGAGATTACAATGAGAATGATGCTTGTATAAATACTCATGCCGGGTGCCCTTACGTAAAGAGGCATAACCTTTCATCAAGGTATCTCTTCATTAAGTATTAGTTATTTAATTATTAATGTTTATTTATTATTTACTTTATTCATTACAAAGTTTGGTGATCTATCTAGCTTAGAAGGTCATTGTTGGCCATAGAGCAACAATTTGTAGTTTCAAGTTGTGTTTTTCTGCTTTTATTATTAGAGATCTAGGAGTAGCAGACTGTAGTCAGTGATACTTATGCAATCTTAATTTTATTTAGTAAAACATAGTGGATTTTGATCGCACTTGTTTTAAGGACTTGTAGCATGCAAATCATCTTAGGTGAAGAAGAAGTGGAAGCTCGGTTGCATCCCTTTTCTCTTCACACGTTAATTTGCATCTAACGCTTCTTGCAATTTCAGGCATCTCTATATCCTCACAAAAATTCAAGCCAAAGCTTGAGAACCTCTCTACTTCTCTTCAAAAACTAATTTCTCTTAGGTTACTTTTAACAAGCAAGCTTAGATTTCTTTCAAAAAAAATTATCATAAATCTCTCTGCTTGTTTATCTTACTAGATCTAAAAATGCTTTAAATTTTGCAATCTTAAGCTTAGATCTAGTTTATGCTCTTAGTATTTAAAGTGGTATAAAAATCTATATTTTTCGCAAGTACTAAGTTGTATTTTTTTTATTGTATTTTTACACTTATCTACTAATTTACACACAATTAGCTTTCTGTTTTTTGCATATTGTTGATAGGAGAAGAAGAAGCGCTGGCAAAATTTCGATGTTTGTAACCTCTCGAATCACCTCCAAATCCCCCATCTTCAATCCCCTTCTTCCAACAAGCTATTGTAAGCCTTTTTTATCAATCTATAAGGTCAAAAGCCAGCCCCTTATTAAATTATCAACATTGTAATAATTTAATAAAAGGGCAAGTGGCATTACGGCTCCCACACCCTTCTTCCCCTATTTGGGGAAATACTATATCTTTCCTTGAAGTGGTTTGAATTTTTAGATTAGATTTAATTATTATAATATTTTTAGATCAATTCAAGTTTATTTCAAGTTCACAATTTCAATAAAAGTAATCAAATATTAACCCGACATTTTATTCTTGTAGTAATTAGTCTCACAAATTTCTTTGATTTTTTATTTGCACAAGCACATAATCCGTTCTAAAAGGGTTGTATATTTTTGCACTTTGCTTTATAAATTGGAATAAACATTTGCCTCTACCGTGTATGCTCTAACCCTCGCAACCTTGTCTAAGACTTGGGAATATCAAAAGCGGGAGCGTGCTCTAATTAGTTATTCAACATCTAATCAATCAACTCATTTTAATAAAAGTAACCCAAAACATTACGAAAATCCGGCGTAACAAATTTGAGAAATAGTGGGCAAATTCTTCAAGGAAAGTGGGAACAACTAGAAAGTGACCGTGGGGTCCCGTTAGGCTACATCCCTGTTGGTGTAGTGTTGAACACCCCCTCACAACTCCATCTAGCCCACATTTTCCTATGCATAGCCACTTTTCCCAAAATCCGGACATGTTCTCAGTACCATTCGGTATATCGGGACTCCCTTTCCCTTTAATTACTCATCATTTTAATAATTAAAATTGACCAAGTACACAACAAAATATTTTTCCTTTTTCAGCAGCACTCATTGTTTTGTGACTCCATATTGGCACTAGTTTAATTCCTGCATTTACTTTTTGTTTACAGTCACATTGTAATTATTGAATTTGATATATCTTGTTGTGATGTTGAATTAAGTTCTATAATTTTGCAAAGTGCCTTGTCAATAATTTATTCATTTCTAACTCCTAAAATAACCCTATCCTTAAAACAATTAAGAGCCTTGGAAACTCTTTTTGTAGAGACTACCCCCCTTGGATTTGTTAAGAGTTCATCCTAAATGAAGGAGTCAAGATCAGGTGACAGTACCTGACTCAAGACTTCCCCCCAAGGATGCACAAAGCAGCTTGAAGATTTCTGGTGCATTTTCCCCCAGGTGCGTAAGAGGGGGCAACAATGCAATTTCTCATTACATAGTAGGAGAAGAGGAGTATGTTATGTAACTCCCGAATACCCGATATTTCAATGACTACGGTTATTAACTTTTGGCGATAAGACTTCAAATAATTGGCCATTTCTTGTCCTCTTTAGCTGCCTTACTTGTGCTTAGCCCTTTGTCAGCACCTCAACTTGAAGCCGTGTAAGATCCTCATCCAAATAGATCTTATTAGCAAGCAGCAAGAGCCCCCTTTTAGCCTTGATAGCTTGAAGGCAATCAGAGAAACACAACCATTCCTTCAACTATTAAAGGGTGCTTGAAAGGACATCACTATAAATTTATCACTGAATTTTTTATGGATACAAGACCTGTAAAAGAAAATGTAAATACATTTTTTGGCTAGACTGATCTGGTGAGATCACTTTGTCATGGATATGTTGCACTTGATATACACACAAATTGATTTTAATGAAAAATATGATGCATTTTCGACCAAAAAAATGTAAATACACATGACAGTGAACATAACATGAAAATCCACTAATTGCTTTTAAACACAATATCCTAGAGCTGTGAAAGTTGAAACTAGAAACAGACAGAGATAATGGTCTTTACATTCTAATGAGCATAATAGATGTAAAACTTTGCAAGAATAAGTAATGCGTTGCCCACAGCAGTGTGGTCTAAAAGCAAGCAGCGAGGTGATCAAGCTTGCATTAACATGGAGACCCATGTTCAAAACCCTCTGTGGGTGCGGCAGTAAATATGTCCTAGTAAATAAGCAATCTACCAAAAAAAGAATTAGAAATGTGTTTGTTTTACACCACCTACCTTTACCATGACACAGCAAAAGAGGCATCTTCTGTGCACGCTTTACAGCCTCTTGAGACTGTCGCAACTTGTTCTGTAAGTCCCTGTAAAATGAAGAATGTGCTCAGGAAATAGACAAGCTATATCCAAAACAT
Organism: Pseudotsuga menziesii; assembly: GCA_001517045.1. Classification (NCBI taxonomy): domain Eukaryota; kingdom Viridiplantae; phylum Streptophyta; class Pinopsida; order Pinales; family Pinaceae; genus Pseudotsuga; species Pseudotsuga menziesii. The sequence continues at coordinate 453,009 of LPNX010069213.1, forward strand.
GCCTATCTAAAATTAACAAGATACTTCAAAATAAATGCTACAACACTTTTAGATAATTAAACTAACAGTTCAATAAATTCAAATTCAGTTTTTTATTTCTACAAGCTTGAATTGACAAATGTAAACTCACTTTGCACAAGGAAGCCACCCACTTAAGGCAACAGCTGCACTAATATCAACTGGATATGGATCACCATTACTGTACTTCCCATGAACACAACAAGTTGCCGAATACAAGGAAATCGCTGCTCCCATACTGAAACCTCCAACACCAAGTTTGACTGCACTTACAACAATGAAACTATCACTATTACTACATCTACAGTCTCTGTAATGTGAAGTCAATGGTGAATGATAAAATAAATATTTTTCGGACATCAACATACTATAATTGCACACATGAATGATGTACCTGAGAAAAACAACATAATTTAATTCTAATTGTTTTGTGGTCATTTGTTGGACATTAATAAAATTATCTTATCTTAAGTTACACAAGCACCACAGATTTGTATCTGCAAGTTGATTACAGCAGTTATTTCATTATCAGAAGGAATGTGAAACAAGGATTGCAATACTTCTTTTTCTCAAGTTTGTTTATTTCTTTCTAAACTGCATTTAATGTTAGATATGAATCAGAAGTTAAGTTTTGAAATAATACTTTCAGCAGGCTCAGTTGATAATAGGTTTGCTACATGTGCTGCAGAGGAATCTAAGCCTTCCAAGTCAGCAGGAGCATCTTCAGTAAGGTCACCAACATCGAACCCTGAAACACATAGGATGCATTTTGGTTAAGAGAGCTTATAGACATTCAGCATAGCAATGTGACTCCATGTAATCATCTTGAGGTGTAATCTATCTTGAGGATGGAAAATTAAGGATTTCAGAAAAAGCTGCTCTGTCAGAAATTCAAATGCTAGAATGTTTTAATGTGTTTTTTATTATGTCTTTAATAAGATCACATCTATCCAGAGTGGGAGAAAATAATAATCATAAAATCAAAGGGTATATCCATCAAATAAAAGTCCAGTGTAAAGCAAAGCCAGAGCACATACAAGCAGTAGAGGGAAAACCACCAAATAGAGCTATTGGGCGAGTAGGAGCTGTTGGGCATATCCATTTTATCTGCAGTATAAACAAATAACATTGATTTATTATATCTAAAGCAATTATTTCAGGAAATCTTGCCACTTGCTGTAATATGCACTATAGACATAATGCAAAAATGAGCTCTTCATAATCCAGTTGCGCAAAAACTTACGAGTCACCAACAGCACAATAGGAGTCCGTAAGCTTTAAAGATCAACACAAAGATGGTTGATCGTACATTTGACTTGTTACTAATAAGTATAAATATATTCTAAATATCAAAAGATAAATAAACACTTACATTAGGAAGAGCAAGCGTTTCCAAGAGCTGAGACCAACTGCAAAATCAGTAAAATCATGTGTAAATGCAAGCTGTTATGACCAAAAACTTAGATATCACCTTAAAAATGCATTCTACATCAGATATATAGGGAGAAGCACATTTCAGGAAAATGAATTTAAGAATAACAATAACTTTTTTATCTGAAGCAAATAATACAAAACTGAGATATCATAAAAATGGGAGATGATAACAACTTAGACAAACAAATCTCCTGAAAGAAGATTCAAACTTATCGTTGTAGAAGCATGTTGTAAAACCAAAGTGTTGCACAAATTAAGTCTTGACCACATTGCTTCAAGCAATGGATTACCAATATATCACACTTGTTTTTTGAGAGAAGAATAAAAGAAAGAAAGACATTATATTAATGTCCACCAATGACCAAATTAGGTCAATGAGACTCAAAATTACATCCAGCAGAATAGAAAAGGTGGACAAAACACAGGAGAGAGAAAAAGTAGCTAAACACTGATGCTAAAATAATGTGAACAAAGTAAATAATATAGACATAGTGAGAGGAGGTAAACCTAAACTATAAAAACTAAGCACATGTATAAATTGCCTTCAAGGGAAGATGGAAACCAAGCTGGAAACTGAGACTGGAGATTGGCATTGTCGTGTCTGTATCAATGCTAGAACCAGAAACCCAAGGATCAATTGTGTAATCATCCACCACTCTAATACAGATATTATAATATCCATAGCAAAATGCTAAGGGCTAAGAGATACGGGGTCCTCGAAAGAGGTAAGCGCCTTGAAAATCCACTAACATCCAAGGCCCAAGAACCTCCAAAAATAGAAAGGAAGCTAGGAATGTGCACATGTCACCCTATATCATGATGCGGGCAAAGGGCACTGGACGGCTATCAATGTCAAATAGAAGCAAATCCATGATGCCTAAAATGAAGGTGATGATATCAGGGTACTCTAGTAATAGTGTACTAAGAAGAACAGCATCTCATTAAGTTGTCTTTGTTTGTGTCTGGAATGTCAACATCTAAAGGGCGCTTAGGATTCCTATCGGTCTTGGATGGGCTAAAAGACAAAGGTGATCATCCTGGTAGCCCCAAGTTTTGCACCAAGGGTCTCCTACAAAGCTCTACATCTGAAGGTGGCAGTCATAGGTAGGAAGTGTTGCCAACTATGTTGCACTCAGTTGGACTTGCAAGTGAACCATCGAAGCATGAGCAAATACTTGTCCATAACCATAGTTTAGAAGTCCATTCAGGTCTTCCATGGGAGTTGTAATAAAATGTCATAACATGATGAAACAATGTAACAGACTTGGCTTTCCTAGGACTTAGATATCAATCTGACTAGCCCAGAGTGTATTTTCCTTGTTAATTATAGGTTGTTCTTCAAGCGACTTATAATTTTCGAGTTTTTCACTCAAACCTCCAAAGCTGGGGTGGTCCATCTTGGTGGTTAGGCCTTAGGAGGTTATTAAAGCCTAAGTGTCAATGTATATTACCATGCTAGGCATTATTTTAGAGTCATATGAACATGTGTTAAGTCCCCCTAGGTTTTTTCAGTTTTCCGTAAATAAAAAAATTCCCGTAAAACGGAACAATTTTTTAATATTTTAATTGTAAAAAAATAAAGTCATAAAAACTTGGTTAGGATGTGGAATTGGCCATGGGAGTGCTTGTTCTCTAACTCAGAGCACCCACTATACCCCTAGACCCACTTTGGGATTAATTTGAGTGTTTATTTATCACTTAAAATAATTTTCTTCCTAAATTGGCCAAAAAAGACAAAAATGTCATTTCCTAAATCAAAGGGAGCATGTCGAGGACATGTCCAGAGTGGTGGCGAGTTAGCTAACAATCAAATGGGAGTTAATTGTAGCTCTAAATCGGTGATCTCAATCAAATATTGGATGAGGCAAGTCACTCCAAGTCAGAGAGGGCACATCCATTATTGGCATATTCCTGTTGGAGGGTGAGTAATCCAAGGAAAGAGGGGGCGCATCTCCTATGAGGTGGCGCCTCCCTCTACAATTAAACTCCCTCTCAACTCCATCAAATCCTGCGATTTACTTTGAGAACTCGCCCTTGTCCTCTGCATGTGGCAATTCGCCCTCTCTTGCTATAACAGTAAGCCCTCTCTTACATTTCAAACTAGTTTGAGTTCTTCGGAGTTGAGGTTTGACGTTGTAATGCTTGTTTATTTTTCTTGGGAATAAAGAGACTTTGGAGGTCATTTGTGTGTGGTGCTCATTGTGTGGATGAACTATCTCGGTTATTAAGGTAACCTTTATTTAGCTACTTGTATTTCTTTGCATTGAATCTGGCTTATGACAAGAATTGTTATCAAATTATAAGGAGGATCAATCAATTAGTTTACTTATTCAGTCTTTATGCATGTATCCTCAAAGATCTTAATAGAATGTTTCATTAGCTTAAGTACAATTTTTATCTTGATTTCTCGCATATATGCTTCCATATTTGATGTTTTGTGTGCAAGATGATGTGAGTTGCAAGTTCCCTCAATTGGATTGGTGAAGAGCTTGCTTGCATCTTCTCCTTTTTCTAACTTCTTTGCAAATACAATCCCTCTGCATCCCACAAGCAAGCTCCAAAGCCTCATGTTCTCATCTCAAGCTTCTTCTTTTCTCCTTCTTGCTATTTATCTTATTTCTTGTTCTAGTTACTTACAAGTGTAGTCATAGCTTTCAAGTCATTTTCATTTACATCTCAAAAGGCTTGATTAGACTAGTTTAGTATTTCGTTTAAACTCATATCTAACAAGTAGTGCTTTAAGTTGCTTGCCATCTTCAAGAGGCAAGCAAAGATCCTATAGGACTTTGCTTTCTAGCTCGTTTCCTGTGGTTAATTTGTAAATTTTTTATCATAGTCTAAGTTAGAAATTTTCTAGATTTTTTGGTGTTGTCCAAAGATACTTCTAAAGTGTCTTTTGGCATCTTTTGAATATACTTGCTTGCTGATTTCTATATTTTTGTGACAAGTAAGCAGAAGTGCGGGAAAATTTCAGGCAGATTTGAACCTTCCAAAAGCTCCAAAGTCACCTTCTTTCTTCTCAATCAAAAGGCTCCCAAAAACATTCTATTCATGTTGGATTCTCTTTATAAAGGACCAACAACACTCCCAATAAAGTGTGTAATCATCCATAATAAGAGAAAGGCAAGTGGGCTGCCCAACGCCGCCACCCATACCCCGAGGGGGGATCTATCTCGTCTCCTTTTGTGGCATGAATTTTCTTTGTTTGATGCATTTACTTTCTTTGCTAAACAATTAATCAATAAACCTTAAAAGTAACCATGTGTTGCCTCCAATCCAATATTGGGCCACAAACTCACTCAGAACCGCAAACTAACAATTTTTGCATTTAGCACTTTTTTGCGCACACTTCACTGCATTTTGTTTCTCTGCATTTATTTTGCAAAAGTAATGAACCCCTGTGCATTCCCAAAGTACGATGTTGTTGAAAGGGATTGCCCGAGTAGGTGGAATTCAGCCAAAAAAGAGATTCGTGGTTAGATTAATTAGAAAACATTTTTACTTTTGCGATTTGTTTTTTGTTCTAGTAAAACGAACTAGACTCTATTCCCTAAATGCTCTAGACCTCTACGGCCCATCTGATCAGTTGGTCACATCAAAAAGGGATTAGAGTGTCTAGTCTAATAGGACAATCCACATAAAACTAATCTTCGAGAACTCGAGAGGTCGCAGAGAGTGACTACCATAGAGTCAAGGCAATACTCGTTAATGAAGTCCATCCTCTCCTCGTTGGACACTTGGTAAAGTTGCTTTTGCGCTTAGTTCAAGAAGGTGAGTCTTAGTGGGCCAAACCAAGAACAAACCCACTCCTTAATCCACTCATTAATAATAACTAAAATTTACAAACAAGACAATTGGAATACTTTCTCATCACGGCATCACCATACACTTTGCAAACATTACATTTACTTTAGGCACTGGTCTATATTTGCTTATTATCTTGCTCTAAGTTTTTACTTTATGCAAAATGATGATGATATATGTTATATGTTGTTGAAGTAAATTATTTCATATTGCTATTGTGTTTTTAATCAATAAACTCCTAGACTAGTTGTTTTCTCTTTCATAGATTAACCTTAGTTTCTTTTATTAGGGGCCACCCCCCCTTGGCTTCGCTAGGAGTTGGCCTAGATGGAGTCGTCAAGATCAAGCGACAGTACTTGACTCTGTCTTGCCCCCAAGGTCGCACCCAATGGCTTGAAGATTTTTACCACATGACCCGAGGTGCGAATTAGGCGACAACAGGAAAAGAGGTAAGCTTGGATGGAATGGAGTGTGAGAAGGAAGTGAATCAAGCAATGTTGGATTAAGCAAACCCAGCTAGAGCAATTTTTAGTATCTTCAATACTAGGTCATTGTAAACTAATTCAATGCACGAAGGAAAATTACTTACACATTGCTAAATCCTACCATTCATATTATGGAAATGAAATCAAAACATCACACCAAAGCTGAAAACCAAACAACCAAACAAAAACTATATATATGTAAGAGGGAGAGAGTGTGGCTTGTCCCCTGTTGCAATGGGGCATAATCTAATCAACAATCCTACAAATGCACTATATTCACCAAGACATGAACCATACACAAGGAAGCAACCTACATGTAGCCAAAAATGTATTCATATTCCTTGCCCTCTTTTGTTTTCCTAGGTGGAAAGAGAAGGGTATTTTTACAAAAACATGCAAAATGTTATGATGGTTCAAAATTTAAAGTGACTCATGCGTCGATGCCCTTTCCTAACTACTACTAACTAAAATGAAATATAATTAGTAAACTTAAGATTAAAATTCAATGATGTTTGAAGCTCAAACAAGGATTTCCACATGGGTTTGTCTTTCCTGTGGAAATCATCACTAATGCCTCTCGGAACTTTGGAAAATAACTTTATTAGGTTAATTATTAAAGTGAATGTTTTTTTAGATTAATTGAAGTTAATTTAATAAAATGCCTAAGTTTTTGGCATTAGTAATTTAAGTTAATTAATTGAATCTTGTCCCTTGATCTCAAATGAGTGATATCTAATCTCAACCATTGAAGTTATGGTTTTGGTTCATCTCAAAAGGATAAAAGCCAAGGTGAGAGGAGATGACACATAAGAGAGAAACGCAGTTTGAGGAAAGACGACTTTCACTTTCCAGATTTGGTAGAGAGAGAAAGGCAACAGTAAGAGAATCTTTTGCAGGGGGCATACATTTGACTCTTGAGCATGGGTGCTAGAGATCATTCAAGGAGGGTAGGCCTCCAAGGAAGCTTCTGAACTACATGGCATTGATGAGTAGCAACATAAATTCCAAGCATTCCAGTTTTGAGGAAGTAGCAAACCAACAAATTTGGAGGGATGCCATGGTGTAGTACACCTCTATCATGGAGAATGATGTTTGGGACATTGTACATACTAATTTAATAATAATAATTATTATTATTATTATCATCATCATCATCATCATTGTAATTATTGTTGTATTGTTATTTATTATTATTATGTATGTTACATTGTCTTCCACTTTGAAAATGCTTTGTCCTCGAAGCATACAAAAGTTATGTCTTCATTCTGACTTGTAATGCCTTATCAAGATTCTTCATTCTTATGTTCATCATTGTTGAGGACACAAGGCAATATGACCTTCCAAGTGATGAGTAGAGTTGTAGAATTGTGTAAGGGTCAAACCACCCTTATTCGATCTTTTGTGATTTTGTTTGGCAATGACTTCAATTTCTCATCCAATAAGTTTTACTTTTCACAATACTGAGTCCTGGCTGCTTGGTAGAGGTAATGTTGGCTGAATGAGTGTAGTACACCTCCATCATGGAGAATGATGTTTGGGACATTGTACATACTAATTTAATAATAATAATTATTATTATTATCATCATCATCATCATCATCATCATCATCATCATTGTAATTATTGTTGTATAGTTATTTATTATTATTATGTATGTTACATTGTCTTCCACTTTGAAAATGCTTTGTCCTCAAAGCATACAAAAGTTATGTCTTCGTTCTGACTTGTAATGCCTTATCAAGATTCTTCATTCTTATGTTCATCATTGTTGAGGGCACAAGGCAATATGACCTTCCAAGTGATGAGTAGAGTTGTTGAATTGTGTAAGGGTCAAGCCACCCTTATTCGATCTTTTGTGATTTTGTTTGGCAATGACTTCAATTTCTCATCCAATAAGTTTTACTTTTCACAATACTGAGTCCTGGCTGCTTGGTAGAGGTAATGTTGGCTGAATGGGTGTAGTGAACGAATCCTTACAGCGGGACGATGAAGCGGCTGTTGACAGCAAATAGGAATCACCCCGACAACTGTGTATTAAAACAGCATAACATAAATCCTGAGTTTTAATCCTGTGTATTCTCCAGTGCTTTCTTTTTCTAAAACCCACTGTTTCTTTTTTTGAACCAAATAATTTCTTTCCCATGCCACAAATTTTATCACGAATCACGATTTCTATTATCTTTTTATATATCAATTAATTAAACTCCTTCCAGTTATGTGGTTTTGAAAGAAAAAAAATGAATTTGCCGCAGACTGAATTTTCTTCACTTGAATTTATGAACTGTATTTTCAGACCCATGTATTTTCCAGCTACACAATCCTTTTTTTTTAAATCTCTCAGATACTATCAGAAATCCTGATGCTCTGTTCTCTAGTTCTATTCTTGGAATTTTGCAACAGAATAATTTTGCCTTCAAAGAAATTTTAAAAAAAGAGACGTCTGGTAGAATCAGAGAAACTATAAAAAATTTAGTGTCCAAAGGCCGGATCAGACAATGAAGCTCTGATACCAATGAGACAGACACAATTTGTATCCCAACTACAAACAGTAATTAAACAGCTCAACATCCAATCTAAGTAGGACAGCATGTTATAATCCATAAAGGAGACATATAATAAATGTATAAAATATGAGATGATATACAAAGACTATATGACAGTGTACTTATAGCATTGACTGGTCATAATGGTAAGTAATGTCATTTCCATAAGTCGTCTTTTAGATGGGATGTGTCCTTTCACTAATCATTAATCATTAATTATTAGTTATTTTATTATCATCATTGTAATTATTATTTTATTGTTATTTATTATTATAATGTATGTTACACCGGTAATATAAGTATCAGTTTTCTTGGAACTAATAAACTAAAATAAATAACCTGCAATTGTAACACTCATTGACTGTTTAAACCCTGAAATTGTCATTGTGTACCTAATTGTGATGTTATAATCCCTTGATTTCTGTTGGAAACCTAATCCTTTGGGTTAGGTAATATTGAAGAAAGATGAGTAGTCATGAGCAGTCCAAGGGGAAAACTTAGAAGATGAAACCAAGCATCACCTCACAACTTGTATGTGTATAATTGTTAATGAAATGCATCTAGCACTTATTCTTCATTTCAAGCATTCTAACAGTGGTATCAGAGCGCCTTGTAGTTCTTAGGGCCTATAGAGCATTGTTGGGTGAATTTTGTGTGCCTGGGCATTTTTCATACAAGCTATTTTTGTCCTCCCTCAACTACTCCAACCTACCAAAATCTACGTGAGCCATCTGGTGAGTGTACTGTTGGTATTGCTATTGTTTTACATTACCAGTGAATGGCTTATTGCGTCCTGATCTCATATTGTGTGAATGGTATATTAGTATATTACGTGCTGGTCTCATATTGTGTGTGCTTCATATCTCTGCCACCATGCTATTACTTGCATCCTATTACCTGTGTGCTTTTCCGTGTTCTAGTGCCTCTGCCTGCATGCTATTACCCGCCTGAGTGCTAATTCAGAACCCTAATCTTCCTTAACACCTAACCCTCGAAGATGTGTGATGTGTAGGTTTATTTCTATCCCTCGAAGATGTGTGATGCATAGGTTTATTTCTTGAAGATTTCAAACCAAGTCCGTTAATCAGAGGCTGAGTTATATGGATTTCAGGCTTTCATGTTTAGATCAAATATACACCATATCTCTGCTAAACGTATGATTGCCTGCATGGGCATAACAGATTGCAGGCTTGTATCTTATTTGTTTCCAGAAACAAATATATGATAAAAATACCAGTAAGGAGTCAGTTGTTTTGGGTTCGAAAACGATAGAAATACAAAGCATACGACCACGGCAAAGAAAAGCTATATCGAGGGTAGAGGAATATTCATGCGTATTGGTGCAATCAACCCCCAATTTTGTTAATCCTGCTATAAACAACATGAAGTATCCTGGCGAGGGATGATGTTGTGAAAGCATAGTGAAAGCAAAATGATTGACGCTCACCCCAGATCATAATCCAAGCTTTCATTCATGGCGAATGAAGCAAACTGAACCTGTAATAAAGGTGGGGAGACTGCCTCCTCAGCCACACCATTTGAAAGGAAGCAGCGTATTGTATTTGAAGACCAATAGCTACGGTGCTACCTGTGTTGACATTTCCATCGTAAGAAAGGGTCATTTTATGCCTACCGACAGGACCTTCTTCACTCATACCGGTGGGTTCAGTGCACCATTATTAATAGAAATATCAAGCATCCATCTTTGCAAACTTGAGGCTTCATAGTGAAAAAAAGCAAGAAAAGAAGCTGTTACAAATTATTTAATCACCAATAAGATTGATATAAACCGCCTCAAAAGCCATTTGCATGCGTTACATTGATAGCTCATTGTCATGCAGAGCTTGATATTTCTTCTTGTACCTCACAGAATTAGAATAACCAGAATGGCAAATTCTTCTCAACTTGTTTTGCACTAATGAGGATCGTTGGGCAAAGAGAACTTGGAAAGAAGTCTAAAGAACGGCTTAGAGGCTCTTCATGGAAACCCTAGCAGATGCCATCAACTATCGATTAGTCTAGTATTGTTATTATGTGCTTGCCATCATAACTATTATTTCTTATTCCAAGCCAATTTATTTTCCATATTGGTATCTCTGTCAGGGGTATCAGTTGGTATCCCCATACATTTCACTGCATATCATTTTCATTCCATCGAAATCGGGTGACTCTCTCTACCTCCTACAGAGTGAACCTGAGAGCAGTCTTACATTCGAGGAGCAGAATATTTTTAGGAGGTCAAACCCTGATTTGCTGCAAGAACATCGCCTTGGCACCACAGCGCTAAGATCATTGTGTTGATTTTTCTGAGCAGCATCGAGAGCCGTTCTCTTAGAAGAATGGAGACATTTGGTACGGGACCAGGATGTGGAACCAGTCCAGTACTAGGGGACTCAACTTTGAGTGGAGTGACCATTCTGTTAAATGGGGATATCTGGTCCGGGACCAAGATATGGAACCAGTCCAACACTGGGGGACTCAACCTTGAGTTGAGTGACCATTCTGTTGAATAGAGACATCTGATCTGGGACCGAGATGTGGAGCCAGTCTAGCATTGTGGGACTCGGCCTAGAGCTGAGTGGCCATTCTTTGAATGAAGGCACCTGGTTAGTTACCAGGAATTTTACCTAGTCCGAGACTAGGGACTCAGCCCGAGGTTGAGGGCCATTCTCCGAGAGAATGGAGGCACCTGGTCTGTTACCAAGTATTTGACCTCGTGTCAAATTATGCATCCTATGGCTGAGGCACCTGGTCTGTTACCAGGATAATACTATAAGCCCTTGACCGGGTCTGAGCATGTGTGACACTCTAACCCTCGATCAATGGGCTTTGTGATCTTCTCCAACGCTTAGCTACCCTTGGTTAAGACACCTTAATATCTGATCTTGGTGTCACACAGAGTGTGAGATAAAAGCATTAGTAATTCTCTCTATTTATGATGATGTACTTTGAGTGGGGATGAAGCACCACCTTGACCACTTGTTTTGACCACATGGCACTTGAAGAAGGCTAAAGTAAAAGTCTAAAATACATAAGGACCCTTACTACCACTAAGGAGCCAAAGTGAAAGTGCAAAAAGACCTTTAGTACCACTAAAGGTAAAAGTCAAAGTAATAAAAGAATAAATAATATTATTTTGTTCTTTTGAGTTTTGGTCCACTTACAAGTGACTCAAAGGCTATAAAAGAAGATCAATCCATTTCATTCTTACACACACTTGCTATTGCACTTGCAGCTACTCCAACAGAAGAATTTGTTGGTTATTGAAGAGAAGGAAGTTTTGTGTTTATGCCCTAGAATGGATGAGTCTAGCTAGGGCATCCACACTTGTCTTTTTTATCAAACCCTAACCTAGGGTTTCAATTACAAACAGCAGCAGCCTTCTTCTCCTCTCTATACAGGCTAGAGTTTCACCCTAGCCCTTCTCTCCTTCACGACTGCTACAATTTGATCACGGGAAGGGGTATAAGGAACACGGGCAGGCTGCTAGAAGTTTGGGCAGCCTCCCTTCTCCCTCGACAACCATCCTACACCTCACAGGCACCTACAGCAGCACCATCCAAGAATTGGGCAGCCTCAAGCAAACCCTCGGGCAGCTAGCAAACATCCCATAAGGGCTGCTAGGTCAGCAGCAGACACTCAGACAGCTAGCAGACAACCAAGAAGGGCTTCTAGGTCTGTAGCAGACCCTCGAGTTGCTAGCAGACAGCCCATAGGGGCCTCTGGGCAGTCAACAAGAGCCACGGGCAGGGTCCCGAGCTGACTGCAGAATCTCGAGCAGGTCACAATGGGTCCGGGCAGTAGCAGAACAAGCTCGAGCAGGGCATAACAGGTTCAGGTAGGGCATACAGCTCGGGCAGCTTAGCTTGGGCAGTTTTTCGTGTAGACAGACAGGTCACAGGCAGGCAGGCAACTGATTTGGGCAGTCTAATCTTTCTGGGAAGGAAAGAGAAAATTAGGGCAGAAAGCCCTAAATTGGTGAAAGACCTAATTTGGTGATTTTGTGTAAAAATTATCTTCTGTAATTTTGTGGATCTGTGGTACAACCCGTTAGGGATTGGAATTTTTTGAAGAACTCAGTCATCTCATTTACGAGATGAATTACTAATGCTTTTGGGGTTTTTATCCTTTAAAGGTTTCCCCAATGAAAAACTCTTGTGTTCAATGTTCTGATGTGTTGATGTTTTACTGCACTTGTCATTTGTTATCTGATAGTCTGCAAATTTTAAAAGTATTCATGTTAATGCTAAAATTCAACATGGTATCAGAGCTTATCATGTGAAGACCGGGTAAAAGGAGATTGTTGTTGTCTTCCTAGACCTTGGGATATTTTGCAGGCTTAACAATTGACTAAGTGGCAGAGATGGCTATCAACATCTTCAGACCAGAAGAGAAGCTTCAAGGTTCAACCAACAACAATTCCTGGAAAGCTAGGCTTACAGCTATTCTAGAGGAAAATGACCTTGATGATATTGTGTTCACAGTTCAACGCTATTGAAGAGCCAACATCTAATGCTAGCAGGACTGCTTTTAAGAAGAAGCAGGCTAAGGCTAGAAGGATTATCTATGATTATGTCAAAGAAACTTTGATGCACAACATCACATCATTGAAAACTGCCAAAGAATGCTTTGACACCTTGACAAACTTGTATGAGAAGAAGGCTCCCAGTCAAAAGAGAGTCTTGAAGAAAAGGCTTCGAACATTAAAGATGAACAATGATGAAGGGATTGGTTCCTTCTTCATAAAGATTGCACAGGTAAGAGATCAACTTACTGCTATTGGTATTGTTGTAGATGATGATGATTTTGTGCAGACTGTAGTCGATGGTTTCCCAAACTCTTGGGAAACATTCCTAGCATCTGTCAGTGGACGTGAGAATCAGCAAAACTTTGAAAGACTTTGGCATGATTGCTTGGAAGAAGAGCAAAAGACTTCAGGCAAGGCAGCTAAGGAAGGGAACCTTGCACTTGCAGCAAAGACAAAGAAGTTCAAGAAGCCCTCCCCTCAGCTAAAGAAGGGAAAGAAACCTAAAGGTAAGCACTCTGATGGTTCAAAAGTGGAATGTTATAATTGCCACAAGTTTGGGCACTATGCTAGGGATTGCAGGCAGCCCAAGAAGAAATTCAAAAGAAGATTCCAAGCTTTTGCTGCAGAAGAAGAAGAAGAACCTAAGAAGAAGAAGAACACCAGGGCCACCAAAGAAGACGAACCTAGAAGAGAGTACTACCTGATCTCTACTCTCTGGATCCATCACAGACAATGCTAACTCTTGGTTAGTGGATAGTGGTACCTCCAGGCATATGACAGGTAACCGTGGAGCTCTCACCAGTTATAGAAAGAAGTTCACTACACAAGTGGAACTTGGAGATGACTCCACTTGCAAGATTGAAGAAGTTGGCTCAACTTCACTTCAACTTGATTCAGGTACGGTTTTACATATTGATGATGTCTTATATGTTCCTAGTTTAAAGAAGAACCTACTCTCTGTTGTTGGCTTAGAGGACAAGGGCTACAGAGTCCTCTTCATGGACAAGAAAGTCCTACTATGGGCAAAGAATGAAAAGCTAAGCTCAATGTACAAATTGGGGTCAGAGAGGGAGGTCTTTACAAGGCTTCCGAAGATTCCACTCATGCTTTGGTATATCATACAGTTGATCCATGTGACCTGTGGCATCGAAGGTTTGGACACCTTCACTACATAGCTCTTCTAGGGTTGCAGAAGATGGTCACAGGTATGCTTGAGGTATCTCCAAAACATGATGGAATTTGCAAAGGATGTGCTCTAGGTAAGAACACTAAGAAATCCTTTTCGAGAAGCAAGAATAGATCTAAAGGCATATTAGATTTGATTCACTCTGACATTTGTGGGCCTATGTCTTCACCCTCCTTGAGTGGGTGTTTATATTATGTCTTGTTCATAGATGATCATTCTCGGAAGTCATGGATTTACTTCCTCAAGGCCAAAAGTGAAACTTTTGACAGGTTCAAAGAGTTCGAGGCAGGCGAACACATCCGTATCTTGAGATCAGATAACGAAGGTGAGTATGAATCTAATGAGTTTGATGATTTTTGTCGAGAAGCAGGAGTCAAGAAAGAGCTGCCAATACCGTATAACCCTCAGCAGAATGGGGTTGCAGAAAGGAAGAACAGAACAATCTGTGAAGCTGCTAAAGCCATGCTTACTGATCTAGATCTCCCTTTATCCTTGTGGGTTGAAGCTGCATGTACTGCTGTGTACATCCAAAACAGAAGCCCTCATGCTATCTTGGGGGAGAAGACACCAAAAGAAGTCTTTACCAGCAAGAAACCTGGAGTTGACCACATGAGGATATTTGGCACTCTGGTTTACATTCATGTGCCAAAAGAAAAGAGGGCTAAGCTAGAGCATTTGGATAAGAAAGACATATTTGTGGGTTACAGTGACAGCTCGAAGGCCTACCGCATCTATGTACCTAGACAGAGGTACATTGAAGTCAGTAGAGATGTGATCTTCCATGAGGAAATTGTGTTTCGTCAAATACACGAGCTTTCAAAGGAAGATGAAGTAACTCCTCCTGAGATTCCAAATTCAAAAGCTCAGAGGGAGGAAGAGGAATTTGAGGATCAAATTCCAGATGCACCTGAGGATACTGAAAGTCCACCAGAAGAACTACTTGAAATTCCTCCTTCCAAAAGAAGACTTGCTTAGTACCGAGAAACAGTACAAGAAGCCGAGAAGCATAAAGCTCCTCCCGAGACTTTATGAGAAAGCATAATAACACAGAAGTACTCCGGTCTTATGAGCCAGCTCATTGGTGCAGAACCTTCCACACACAAAGAAGCAGCAAGTCAACAGGTATGGGTTGATGCCATGATTGAAGAATATAGTTTTCAATCATGAAAAATGATGTGTAGGAAGTTATTCCCAGACCAACAGGAAAGTCAGTGGTGACATCCAGATTACAAAATCAAGCATGCTGTTGATGGAAGTGTGGAGAAGTACAAAGCCAGATTCGTAGCTCGTGGCTTCACTCAAAAAAGAAGGCATTGACTATGATGAGACATTTGCTCCTGTTGCCACGTATACTACCAACAGAACCATCATTTCTCTTGTTGCAGTGTTTGAATGGAAGTTACATCAAAGGGATGTAAAGACAGCCTTCCTTTATGGCAAGATTGATGAGGAAGTCTATATTGAACAACCTAAAGGCTCTGTGACTCATGGGAATAGGACCCATGTGTGCAAACTGAAGAAAGACTTGTATGGACTGAAACAAGCTCTGAGAGTCTGGTATGCGAGGATGGATGGATTTCTCCACAGCTTGGGGTTTTCCAAAAGTACAGCTGACTCCAACTTGTACTTTAAGGTTGTTCATATTCATATCTTGATCCTTGTTGTATATGTGGATGACTTGTTACTTATAGGTGAGGAACAGTTGATATAACAGTGTAAGAGGGAGCTTACCTCTTAATTTGAAATGAAGGATCTCGGTTTGATGCATTATTTTCTTAGCTTAGAGGTCTGGCAAAAGCTAGGCATGATCTTCCTGACACAAGGGAAGAATGCAGTTGACATCTTGCAGAGATTTGGGATGCAGGACTACAAGTCCATGAGCGTGCCCATGACTACCAACTTGACAAAGTTGCGAGACTCGGCCATCAATTCACAAAGTGTGGACTCTACTCTATACAGACAGTTTATTGGATCCTTGATGTATCTCGTACATACGACACCAGATATCTGTTACACAATGAATGCTCTGAGTCAGTTCATGTCCGATCCGAAGCACATACACTGGGTAGTTGCCAAACATGTACTCAGATATGTGCGAGGTACTATCACGTATGGGCTCAGATATACTTCTGGCAATGGAGTATTATTAGCTGAATATGTTGATTCAAATTGGGTTGGCAATGCAGTAGACCGGAAAAGCACCTCTGGTTATTGCTTCAGTATGGGATCTGCAATGATCTCTTGGTCCAGCAAAAAACAAGGTTCCATAGCTCAGAGCACAGCTAAGGTAGAGTATATTGCTGCAAGTGATGCCTACAAGGAAGCAATTTGGCGCAAAAGACATCTAACTGATCTGTTCGGTGGAAAGCTTAACTCAACGATCATCCATTGCGATAATCAGAGTTGCATTAAGCTTTCAGAGGAGCCGATGTTTCATGACAGATCAAAACACAATGAAATGAAGTATCATTTCATCAGAGACCTAGTACAAAGAGGTACTCTGAAGTTGCAGTACATTCGTACGGATGAACAGATTGCAGATATCTTGACCAAGCCTCTGACAACAACAAAGTTCGTGTAATTTCGTGACAAGCTTGGCATGGTAGCGAATGCCTCTCTCGCTGGGAGGGAATGTTGATTTTTTTGAGCAGCATCGAGAGCCATTCTCTTAGGAGAATGGAGACATCTAGTCCGAGACCAGGATGTGGAACCAGTCCAGTACTGGGGGACTCAACCTCGAGTTGAGTGACCATTATGTTGAATGGGGATATTTGGTTTGGTCCAAGACCAGGATATGGAACCAGTCCAGCAACATTGGGGAACTCAACCTTGAGTTGAGTGACCATTCTATTGAATGGAGACATCTGGTCCAGGACCAAGATGTGAAACCAACCTAGCACTGGGTGACTCGGCATATAGAGCTAAGTGGCCATTCTTTCAGTGGAGGCACCTGGTCAGTTACCAAAAATTTAACCTAGTCCGAGACTAGGGACTTAGCCCGAGGCTGAGGGCCATTCTTCAGTAGAATGGAGGCGCTTGGTCTGTTACCAAGTATTTGTCCTCGTGTCAAATTATGCAGCCTATGGCTGTGGCACCTAGTCTGTTACCAAGATAACAATATAAGCCCTAGACCGAGTCTAGGCATGTGTGACACTCTGACCCTAGATCAGTGGGCTTTGTGATCTTCTCCAAGGATTAGCTACCCTTGGTTAAGACACCTTAGTATCTGATCTTGGTGTCACACAGAGTGTGAGATAAAAGCATTAGTAATTCTCTTTGTTTATGATGATGTACTTTGAGTGGGGATGAAGGACCACGTTGACCACTTGTTTTGACCACAGGGCACTTGAAGAAAGCTAAAGTAAAAGTCTAAAATACATAAGGACCCTTACTTTACTACCAGTAAGGAGTCAAAGTGAAAGTGCAAAAAGACCTTTAGTACCACTAAAGGTAAAAGTCAAAGTAATAAAATAATATGATAATATTATTTTGTTCTTTTGAGTTTTCGTCCACTTACAAGTGACTCAAAGGCTATAAAAGAAGATCAATCCATTTCATTATTACACACACTTCCTCTTGCACTTGCAACTGCTCCAACAAAAGAATTTGTTGGTTATTGAAGAGAAGGAAGTTTTGTGTTTATGCCCTAGCATGGATGAGTCTAGCTAGGGCATCCACACTTTGTCTTTTTTTATCAAACCCCAACCTAGGGTTTCAATTACGAACAGCAGCAGCCTTCTTCTCTTTCTATATAAGCTAGGGTTTCAATTACGAACAACAACAACCTTCTTCTCCTTTCTATACAGGCTACGGTTTCACCCTAGCCCTTCTCTCCTTCATGGCTACTACAATTTGATCACAGGTAGGGGTCTACAGAACACGGGCAGGATGCTAGAAGCTTGGGCAGCCTCCCTTCTCCCTCAACAGCCCTCCTACACCTCACGGGCACCTACAACAACCCCATCCGAGGCTTGGGAAGCCTCAAGCAGACCCTCGGGCTGCTAGCATAAAACCTGTAAGGGCTACTAGGTCAGCAGCAAACCCTCAGGCAGCTAGCAGACAGCTCAAAAGGGCTTCTGGGTCTGTAGCAGACCCTCGAGCTGCTAGCAGACAGCCTGTAAGGGCCTCCGTGCAATCAACAAGAGCCATGGGCAGAATCCCGGGCTGACTGCAGAATCTCCGGCAGGTCACAGTGGATCTAGGCAGCAACAGAACAAGCCCGAGCAAGGCAAAAAAGGTCACGAGCAAAGCAACACAGGTCTGGGCAGGGCAGACAACTCAAGCAGGTCAGCTCGAGCAACTTGGGAAGTTTTTCGGGCAGCTAGACAGGTCACGAGCAGGCAGACAACTAATTCGGACGATCTAATCTTTTTTGGGCAGGAAAGAGAAAATTTGGGCAGAAAGCCCTAATTTGGTGTTTTTGTGTAAAAACTATCTTCTGTAATTTTGTGGATCTATGGTACAAACCAATTAGGGTTTGAGAATTTTTTGAAGAACTCAATCATCTCATTTATGAGAAGAATTACTAATGCTTTTGGGGTTTTTGTCCTTTAAAGGTTTCCCCAGTGAAAAACTCTTGTGTTCAATGTTATGATGTGTTGATGTTTTACTGCACTTGCCATTTGTTATCTGATAGTCTGCAAATTTTAAAAGTACTCATGCTAATGCTAAAATTCAACACATTGGAGCATCATAGAGCATTCAGGTTGGAGACCAATTCAACTTCAGATTCCACATCAAATTGTAACTTGCAAATAGTGAATTTTTTGTAAGTTTTCTTGTATTTTTGGTACTTGCAATAGTTTTTTGTAAGTGTCAAATCAAATCAAGTTGACTTGTGTTTGTAATCGGGTGCACTTCATCTGATGCGTCCAAAATTTCAGTTGTGTCAAACGGTGGAGTTGCAAGAAGTCCTCTGAGGTCTCAGCTAGTCTTTCAAAGGGATATTATTAGAGTTATTGAACACTAATACTCACTGTTGTTGATGACACAATCAAAATCAACAAAGCAACTCTCCAATTTGTGCTAACTTGTTTGCAAAATTCGCAAGAAAAAGTGGAACTTCTTCAAACTTAGCTCCAACATGATCAAACAACGCGAAGAAATCAACATTCTAAACTATTTCTTATTTAGAACAACCCTCTTTTTGAATCTAGTGATGATTCTTATCAGCTGTCAGCACATGACCATTCAGTGAAACAACAACAAATGCAAAAGACGAAGACCATCATGAACATGTTCAACATAATCTTTCCAATCCCATCATTAGATCTTGGGAAGAACTCAAGAACAACAAACACACAACATGTATTGGATATGATAAGGAAGTGACCTTCCATATTTTAGACTATGCCAAGCCAATCCAATTTCAAAGTTCTAAATTCCTTCAAGAAGATTCAACCTCACATGTTTAACATCAATGCCAACATTGTCATCGAATGGCCATGCAAAGGATCAGTGTTTCAAACTCCATCCTTGTCTGCATTGCGGGAAGCATAATAATTCTTCAAATAAATGTTCAAAGCTAAAGAAACCTGCAAAATTGAAGATTCACAATGGGTGGATTCATTCTCGGCGATGATCATCAACAACCAAGAAAATATATTAGTCATACAGAAGAATTCAGTCTTGATTGCAAAAGAAAGTATTCCTACTTTTGGCCTTGCACCTGACAAGAAAAATTGTCATGGATATACAGTCAAGCTTCAAGTTTTGCAACCCTATCACTTGTTGGAATAAGCGAGCCTAAGCCATAGCCAGAATTAGAGCCAGCAACCAGAGCCTTGAGCCAGAGCCGCCTAGCCAAAGTTAGAGTTGTAGATAGAGCCAAAGTCAGAGCCATGTTCCAACTTCCATAGAGGGTGATTTGGTTTGTGTTCTTCCTTAAATCACCATTTAGTAGAAGACTTATAGCTTCTACTAGACATCAGTTTGTGGTGATCCTTAACCCACCATTTTCCAAAGGGAACCGATGAGCCTTAGAGCCAAGTTCTAGAGGGAACCATTGAAAAAGAACCTGAGTTATAGCCAAGTTCGAAAGGGAACCGCTGAGCCAGAACCAAAGTTAGCGCCAAGTTTCAGAGTTTGAAGTCATCCTTAAACCACCATTTAGTAGAAGACATCAACTTCTACTAGCCATTTGGTTTGTGCCCATCCTAAAAACACCAATTTTAAAGAGAACCTTCAATTAACAGAAGACACCAACTTCTAGCTAAATTACTTGGCAAATGATCAGATTGTCAAATAGGAAATGTTCAACATTTAGCAGTTGTCCACTTCTAGTTTCCATCTCTCTGCTTGGACTCACATACACCCCTTCAAATTAGGGGGGGTGTTGGAAACCTAATCCATTAAGGTTGTGGTAAATTGTAACGTAATATTATTGTTACTATTCACATTCACCATAGGTGAATATGAAGAGTCATAGGAGAGTCCAAGAAGCGAATGTGAAACCAAGAGTCACATATGTATATGTCTATGTAGCATAGAAATTGTTCCCGACTTTTAGGAAGCTTGTTCCCAAAGTTCCGACATTCCAGGGAACTTGGGAACTTGTAGGAAACTTTCCAAATCTAGCGGGAACCGTTCTAGATGGTTAGGAACTCACTGGGAACTTTTATCCTCTAAAATCGAGAACTTGGGAACTTTATCGTATGTGTTTCTTTCACCGAGAGCTTCCACACATTCATGATCGCCACATGGGTTGTTAACGACATTCCTATTTCCTCATGACCATACATATACATGGTTGACTCAGAATTTTTTCTTTAGAAAACTAAGTTGCAATAAAAGTTTATTTCGTGCTACCTTGTCGAGTTGGACAACTGATCTCTGTCTACTGCCTGGGCTAGAGTATTCACTCGTCCCTATGCTGAATTGCAGTTACCGCTAATCAATAATAAATGTAAATCTTCACTTTATAACTTTTAAAAGTTTCCACTTTAGAAAGAGTCTACCTTATATAATCAATGGCACGGATGGTAATCTTGATTTTATTGCCATTTCTATCTACTAAGAGGTTCTAGTTACAACCATAATATAAGGGATAAGCTAAGTCATGGTTTGTGTTAATGTTTTTTTTACTTCTCTATGTTTCTTCTCTTCTCATGTATTTTTAATTATTTTATTTTTTATATTTTTTGAATATCTATTATTGTCATTCCCAACCTGTCGTTTCCTGCAAATTTGGAGGAAACTTCTAGACGTATCTGATGCTCGTACCCACGAGCCCTACACTCCCGTGTTTCAAAAACTTGTGCAACATAGGTATATGTGTACCTTACCAAAATAGGCGTTCAAACAATTCCTTCGTTTGATTCATGATTGAAACGCAGAACCTTACCAAAATATTTAAGATTATAAAACTAAAAAGTTGTGTTATAGGTTTATGTTTTAGCTTATGTTTTTCATACCTTATAAATAACCTTACATTTAAGCTTGTCAATTTTGTAAACTCAGGCCATGGGTGTCAGGTGCAGTGGGAGATCATCTTTGATCCTCGAGGAAAACAAGAAATGGAGTATTCTCGGAGGTTAGGAGACACAACCAACAAAGAGGCAAAAGGAATAGCAGTCTATCAAGCTTTAGTTGCTCTAAAGGCAAAAGGAGAATGAAAACAAGTGACTGTGGTCATGGATTCAACACTAAATTTAAGATCATTGTTCCATCAAATCCCTCTTCAAAATCTCAAACTCTCCAAACTTACCCAAAGGATCATCAATCTAAGTAAAGACTTTGAGAAGGTAAACATTTTCTATGTTTGTGAAAGCAAAATTGGGGAGGCTGATGCACAGGACAACCTAGGACCTAGGGTAAATAAAGGGTTACATAAATCAATTGGGGGGGCTATATGTTTCTTACCCCTCCCATGAACTGTCAGCGCATCAAAGTTAATATGCCTTGTTACAACATCTGTCATGTCATGCAATTGAGAATGAAAGTGAATTAAGGCTCCTACATCACTCACTTCAACTCATTCATGTCCCTCCTGTGTGCATGATTATGTTTAGTACATTAGGAAAGTTATGTTATTGGTATGGGTTTTTTGGGAATGGCCATGTGGTTTGGTTTAATGTAGACCTTGCTATCTCTGCTCTCAGCCCCGGCTGCAAACGAGCATTGGCAGCTGGCTAGGGCGCTCTAGCTGTGGAAGGCTATCCCTAGACTCTCGATAAAATAGAGGCACCAATGGCACAATATCATTGTAGAGGTGAACGTTGCGTTTTGTGTGGGATAAAGGAGGTTCAGAGAGGGGTTAAATGTTGTAAGCATGAGGCAAAAGAGGCATAGTGCAGTGTAGTGATCTCTGCCATTCACTGGAATCTTTGACAGGAAGAATTGGATAGGTAAATTATGGTAGAAAATTGGGTTAGGGATGAGTGTCCAATGTAGACCACAACCCATATTTTGGAACATAGGGAAATGTAGGAGGTCAGTGCTTTCGTGCAGATTCAACGTCTGAAATATTTGAAGTTTGAATCCCAAATTAGTTCTTTGCAATCTCTGGTTGGATGGATATCAACCCACCTTAACCTCACCAAGGAGGTTGTGTTATCTCCTGTTGATTTTTCCTAAGCAGCATCGAGAGCCATTCTCTTAGAGAATGGAGGCACCTGGTAAGTTACCAGGAACTTGAACCAGTCTAATACTGGGGGACTTAGCCTAGAGCTGAGTGGCCATTCTTTGAATGGAGGCACTTGGTCAGTTACCAGGAATATTGAACTAGTCTACGACTAGGGGACTTAACCTAGGGCAAAGAGGCCATTCTCTAAATGGAGGCACCTAGTCAGTTACCAGGAACTTGAACCAATCTAGCACTGGGAGACTCGGCCTAGACTTGAGGGGCCATTCTTTGAATGGAGGCATCTGGTCAGTTACCAGGAATTTGAACCAGTCTAGGACTGGGGGACTCAACCTAGGGCTGAGGGCCATTCTTCGGAAGAATGGAGGCGCTTGGTCAGTTACCAAGTATTTGACATTGAGTCAATTGATGCAGCCTAGGGCTGAGGCACTTGGTCTATTATAAAGTTATCACTATAAGCCCTAGACCAGGTCTGGGCATGTGATGCACTCCTATCCTTGATCTATGGGCTATGTGACCTTCTCCAGGGATTAGCTACCGTTGGTTAAGACACCTAGTACCCGATCTTGGTGGCACAAGGAGTTCAAGTTCAAAGCATTAGTAATTCTCCTTATTTATGATGATGTACCTTGAGTAGGGCATGAAGGATCATGATGACCACTTGCCTTGACCACAAAACACTTGAAGGACCTTCTTACCCTAAGCCTTGGTCCATGAGGAAGACCAAGAGGATAAAGTCAAAATACACGAAGACTTATTGTACCACAAAAAGTCAAAGTAAAAATACAAGAAGGTCTCTAGTACCACTAAAAGTTAAAGTCAAAGGGTAAACATAAAAAATAAAAAATAAAACCCTATTATTAAATTCCTATTTATGAGGGACCACTTCAAGTGCTTGAAAGGCTATAAATGAAGTTCACTTACAAAACATTTCATATACACTTCATCTTCATCTTGACTGCTCCATTCAAGGCTGACTTTCAGTGGGTTTTTCAAGTGTGTGGCACAGTTTATGTTCTATGCCCTAGCATGGCGATTTAGCTAGCTAAGGCATCCTTCTACAACACACCCAGTGCTAGGGTTTTCACCATACTCCTCACAGCCGCCACCACCAGCAAAAGATCTAATCTAGGGTAGCCCTCTCCTCCATCCAGGCAGCCCTCTCTCTCATTCGGGCAACCCTAAACTACTCATAGGTAATTCGGGCAGTCTGTTTCTCTTCACGAGTAGCCACAAAACATATCCGGGCAAAGGAAAGGAAGCTTGGGCAGTCCGTTTCTCCTCAGAGGCAACCATAGAACAGATTCAGGCAAAGGCAATTCGGGCAACAACATAGCAGCTCCGGGAAGCACTGTTTTGTTCATGGGCAACCACAAAACAATCCAGGCAGAACAAAAGAAATCCAAGCAGCAGTTTAACTAGTCCGAGCAGCTTAGAGACTAATCTAGGCAGCCCAGAATAAATCCAGGCAGCCTATAACAAGTCCGGGCAACCGTCAGCGAGTCCGAGCAACTCAAAGAATAATCCAGGAAGGCCATAACTAATTCGAGCAGCCCTAATTGGACACGGGCAGCAACTAGCAATTTTCGGGCAGCTTGGGCAACAAGAAAAGAAGCTTGGGCAACAGAAAGAGAAAGTTCGGGCAGCAGACCCTAGTCTGCGTTGTTGGGCAGTTGGTCTTCTTCCTCCACGTGGTAAGTTTTGGTCAATGTCTGTTAGGGTTTGAAATTGTTGTTCAAGCCTGCTAGGGTTTGAGAAATTTGTGAAAAACATTCTTCTCAGAATTCTGAGATTTTTCTTATTGTTGCTACAGACTAAGTCATCTCATTTAAGGGATGAATTACTAATGCTTTTGGGGTTTTTGTCCTTTAAAGGTTTCCCCATGAAAACATCTAGCGTTCGTTTGTGTTGATGCTTGATTATCTACTGCACTTGTCTTATTGTTATCTATCTTACAATCTGCAAAATTAAAGAATATATGCACATGCTAAAATTCAACATGGAGTCAAAGGTTTGCATGTGAAGATTGAAGTAAGAGAGCAAATTACTGTAATCCTCCTAGACCTTGGGGCATTTTGCAGACTTGTGAAGCAAAGATGGCCACCAACACTTCCAGACCAGAAGAGAGGCTTGAAAGATCAACTAACTACAACTCTTGGAAAGTTAGGCCCATGGCCACCCTAGAAGAAAATGACCTTAATGACCTGGTTCTTAATGCCATAGAAGAACCTACAACTAAAGCTAGGAGAATTGCCTTTAAGAAGAAGCAAGCAAAGGCAAGGAGGATCATCTATGACTCGGTCAAGGAAACCTTGATGCCCACCATCACACCATTAAAGACCACCAAAGAATGCTTTGACACCTTGACAAATTTATATGAGAAGAAGGCACCTAGCCAGAAGAGAGTACTGAAGAAAAGACTTCATACATTGAAGATGAACAAGGATGAAGGAGTTGCCCCCTTCATCACAAAGATTGCATAGGTAAGAGATCAACTTTCTGCTATAGGTATACCTGTGGATAATGATGATCTTGTACAAAATGTATTCGATGGTCTTCCCAATTCTTGGGAAACCTTCCAGGCAGCCGTAAGTGGATGTGAAACTCGGCCAAACTTTGATAGGCTTTGGCACGACTGTTTGGAAGAAGGAAGAGTTCAAAGCAAAGCAACTAGCACTAACGAAGGGAACCTTCCTCTGACAACTAAAACAAGAAAGTTCAAGAAGCCCTTCACTCATTTTTTTTTTTAAAAAGCCCCAAGGTAAACATTCAAATGTACCAAGTTTAGAATGTTTTAATTGTCATAAGATTGGACATTTTGCCAAGGATTGCAGGCAACGAAAGACAAAGTTCAAAAGGAGGTTTCAAGCTTCTGCAACAGAAGAAGAAGAACCCAAGAAGAAGAAGAATGCTAAGGCTACCAAAGAAGAAAAACCAAGAAGTGAATACTACTTGATCTCTGCTGTTTCTGGATCCATCACTAACAGTGCTAACTCTTGGTTAGTAGATAGTGGTGCTTCCAGACACATGACAGGTTTTCATGAAGCACTCACCAGCTACAAAAAGAAGAATTTCACTACTCAAGTAGAACTTGGGGATGACACCACTTACAAGATTGAAGGAGTTGGTTCAACCTCACTTCAACTTGAATCAGGTACAGTTTTGCATATTGAAGACATGTTATATGTCTCTGGTTTGAAGAAAAACCTCCTTTACGTTGTTGGATTAGAAGACAAGGGCTACAGGGTCCTCTTCATGGACAAGGTCCTACTGTAGCTCAGTTGTACCAATTAGAGTTCGAGAGGGAGGCTTTTACAAATCTTCCAGGAATTCCACACAAGCTTTGGTTCACAACACAGTTGACCCATGTGAGCTGTGGTATCGGAGGTTTGGACACCTTCACTATACAGCTCTCCCAGGCCTTCAAAAGATGGTTACAGGTATGCCAAAGATTTCTCCTAAACATGATGGTGTTTGCAAGGGTTGTGGTCTAGGTAAGAACACTAAGAAATCCTTCTCCAGAAGCAAGAATAGATCTAAAGGAATCTTGGATTTGATTCATTCTAACATATGTGGGCCTATGTCTTCACCCTCCTTGAGTGGGTGCTTGTACTATGTTTTATTCATAGATGATCACTCTTGAAAGTCCTGGATTTACTTTCTCAAAGTCAAAACGGAAACTTTTGACAAGTTCAAAGAGTTCAAGGCTCTGATTGAAAACCAGACAGGAAGACACATCCATATCCTAAGGTCAAATAACGAAGGTGAATATGATTCTAATGAGTTTGATGATTTTTGCCGAGAAGTAGGAATCAAGAGGGAGTTGACAGTGCCTTACAACCCTCAACAAAATGGGGCTGCAGAAAGGAAGAATAGAACAATTTGTGATGTTGCTAAAGCTATGTTGACTGACCTTGATCTTCCTCTATCTCTGTGGGCTAAAGTTGCATGTACTGTTGTGTACATTCAAAACTGAAGCCCTCATGCCATCTTGGGAGAAAAAACCCCAAAAGAAGTTTTTACCGGCAAGAAACCTGGAATTGACCACATGAGGATTTCCAGCACTCCTATGTATATTCATGTACCAAAAGAAAAGAGGGCTAAGCTAGAGCCTTCCGAAAAGAAAGGCATATTCGTTGGTTACAGTGAAAGCTCAAAAGCTTACCGTATCTATGTCCCTAGACAAAGGTACATTGAAGTTAGTAGAGACATAATATTCCATGAGGAAGCTGTGTTTCATCGAACAAAAGAGCATCCAAAAGATGTCGAAGAATCCCCTTCTAAGATCCCAGATTCAGAAATTCAAAGGGAGGAAGCAGAATTTGAGCCTCAAATTCCAGATGTGTCTGAAGAATCTGAAAGTCTGGCTGAAGAACTACTTGAGGTCCCTCCTTCCAAAAGGAGACTACCTGGTACCGAGAAACTATGCAAGAAGCAGAGAAGCATAGAGCTCCTCCTGGAACCTTTAGAGAAAGCATAAGGCCACAAAAGTACTCTGGCCTTATGAGCAAGCTCATAAATGAAGAACCCTCTAAGTACAAAGAAGCAGCAAGCCAACAGGTATGGAGTGATGCTATGATTTAAGAATACAGTTCAATCATGAAAAATGATGTGTGGGAAGTTGTTCCCAAACCAACAGGAAAGTCAGTGGTAACATCGAGATGGCTCTAAAAAATCAAGCATGTTGCTGATGGCAGCATTGAGAAGTACAAGGCCATATTTGTAGCTCGTGGCTTCACTCAAAAGGAAGGCATAGACTATGATGAGACTTTTGCTCCTGTCGCCAAATATACCACTATCAGAACCATCATCTCTCTTATTGTTGTGTTTGGATGGAAGCTCCATCAGATGGATGTAAAAACAACCTTCCTCAATGGCAAAATTGATGAGGAAGTCTACATTAAGCAACCAGAAAGCTTTGTAACTCGTGGGGATAACTCTCATGTGTGTAAACTGAAGAAAGCCTTGTATGGGCTCAAACAGGCCCCAAGGGTTTGGTATGCAAGGATTGATGGCTACCTTCACAGCTTGGGGTTCTCCAAAAGTACTGCTGACTCAATATGTACTTTAAGGTTGTTCATAACCATATCTTGATCCTAGTCTTATACGTGGATGACTTGTTCCTTATGGAGAGGAACAGCTGATAGCTCAGTGCAAGAGGGAGCTCACCTCTGAATTTGAAATGAAAGATCTTAGGCTGATGCATTATTTTCTTGGCTTGGAGGTCTGGCAAAAGCCAGGCGAGATCTTCCTAACACAAGGAAAGTATGAAGTTGATGTCTTGCAGACATTTGGGATGCATGACTGCAAGTTTATGAGCGTGCCCATGACAACAAACCTGAAGAAGTTGTGTGATTCAGCCACCAATTCATAGGATGTGGACCCTACCTTGTATCGACAACTCATTGGATCTTTGATGTATCTCCTACACACGAGACCAGATATTCGTTACACAATAAATGCACTGAGTCAGTTCATGTTCGATCCGAAGCATATAAACTGGATAGTAGCTAAACATGTACTCAGATATGTACGTGGTGCTATCACTTATGGGCTCAGGTATACTTCCAACAATAGAGTAATGTTAGTCGGATATGCTGACTCCGATTGGGTTGACAGTACAGTAGACCAGAAAAGAACTTCAGATTACTGTTTCAGTATGGGATCGGCAATGATCTCTTGGTCTAGCAGGAAACAGGGTTCCATAAGCTCAGAGTACAGTTGAAGTTGAGTATATTGCTGCTAGTGATGCCTGTAAGGAAGCAGTTTGGCTTAGGAAACTTCTCTCTGATCTAATCGGTGGAAAGCTTGACTCAACGATTATTCGTTGTGATAATCAGAGTTGCATTAAGCTTTCGGAAAATCCGATGTTTCACGATAGATCAAAACACATTGAAATGAAGTACCATTTCATCAGAGACCTAGTACAGAGAGGCATTCTGAAGCTACAATACATCCGTGCAGATGAACAGATTGCAGATATTTTGATCAAGCCTTTGACAACAACAAAGTTTGTGTACTTTCGTGACAAGCTTGGCATGGCAGAGAATACCTCTCGCTGAGAGGGAGTGTTTATTTTTCCTAAGCAACATCAAGAGCCATTCTCTTGGAGAATGGAAGCACCTGGTCAGTTACCAAGAACTTGAACCAGTCTAGTACTAGGGGACTCAGCCTAGAGCTGAGTGGCCATTCTTTGAATGGAGGCACCTGGTCAGTTACCAGGAATATTGAACCAGTCTAGCACTAGGGGACTCAGCCTAGGGCAGAGGGGCCATTCTCTGAATGGAGGCACCTGGTCAGTTACCAAGAACTTGAACCAGTCTAGTACTGGGGGACTCATCCTAGAGTTGAGTGGCCATTCTTTGAATGGAGGCACCGGGTCAGTTACCGGGAATTTGAACCAGTCTAGGACTGGGGGACTCAACCTAGGGCTGAGGGCCATTCTTCGGAAGAATGGAGGCGCTTGGTCAGTTACCAAGTATTTTGACATTGAGTCAATTGATGCAGCCTAGGACTGAGGCACCTAGTCAATTATCAGGTTATCACTATAAGCCCTAGACCGGGTTTGGGCATGTGATGCACTCCTATCCTTGATCTATGGGCTATGTGATCCAGGGATTAGCTACCCTTGGTTAAGACACCTAGTACCCGATCTTGGTGGCACAAAGAGTTCAAGTTAAAAGCATTAGTAATTCTCCTTATTTATGATGATGTACCTTGAGTAGGGCATGGGGGACCATGAAGACCACTTGCCTTGACCACAAAACACTTGAAGGACCTTCTTACCCTAAGCCTTGGTCCATGAGGAAGACCAAGGGGCTAAAGTCAAAATACAAGAAGACTTATTGTACCACAAAAAGATACAAGAAGGTCTCTAGTACCACTAAAAGTTAAAGTCAAAGGGTAAACATAAAAAAGACAATAAAACCCTATTATTAAATTCCTATTTGTGAGGGACCACTTCAAGTTCTTGAAAGACTATAAATGAAGTTCACTTACAAAACATTTCATATACACTTCATCTTCATCTTCATCTTGGCTGCTCCATTCAAGCTTGAGACTTTCGATGGGTTTTTCAAGTGTGTGGCAGAGTTTATGTTCGATGCCCTAGCATGGCAGTTTAGCTAGCTACGGAATCCTTCTACAGCACACCCACTGTTAGGGTTTTCACCATAATCCTCACGGCCACCAGCAGCAGCAGAAGATCTGATCTAGGGCAGCCCTCTCCTCCATCCAGGCATCCCTCTCTCTCATTCGGGCAGCCCTAAACTGCTCACAGATAATTCAGGCAGTCTGTTTCTCCTCACGGGCAGCCACAGAACAGATCCGGGCAGAGGAAAGGAAGCTCGGGCAGCAGCATAGCAGCTCCAGGCAGCACTGTTCTGTTCACGGGCAGCAACAGAATAGTCAGGGCAGAAAATAAGAAATTTGGGCAGCAGTTTAACAGGTCCAGGCAGCTCAGAGACTAATCCAGGCAGCCCTGAATAAATCCGGGCAGCCTATAACAGGTCCAGGCAGCCCTCAGCAAGTACGGGCAGCTCAAAAAATAGTCCAGGCAGCTCAGAGAATAATCCGGACAGCCCATAACAGATCCAGGAAGCCCTAAATTGGGCATGGGCAGCAACTGGCAGTTTTTGGGCAGCTTGGGCAGAAGAATGAGAAAGTTTGGGCAGCAGACCCTAGTCTGCATTGTTGGGCAGTTGGTCTTCTTCCTCCACGTGGCAAGTTTTGATCAATGTCTGTTAGGGTTTGAAACTGTTGTTCAAGCCTGCTAGGATTTGACAAATTTGTGAAAAACATTCATCTCAGAATTCTGAGATTTTTTTTATTGCTGCTACAAACTCAGTCATCTCATTTAAGGGATGAATTACTAATGCTTTTGGGGTTTTTGTCCTTTAAAGGTTTCCCCGTGAAAACATCTGGTGTTCATTTGTGTTGATGCGTCATTATCTACTGCACTTGTCTTATTGTTATCTATCTTGCAGTCTGCAAAATTAAAAAATATATGCACATGCTAAAATTCAACATCTCCTTCTGCGCTGAAGTCTGTGTCCTCTGGTGACTCCGCCCTCTGCAGTTTTCTGGCCAATGAGGATGGTATGGATAGCCTGCACTCCCCGAATCAGGAACTGGTGGACACCACAAGTGAACTCAACCCTGTAGCTCATTCTGAAGTGAAGATGCACTATGAGGAGCGACAATGGAGACTCAGGTGGCCTGACAGCTGAAGCCCTTCAAGGGCATCATTTCTAGTTTTTTTTACTGCATTTGGTATGTTCTATTTCAGTATGTAAGGCAGTATACCTGCCAGGCCTTTAAAGGCTAAAACTAGACTGTCACGAATAGGGTGTATTTGGCTGTTAAATTATATGTTTGGATAGTAGGCCAAGGCCAGACTCCTTAATTTTGTCTTGCAATGTTGTCTGGTTTGGCTGCAGATTTTTCTAATATATATTATAAACTCTACCAGTTATTGTGAAAAAAAATCATAAACTCAAGCCAGAGATTTGACATACTACAAATTTTCCATTCAATAGCCAGTAATCCCTAAACCAGACTTGCTTACGATAACTTGAACAGCTTTGCAAATTATTATTAATGTGTAGCTTCACATTAAATTCTTTTCACCGTGCTATAGATCATATAGCATCTTTTGCACCCAGTTTGGTCAAAGATACAGATTAGCTACATTCAAATTAAGCTTGACTAATTTCTTTCATTTCACTACCTCGCTAATTCTTTAACAGCTTTACACTCCACTCTCTCAAGGATGTGATTTGGTTTCTCTTCTTTTGATTAACTCATGCTTTTACTGCCTTGCTTAACTGCGTCTTGCGACAATTACTTCTTCCGAACTGGAAATTCGTCAATACCTTAGACAGAATGTAACCAGACTACTCTTATCAGGTAATGGCTTTTGTGAGTTCAGGAAAAGTTAGAAATATTGCAACTTAACTTATCCAACATTCTCTACCTGTAAATGTCCATGTTTAATTTTTCTGTTTGGATTAAAATTGAAAACTGAAAAATGAATTTAAACAGGGATTTGATCAAGGGTGTTGGATTTTTAAGCCATCGTCAGTCTCTTAAAGCTCAAGCAAGACCTTAGAAAACACTAAATTAATTCCCCAGAACTCCTCGTAAATTATGAAAATAAATGACAAAATAACAAATATCAATCTGGCAATGGCATTAACTGATCATAATCCCCAATTAACATCCCTAGAGAATGAATCGTCCAATGAAGGTACCTTGAACCATTGTCACCGAGCCCATGAAGCCACACAATGGTGGCCTGATGTTTCCCCTTTGGTTTGACTACATGCGTTCTCCCATAGTCGAATGTGCGCCTTTGAGCCCGACTTCCTGCACTCATCCATTCTTCTCATCAACACCCACAAAAAGAAAACAGTTTAAAAAGAGTGAAACCTGTGTATAACCCATTGCGATTGATCTTACAGTTAGCAAGTGGCAAAGAGAGGTGGGAGAAAGACTCCTTGTTAGAGTGATTTAGAAGTTAGTTTTATGACAAATCTGACAAATCTGTGGCAGTACATAAAGCTCTTTCTCGCTTTGTTATTTGGGTTCTGTGGATTACAAGAAACACAATGATATTTCAAGCAACAGTGAGAAATCCTATGGAAGTTGCTCACCAGTTAAGATTCTCCTATGGTGGATCTTGGAAGCCTGAAAAGACAAAGCCACAAAGAATCCTCAAAAAGACTGAAATTGATTATTTAAAAGCATGGGGGTTTTCTGATGGAGCTTGTCAAGGAACCCCAGGTTTGTGCAGTGCAGGGGTTTTTTTTTTTTTTTTTGACTAGGGGAATCAGCAACTGGGGCCGGGCTGGTACTCGCGTGACACGGGGTCCAGGGATCCATTCCCGCTACCACTATAACCCTAGGTGCCCCACACACGCCACAAGACATGGGACACAGGTAAACCCGGGTGGGATTGATCTCGTAACCTCCAATTTACAACAAGTGACTTCATAACAACAGAAACGCCAATGAGCCACACCCGTGCGGGCTTAATGCAGGGGTTATGATATTCCTATCTGAAAATTACTATATTTCTTTGAATTACTCAGTAGGCCAGGGATCAAATATAGGGCTGAATTCTATGCTCTATGGTTAATAATGAAAGGGGCTGCAGACAGAGGCATTGACAAGCTACATGTTTTTGGAGATTAAAAGCTCCTTATGGACTGGGCAAATGGCATGAGTCAAATTAAGAATTTGGTTTTAATTTCAATTATGAAGAGTTCTTGAGGTAAAAAAAAATATTCTGATAGCTCTTCATAGCTCCTTCACACATATTCACAGAGAATTCAGTTGTGAAGCTGACAGATTATCTAAAGAAGCTTTATCCTTGCCGAAAGGAACATTTTCTGATCAAGAGTTCAAAAATGGAGAACTCCATCTGGAAACTGTTCTTTCCCTTTACTAAAAGCCATTCTGTTGATCTATGTTTTCTGAAAATGAAGTTTTTTGTTAAGGCCTGAAAAGGCAATTTTGATTGTTTATGTTGTTGCTCTAATACACAAAGAGAGACCTTAAATGGCTTGGGAAGACTGTAATAAGTAGATGCAGAATCTGTTGGCAATCCGTCTAGGAGGGTCCTTTTAGACGTAAAGTAGAGAGCCTTTTGAGGCTCAAAAAGTGTCGCACAGACAGACCAATGCATATTCTGATTTCGGCCCTGAAATATCGAATGTTAAGTTTTTTTTCATCGAAAAAAAACCTGTTATGGTTCATCTAGGAAACAATTTATAATTAATAGTTCAAAAATTGCTGTTTTGCCCCTCAAAAATGAAGTTAGTAGTTGATCTGGTAAGAAAAAGAAGAAAAAGAAGAAAAACAAATTCATTCAAATGCATAATCCTTTTAATTGAATGAAAAATTACAGTCCATTGCCACAGTCTACGTAACTAGATTTAGCTGAGATCTCAGAATTAGCAACTTCCCTTAACATAGTCTCTCTGTCATTAGAAACCCTCATGTGGGTCATAATCTTGACATTATTCAACGATAAATTTGACAGTATCTAAGGGAAAGAAAAAAAAGAGAGGAAGAGATAAATACTGAATCAGAATGCTTACCAGAGCTATAATTGGAGGTGCTCCCGCTACTCATTTTCAATTTCCTGATAGAATTTCCCGTGCTGAACAGCGAAAAATAGCTCCTACTACCCACCTGAGATTATACAGACCTGATCTGATTTACAAAATGCAAAACCCAGAACTATATAAATAGCTTTAAATTTGTCATGAATCTAATCAGAATCGAAGAGGGTTTGTTCATTTTCACAGCCTCTCAGGGACAGAAAACGACTTGTTTTCCACAAGCTTCCCAAGGGAATCAACGCATAAAGCTGAAAAACAAGCAAAGGGCCTGTGATTATTGATATTCTTGTGCAGAAACTGCTGCTGAAAATAGAAAGGTTGGAAGACCATTTTTCCGATATTGAGGGGGAATGGAATCAGAAACCTTACTTGATAGATGCTCCCGCCACTTACTAAATGTGCGCCAAGGACCATCTTGGGTTTTGATCAAAATTAAAACCCCCCAGGCTCCTCCCATAAAGATGGAAGCCTGGATAAATAAATATGGTAAGGAATATGTCAAATTGAGGTAGTTGGGATAAATATGGTAAATAATATGTCCAATTAAATGGAATTGGAATTATTTGAGATAATAGGTAAAGAAATTCTCATGGTCGATGTGTGTTAATTGAGTATACTAGAGTTTAGTTTGAATAAGTACCGATGAAATCTTTTGCAATGAAAAAAAAGTAAATAATATATTTATCTACTTTATAGATATACCTCTGCTTCAAACTCAAACTCTCGTGAGAACGTGCTCCAAGAATCTAATTCCACTCTAACCAAGAGAATAATCTTTTTACATTGTTAATAGAAAGCCCTATGGTGGGTGTCAAATGGACTTCTTGCATGTGCTTACTTAAAAAGGTGAAAGTTGTCCTAGGCCAAAAAAGGCATCTAACTTTGGTGGACAACTTACCCTTGGTATATTATTTTATATCTCATGTTTCCAAAGATTGAGACACAAAGTTAAGTGTGATGGAGCTTAAAGGCCTTGCATTTTCTTGGAAGGTTCTTGTTCTATGAATTGGTTGGTTCTATCAACGAAAGCTTGTGTTAGAATCTTATCTTTAAGAGAATGGTATTAATATGCTTTATTTGATTGCAACCATAAAAAATTTACATTTATTAGGTTGTTGTTGGAGTTTTATTGATTGGTAATTTAAAAAAGAAAATGGTAAAAGGTATAAATGATGGAAAATATGTTTTATTTTATTATAATAAGAATTTTAAATTAGTAAAGTTGTTTTGGACTTTTATTATTGAATAAAGAGGAGTTATTTAATTGTAATAATAATAGTTTTATAGTTTTCAAGTTGTTATTAAAGTTTTATTGAATGGTTTAAGTGGAATTTGTTGGGACAATAGGTGTGGGAGGTTGTTTACAACTCTAGAGGATAATGTGAACCAACTTATGTTTAAAGTGGCAGTGGTGCGAAAGCTTGAAGTCATTGGAGATTCTTCAATTATTATTCAACAAATGTGAAGTTCGATTTCTTTATAGAACTCAAGCATTTCCATAGCAATCTTCAAAATATAAAGAATTGTGAGAATGTTTGATTATTTGGAGTTCTTTCAGGTGCTAAGATCATTTAATTCTTAAGCAAAGAATATGGCAAACTTAGGAGTAGCATTACTGCGAGGAAAGCTCAGTAAAAGAGAGGGGACTCCCAACTTAGCATACCTTCCCATGAATTATATCATCCTAAACATTAGATTTTGCATGCATACGAATTGAAAGGACAGATGTCACGACTCATTAACTTCATTGAGACAGACCTTCATCTTATTTCCTCCCCCTATACTCTACACACATTTCACCTCACTCGTTGACTAGCAAAGCAAGTTAAACTCAATGTGATGTCATTGTTTGAAGTAGGTGGTTATTTATAGTAATTTTTTACTTCCATTTCTCGTTTAGTTTGGAAGCTTTTGCTTTTGCATTTAGGCACTGTCGATAAATGGTTTTTCAAACTCTCCTCTGCAATGGTTTTTCACATAGTCAATCATGGGCCCAATAGGTGCATAATTGGTGTCTTTTATAGCTCATATTCAGTTTCCACAATGGAGGGCATTAAAATACTAGCTAGTGTGCACCCTGTGAAATAGTAGATCGTCGATAGATTCAACATAAACTCTTATGTCAATTAGAGGATCTCCATGTAGTAATTTCACACCTAAAAAGCAAAGTGTATTCTCAACTTGAAGCCTAGCTAGTCAGTAATGCAAACCTAGAGGTAAGGGTGGTCATCCAAGGAAAGCAAATTGAGAGGCTCATTATTGATCATAGCATGCAATTTTAATTGATTCTGAGCTTAGATAGGAATTTTCATTCAGTGGTCTCTCCTTTAAAAGTTCCAACTAGGTCTATCAAAGCAATTGTTAATGAGGAAAATAGGGTACAACAAACCAAGGGAGATGGATTCTAAGAAATCGCCTCTAAAAACCAATGCAAATACCAAATAGGGAGCATGTAGTGGGCATGCTTTTCTCTAAAAAAACCTAGGTTTTTTGTTTTGCAAAATAGTATTCTCATTATACCGGTATATTTGACTTTATAGTTGCAAGTTTTTTAGTTTGATTGGAAAAATTGTTAAAAACAACTTAATTGGCTAATGAACTCTTCACTTTTTAAAAAAAATATAATCCTCAATTTCAAACTTTATATATTTAAATTGTGTTATCATTGTCATATGGTGCAATAGCATCTTATTTTTAATATAATTTTTTTATTGATATTTCTTTTATATTTAGTCATTCCTAACAATACATTATAAGCTTAACCCTCTCTTAGCCCAGTGGGTTAGTTCAAGTGGTTGAGAGTTGTTCTTGCAAGCATAAGGTCTAGGGGTCAAATACTCGAATGACTATGTATAGTTTGTATTAGGGCCTCACTCGATGTTCCCACTAGGTTAGGCCCCATAATCAAGGTCGACAATTTATCCTTTAGAAAGTAGTAACTTCCCCATGTTCTCTTATGAATTTCAAGAAAGGTTTTCATAGATATAACAAGCATCGATATCCATAATCGTAAACAGCATTGAAAAAAAAACTTAACCCTCTCGTCAAAAAGGTCATCATTGCTATGTGAAACATGATGAATAACAAAGATTCTAGTCCTAAGTATCATTAACATTTTTTTTTTAACAAAAACAGTAAAAGAGGGTAGTATTAAACAGGCTGTGCACAGCCATACATTACAAAATATGCAATAACTAAGAGTTCTTGCTGTTCAAATAAGAAGAAACCAAAATTGGTCCAGAGGGGAGACCAAAGAACTCCACATAAGGTTTTTACATATATTCTATGGACAGTGGTAGTATATACCCCAATAAATTGTTGATTAAGTAACGAACAAAAAAGCATAAACTAAGAAAGCCATTTAAAAATTAGCATGTGGGCTTCATTGGCTGGACTACCGACTCCTCCTCCATGGGATGGACTGCAACAGGGGTTTCGTGGGCCTGATTGGATTGATTCATGCTAACCAAACGCTGAAGTTCTTCTTGGATTTTGTCCACTTTGCCCATCATTTCTCTAAGGTTGGATTTTGTGTCATCAATCCTAGAATCATGATTGCTTATCTGGTAGGAGGTATAGCTGACCACCTCACCCACATCCTTCACCTCTTGAACCAGTGCTTTGTTATCCATTATACCTATGGCCATCATTTCATACAAACGCCCAAGGTTTTTCTTCAGGTCTGCAATCCCTACATTCTCATTTGTCGGGTTCATATTTCCTTGCCTAGGAATGTAAGTGTCAAGAGCTATGCTAGTAAAACTGAGATGGAGATTCTAAACAGCACCTTCCAAATTTTGAGCCTGAGAACCACAGAAAAACTCACTAAGAGCCGAGTGGAGAATGCTGACTTCTCGTAGAAGAGAATCGCAGTCTTCCTTACTTCTACAGGTGAGAGTTCCTATAGCTCCTTCCTTCCACCCAAAGCAATTGCAACCAAGAATCAAATTACTGCCTACTGTAAAAAACTCACCAACAGGAAGACTGAGCCCGAGACCAGAACTCAAACGCCACAGAGGACCGTCGGCATGGGGACAGCAATGATAGGAGAAGAAGGTAGCGAGTGCAAGCCTTTCTTTAACAAACACCCTGCAAAAAGGCAGAGACTCCCACGGAATCTCCTGAAGAACTCCCTTGTCTACACTTGATATTACATTCAGTAGCATCCTCTCCAGCGAGAATGCAGAACGAGCAAGGATCAGACCACTGTTCAAGGGAGCTGAGGGGTAAGAATGAAGTCTGAAGGAAGCCATAATGCGAGGAATGACAGGACCTGGAGCATGTGAGTTGAAGCAGCAATAACGTTGGAAAAGACGGGAGTTAAGGGAGTCAAGGATTGAGGAGAGCGGGAGCACACGTGACGTTGGCATGGGAGGCAGTAGGACGACCATTTTATGCGCTGGGGTTTTCACAATTAACCATGGGATCATGAACAATGTTTTCACAATTAACCATGGGATCATGAACAATGCAATGGGGATTAAAACTTTTAAGCCATAGTTCATTAGGGTATAGGTTTA
Organism: Pseudotsuga menziesii; assembly: GCA_001517045.1. Classification (NCBI taxonomy): domain Eukaryota; kingdom Viridiplantae; phylum Streptophyta; class Pinopsida; order Pinales; family Pinaceae; genus Pseudotsuga; species Pseudotsuga menziesii. Next base: position 491,234 of record LPNX010069213.1, read on the forward strand.
AGGGGGCAATCGACCCCATTGAGTTGGAAATGCCCTTATGGAAGGGAAGCCCCCACATTTGCTAAGTCATTAGCAGCATGTTATTTGAGCGAAGAATATGATAGAATTCATAATGGGGGGATAGAAAAGGGGTGGTTTTGTCATATAACCGACGACATTTTATCGAGCCAGTGGTGTATCCATTAAGCATTTTATATATGACATGTCTAGAGTCGCCAAATATCGCAACCTTGTAGAGATAAGAGTCGGTGAGGATCGTCAGTCCCTGGAGAAGAGCCATCCATTCAGCCTCATTATTAGTCTTGCATCCTATTCCCCGGGCAAAGGTTTGTTCAATTTTTCCTCCAGGATCCAGAAGGATCCCTCCCGCACTAAGTATCATTGGCATTTTACCCATTAAGAGAAAAAACGTTAATAAGTAAAAAATAAAAGATAAAGAAAAACATCGTTAAAAGTTTTTTCTCTTACAATTGCCAAGTGACCATTAAGTAACCTTTTTAAATATTTGGTCTCATTATTAAGTTTGATATATGGTTAATGTGTTGGGATCCTGCTCTAAATATGAGCATGTCAAGTTATTTATCAATATTTAATTCATATAAACAAGTCGTTGGGATTATGTGCAAGTTTTAAGTGGCTTTTGAATTAAACAAGTCATTGGGATTATGTGCAAGTCTTAAGTGGCTTTTAAGGAAGAATATCTCTATATTGTAACAATTCAATTAAATAAAAATGTGATTGTTTAATAATTAATTTTTGTGGACACTCATTTCATTTCATGTAGGCAAGTAAACCACTTATAATGTGCCTAAATATTTGGAGCCATAAATGGTTATCTCGTGCTGGAAGGTTGGTGCTGGTAAAAGTTGTGTTGGAGGCCATCCAATCTACTGGATGTCTTTAGCTTGGATTCCTAAAGGCATTCTGGAAGCGGTGCACAGAATTTGTTTTCGCTTTCTTTGGAGTGGTAAACAGGAGACCCAGGTCACGCCTTGGGTTAGGTGGGAGAGGATTGCCATTCCGACAGGAATGGGTGGTTGGGGCCTAAAAAACATCTTTTTATTCTCAAATTCATTGGTTGCAAAGGGGGGATGGAGATTGTTAAAGTCAGAGAGCCTATGGACCCAGATCATGATTCAAAAGTACATTTGTCCTGGAACAGTGGAGGACTGGATTTGGAATCCTAGAAAATCACACTCTGGGGGCTCGATTATCTGGAAAGCTGTTGTAAAATTTTTTGGGATCATTGAGGCTAAACTGGCTTGGCAGATTGGGAATGGTAGGAAGCTTAGAGTTGGGAGGACCTGTGGGTTGGCTGCAATTAGGAACACATCCTCCTGGATGGAATGACCAGGGCACTGAGACTTAGGGGTATTTACTACCTTTATCAACTCTCAGACCCTTTCAAGGAGTCTTGATGGGAACAGACTTGGATTCGGGCTACTGAACTGGGACTTCCTGACAGGGAATGTAGGGAATTGGGAGGATATCTTGAGGCGGTGGATGATGTTATCATTTGGGATGGAGATGAGTCTGGGGAATACACACCTAAGGTGGGATACCTCGTTCTCAGTGCAGATGATGTGAACAGGGCTAAGGCTTGGTGGTGGAAATACCTTTGGAAGATCAAGTGTTCTCCAAAATGCAGATTATTCATGTCGTGCGTTATTGAGAATAAGGCACCTTGTTGGGAAAATTTGCAAAAAAGGTGCTTTCAAGGACCTGGATGGTGCTCTCTTTGTAAAAACACAGGGGAAACGATGATACATCTCTTTCTACATTGTAGTTACATTAGATAGGTTTGGAGAGAATGTTCCAAGATCTTTGGTACCCGTTGCATGTGGGAGGGGTTAAACGTTGCAGGCTTGGGGAAATTGGAGAAGGAATAACTCCTCTGAGAATATGAAAGCCCTTCCTTTACTGGTTATTTGGGGCGTTTGGTTAGCCCATAACAATGCGATTTTTGTTGATAAGAGTTGTACCCCAGCGATCACGGCCAACCTTGCTGGTGGGGTTCACTTAACCTCCCCACAACACATTAGAGCAGAAATTCAGAGGACTGTTTTAGAGGCAAAAATTGATAAATCATTTCCATGGGGATTTTTCGATGGAGCCTCACAAGAAAATATTTGTGGGAGAGGTGCAATTCTACACCTTAGGGAGGGCCACACATTCATTTTGACGATGGGACTTGGCAATGGCAGTAATAACTATGCTGAGATCCTCAGCTTGAAACTTCTCCTCATCTTTGCAGCAGAGAAAGGGTGTTAGACACTCAATGTTTTTGGTGATTCTATGTATGTGGTAAATTGGACAATGGGGACCCAAATGTGCAGAAACTTATGTCTATCAAATATTTTAGCATCTATTTCAGATATCATTAGATCTTTTGACTCCTTTTCTTGCCGACATGTCTACAAGGAGATTAACATGGAGGCAGACAAGGCCTCGAAGGAGGGTCTTCGTTTGACATTGGGTCAGTGGAAGATTTCTGAACTGGTTGGTGGGGCTGCACATGAGTACTACCATAGGCCTTTCATAGAAAGGGTTGAACAATGAAGAACTGTTTTTTGGTTTTGTATCTTTGTTTTTGGCAGCATCTTACCTGTGTATATTTTTTTGGCAGTGTTTGGAACAATGTGTATATGTGACAAGACAATAGTGATCTCTATGTTGCTATTTTTGTGAAAGATTCACAGTCTGGGATATGATTTTGATATATCAGGATTTGATATATGTGGGAAGCAGGGACTGTTTTTTGTCCCTTATTTTGAAGTCTATCTTTTGGACCTCTATGGTACCTACTGAATACACAAGTCGTGTATCTACAAAATGTAATTTTGTTCTTGAAAGAAGTAATGAAATTATGTTTTTTTTCCAAGGAAAAAAAAACCACTTATAATGCTTATATTATAAATAATTAATTTAAATAATGCATATATTATAAATAATTAATTTAAATAATGCGTATATTATAAATAATTAATTTAAATGAAATACTTTAAAAAAAATAGGATGTAAATTTTATCATGGTTGTCAATCAACCTAGTGGAGGAAATGTCAGTACACCAATCAACCTCATGGAGGAAATGTTAGTATGATTAGGTACTAGGAACTTTGTTCATTGTGATGCTCAACTTACTTACTCTAGCCATAATGTGGCCCCTCGTTGTAATTTGAAGGGTGTTAATCATGTTACACTCTTTGTTGGGAGTGAACCAAGGCTTTGGTAACAAAATAAATAAATATAAAATGATGATTAAATTATTCATATTGTTAATGGAGTTTGGTTGGTTAGTAAAATATGTTATTATTATTCCTTGGTAAAATTCAAAACCCAATAATGTTTACCTCTTATAAATCAACAAATTGTAAGAAACAAATGTAGAAATGTAGTGTTAGAGGTTCTTAGTGAGCTGACAATGTTGGTAACATGTGTCTCAATCTACTAGAGAGATGGCAGTGATAACTTTGAGTTTCATAGGTAAGTGTTGGTCTACATTAGTTTTTTAATAGATCCATTGATCCTCTTCTCAACATACATACATGTAGTTCTATGCAATTTAAGAGATCAAGAGATATTTGTTTTATTTTTGTGTGCATTCACTATGTTGTTATGCCATCTTAAATATCTCTTTGTGTTTTGTGTGCACCTATCTTTTTAAATATTTGATTTGGTATCAGATCCAATGATGTGTGATCTCTACAGAGGTTTGTGAGAAAGGCAGTGAGGGATTGGCATTGTGAGAAGACTACATTCAATAATTGTAGAAGGGAAGAGAGTCGCTTTTATTCCTCGTGTCAAATTATGGAAGGTTTTAGTGCAAAAAAAAAGTGACTAATGAAATAGAAAGATACCTACCAGCATAGATCCATCTTAAACCTGGACTTAGAAAGCAACGAGAGGGATCAAATTTCTTTAGGTGTAAGTTATTTTTATCTTAAATTTTTAAATGTTCATAAAAAATTACACCTCAAACATTTTGATCCCTTTAGTGTTTCGTAAATCTAGATTTAACATGGATCTTTTAATTACTTTTCATTTAGTTTTATAGTTTTTTTATGTCGGCTAGCATAACGTGACAGGATTTCCCCCGTACTAGGCTGAGAGCACCTTGCTTCTCTCGATGCAATCATGTAATGTTGGAATCGAGCTAGAAAATAGAAAAGAAGTTGTTGTTTCTAAGAAGAGAATACATCCACGATGTGTTCAATCGCTTTCATCGTAGAAAGTGCACCATAATATGAGTTTAGTGAGGCCCAATAAAGAAGTACTAAAGCAACAAGTTGAGTAAAAAAGAAGAGCTTGTTTGTATTGGAGGGAGACAAAGAGTCCAATTTCTTGTGGTGAGTCAAGAAGGAATTAAGAGGTTTTGAGGCTTGGCACCATTGTGTATTCAATTTGTTAAATGGTGTGTTTATGACAAAGTTGTAACAATCAATGGTTTGTCAGTGTTGTACATTGAAGTATTAGTGAATACAAAAAGGAAATCGCTATGATTGTAAATTATTGTTCATTAAAAAAGGAAAGCACCGTGATGGTAAATTATTGTTCATTCAAAAAGGGAATAATTGTGAGGGTAAATTATTGTTCATTCAAAAAGGAAAGCACTGTGATGGTAAATTCTCGTTCATTGGTATAAAAAATTGTGTATTTCTTTACCATGTCAAATTTGATGGATTCCTATTTAAACGAAGCAAATAATTTAGATGGGGTGAATGATGTAAATTGGAAATTTAACATGTATACAGTAATGGAAGGATACTTTGTCTAGAGGATCGCTAGTGGAGATGATGCTAAACTACTTGCTATTGGAACCTTAGTTCAAGATTGAGAGAAAAGAATAACCAATGCAAAGGTTCTCTTGAGAATTTATACGAAAGACACCATCGTTCCTTGTATAAGGGAGTGCAAGACATCTCATGAGATATGAGAGGTGTTGAAAATTTTATATAAGATGAAAAATACATATAGCGTACTATGTTTAAAAGGCGATCTCCTTTCAAACAAAATGAAAGAAAATAAAAACCTTAGTGATTATCTATTTAGAATAATAGAGTCAAAGGAAATTTAGGTGATATTGATGAGAAGGTATCAAGTAGTGATTTAGTTATTGTAACATTGATTGGCATGTTAGATGAATAGCAAGTATTTGTCACTACTCTTGTAGCAAGAGAGAAAGTACATTCATTTGATGATTTGATAGGTATCTTGATGCAAGTATAGGTAAGGAAGAAGAATCTTAATATCAAATTCAAGAGTTAATGTTTGGATTCAATGGCCAAAGGCAAGTAGCCATACAAAGGAAATCCATAGGTAATGAACAAAGGAGGCAAACCTAATGTTAAAATTTATCCAAGTTGGGTTTTATCAAATACAACTACTAGTATGAAGAAGAATGTTACCTAAAATTGTTGTGGTGTGTTTGGACACTATCCTCGTGAAAGTAGGGAAAATAAGTTTAATGAGGCCAAATATAGAAGATAAGAATGGAACTTTGTTCATAGAGAAGCAAAGGTAAGTGATGAACTAAAAAATATAAAGTTGTTTATTTCATATGCATCCTTATCTAGAGAATTAGATGATTGTAGTGCATAGTTCATTGATTCATGAGCATCTATTCATATTACTTGTAATGGATATCAATTTAAAACTTATAATGTGAAAATTGATGGTGTTAGAATTTATCCAGTTGATGATAGATCTCATGAAATATAAGGATATGGTGATGTATATGTAAATTTGCTAAAATGGCCATGTGAAACAAATTGAAAATGTAATGTATATGCTAGGGATTAAGAAAAAATTAATCTAAGTTTGTAGAATTACGTATAAAGCTTTGAAAATTTAATTTGTGGAGTCAGATTGGCATGGAAGGATATGAAAGATCACTACAAAGTCATAACATGAGGAAACAAAGTGAGACACTTATACAAACTCAATGATATTGTTTAGAACATTGAACTTTGACATCGACAAGTGTGTCTACAGAAGAACTATGGCACTTAAGGTATGGTAAAGATCCTAGAGGTCTAGTTTCACTTCAAAGAAAAGAAATGTTGAAAGGTCTTCCAACTTTTAAGAATTTTCATGTAAAATGTGATGGTTATTCACTGGGAAAACAACATTGGAATGAGTTTCCATTAAGGACATATAAAAGGAAAAAATATATTTTTTGAATTAGTGTATGTTGATGTGTGTGTGCAAGTGCAAACTAGATAACTTTGGGAGCTTCCTATTTCTTCATATTCATTAATGATAGAACCGACTTCACATGGGTCTATTTCATAAGAAAAAATTATGTTTTTTTTTAATATTTCAAAGAGTTTAGAAATACTATTGAAAAACAAATAGGTAAATATATGATGATGCTTAAGTTAAATCAAGGGGCAGAATACAGTTCGAGATTGTTCATGAAGTATTGTGAAGACAATGGAATCATTTAGAAACAATGCACGATTCCTCATACCTCTAAAACAATTTGGTGTTGTTGAGAGGGAGAACAAAACCATACTTAAGTGTGATAGAAGCATGTTTAAAGGTAAGAACCTCCCTGATAGAAGTTGTAAAATCAACTATGTATTTACATATATACATCCAACCAAGTTTTTAGATCATAAAATTCCTTATGAACCTTTTATTGGTCATAAGTTGATTGTTAATCATTTGAGAGTTTTTGAGAGTAAAGCATTTTCCCACATTCCAAAGGAAAATAGAAGGAAACTTGGTGCAAAGACAGTCAAATGTATTTTTATTTGTTGTTGTTCTAACCACAAGGCTTACAAAGTGTATAGTAGTATTACTCATAAGAGTCTTTGTCGGTATAGATATTATATCTCATGAATTTGCATAAGATATTCAAGAGGAAGATAGTGAAGATGTATGGAAACTCTCAAAGAAGGCATTGAAAGTGTAAAATAATGAGAAATTGAATATCAACAAGATGATGTTGAATTCAAAGAAACATTGAATTTATAGCCGACATGAGTACATCAGGAAAGAGTGAAACTAATCCACCAAGTATTGAGGCGCTGAGAAGATCAACATGGCAAATTGGGGCATCAATCATGTATAAAGATTATGTTTTGATGTCTCAGGTTATGAGTATTGATCAACCTCTAAATTTTGCAAATGACAATGATCGTAAACAATGGATGAATGCTATGAAAAAAGAATATCTTCATATTGTGAAAAATGACACTTGTGAACTAAGTCAATTGTCTAAAATAAAGTTCCTATAGGACCAAAACGGTTGTTCAAGTCTAAGTTGAATTATGACGGTAGCGTAAACAAGTTTGGAGTTAGACTAGTTGCAAAATACTATTCATAAAAGGAAGGAAGAGATTATTCAAACACATTTTCACCTATATCTAAAATGAATACCATCAAACCCATGATTGCACTTTATATGAACCACAATTGGGACTAACATCCTATGGCTGCAAAGTCAACATTTTTTAATGGTGAACTGAAAGAAGTGTATCTTTGTTCAACCAACAATTTCTGTAAAGCAAGGACAAGAACGTTTTGTATGTAGGTTAAAGAAGCCACTAAATGGTCTCAAATAGGCTCCAAGACCCGTTATGTAAAAATGACAACTTTTATTTTCAACAAGGATTCATCAAAAGCAAAAGTGATCAAAATCTTTATACAAAGAAAGATGGACACGAGAGCATTGCTTTGATTTCATTATATGTTGATGATTAATAATAACATTGAGTGCAATAAGTGATATTATTGAAATCAAAATACAATTATCACAGGAATTTAAAATGAAGGATATTGGATAGATGCATTATTGTCTAGGCATGGAGGCATGTAGTGAAGATGGTAAGACCTTCACCACTCAAAGTATGTATGTAAAGGAACTTATAAAAGATTCATTATGAATGAATGCAAACCAGTCTCCACTACATGAGAACAAAATGTTAAGTTATGGATCAACGATGATACAAAATAAGTAAATGTCATTTTGTATAAATAATTAATGGTTAATTTAAATTACTTAACCACAAAAAGACATGATATTGCATATTGAGTCAACATACTTAGCCAATTCATGGCTAAGCGAGACAAGAGTCATTGGAAAGCAACCAAGAGTCATTTAATACCTAAAAGGAACTATTGATTTGGGCGTTGAATACGCTAATCATTTGAATGTTGAGTTGACATGCTATTATGAGTTTGATTGGGGCACAAGTGATCTAGGTGATAGAAAATACACCACTAGATATGCATTAAGTATATGACCCGACATTGTGTCTTGGAATAACAAGAAAAATACAATTTTTTCTTTATACTCTAATAAAGTCGAGTACAAAGCATTGTACCATGCTACATGTGGAGCAATGTGTCTAGGATGCATTCTTGAAGACATGGAGAATGACACGGAGTGCCCACATCTATTAAGTGCAACCATCAAAGATCATGGCAATCAATCTAATTTATAATGCAAGAATCCAATCTAATTTATAATGCAAGAATCCAACACATTGAAACTTAACATCATTTTGTAAGGGAAAAGATTCAATCAAAAGAATTGATTTGATGTTTTTTAATACAAATATGAATATGACTAATATTTCCACTAAGCCCGTGGGAAAGATGAAGTTTGAAATATGTAGAAATATGGTAGGTATAATAGAAAATTTATTTATCCATTAGTGCGGGTCTTAAAAACAAATATAGAAACACATTACAAGAGCTTGTTTGTAAGATAGCAATGTTAGCAACGAATATCTCAAACTACCAAAAATTTGTTAGCGATAACTTTAAGTTTATTTTGTCTTTTCTTTTGTTCTAAAGAAAAAACCAATAACTTGTTATTCAGTGGAATAAAAGTTATTTTTACAAGTTACAAGAAAATATGTTCGAAAAATAAATGAGACAAATTGATCAAGACAGAGCCAAACATGATTAACAAAATATGTATATACCATCTAATATACCAGGAGGGATGAGCAATCCCAAACTGTTGGTTGTGGATCCGAATCTTCCAGATTTAGAGATCATGTTTCATCCATGTTTGCATCCCACAACCTTGACGACGATGTGTAAGGGGGAAAGACCCCCCACTATAGTCGTCATGGGGGGTCTACGGGGAGGCAGTGAAAATTTAGGAAAAAATGCCTTGTAAAATGTTGCAATTTCAGAATCATGACTTGGTCAATAATGGGTGATTTATGGGCCCAAGGTTTTGGGCAACTCATGGTATTTTTCCATGGCATTCCCTTTATAAAAAGGAAGGCATTGCAATACGATTGTGTATTGTATTATACACTATGAAAAGCGATCTCTGTGATTGTGTGAGAAAGATTGTGAGAGAGCGAAGAGGAAGTACAATGGGTGTGTTGGAGGTTGTATCCCTTCATTTTGTTGGACGGTATAATAATAAAAGGACTGGTGATTTCGGTGTGGATGTAGCCCATCTTGGGTGAACCACATTATATTGTGTCTCTCTTGTAATGTGTTAATGTGTTTTATATTTGCATCTTATTTTATTGTAACTGCTTTGCGGTCATGCTTTTCTAACAATTGGTATCAAAGCCAAAAGGTCTATTTGGATGGTAAACTTGCAGGAAAGAAGGATTCATGGTTTGAGTGGGAGCAATGACAAAAGAAGGCAAATTTAGGTTCGAGAAATTTAATGGCCAAAACTACCAGTTATGGAAGGAACAAATGGAGGAATATCTGTTCCAGAAGGATATGTTCTTACCATTGAGCGAAAAATCAAAACAACCAGTGACTATGAAGGACGAAGAATGGGAGGTTCTTGACATAAAGGCACTGGGAACAATAGGACTGTGGCTGGATTCGTCAATGGCTTTCAATATTTCAAAAGAAAAGATAATGGAGGATGTGATGAGTGCATTGGCTAAGCTTTATGAAAAACCCTCGACTTCCAACAAGGTATTTCTAATGAAGCATTTATTTAATATGAAGATGTCAGAAGGTGGATATGTTTTTTTTTTTTCAAAGGAAAAAAAGCGTAATTTCATTCATCTTTCGAGATCAAAATTACATTCAAAATATTCACTGAAACGTGAATCCAATCAAACATAAAGCTGTTTCTTTTAAAGAGCCTATATGTTCTTCTGTAGGAAAAAACCATGGAAAGCATACACAGATGCTTTTTCAAAGATAATTTGTTCATCAACAAAGTTCCTGTCATCTCACCAGAACGAGAAGTCTGATAAACAAAAATCTGGTAACTATTGTACCCCATACTTCTGTAAAATTTGGCTGGAAGAGCATACGGGAATGCTTTTTCCAATAGGGAACTGATCCTTCATAATTGTTTATCCTTACCAAGGATCCAGTCACATACCACCTGTACGTGAAAACTGATATACAAAAAACTGAATACTTAAGTGCCAAATGCTTCTGAAATATAAAACTGGAAGAAACATACGATGGTACTGTTTCCAATAGAGAGAAGATCGTAATAGAACCTTTAGATATCAAAAAATGTTACATGGTATCGTTGTTACCATAAGATAGAGTTCTGCCTTTAAACTGCTATTGCAATAAATTCAAAAAACCTGTCTTAAATCACTGATGTTCTATAAACGGCCTGTGGTAAAAGGCCTGCAGTCTGCCATTAGAGAATTCTTTCACCATCCATGTACCCTCTGCCAGCTTGAGCCCTTCCTTGGAAGCTTTGTCCACTTCCGAGTTGTTTTCCCTGTATACATGCCAGCATGAGAAGGCGTTAAAACGATGAAGAAGTTGCCGTATAGAGTGGATAATATGAGCTAACCTCAAATGCCTACATTCTTGAGTCTGATTAATCCAGTTTATTACATTCATTGAATCACCCAGAAAGTTTAGTTCCGTGCACCCTTTTTCTAAAGCAAACATCAAGAGTAATTTGAGACTCATTAACTCAGCAAAATTATGTGTACCCCCCCCTAAGCCTATGTACAAAATGAAGAAGTGAGACTCTGATAAATGTAGAACTGTGCCTCCTCCACACATATTGTTTTGTGCTGCCCTGTCAAAGAAATCCCACGGGGAGTTTCTGTCTATCTCCACCTCTAAAGTCCTTCGTTCTCGAGCTGCCCTTATATGAACCGGGAAAGAGTTATAGAACCCCACAGCCTGGGCACCTGTGATATCCGGAATGCTTGAAATATCCTTAAAAATGGCCTTGTTTCGTGCAATCCAAATCCCCCAAATGACCAACAGTGGAATTATTTTTAAGCATTTTTGTGGTGTCCTCTGCCACCAGGAGTCCCAAACAGCCCCAATAGAATCCCCTTCCCACTGACAGTTGGTGCCGACCAATGAGGAAACCTCCCTCCAAACTTCAATAGAGAAGCAGTATGTAACAAACAAGTGATAAGATGTTTCCAGCTCCCTTTTGCAAAGCATGCACCAGCCTGGGCCTTGAAAGGACTGCTTCTGAAGCACGTCCCAGGTTGGGACCTTATTGTTTAATACACACCACATAAACAATTTAGTTTTAGCTGGACATTTTAGCCTCCACAAGGGCCTCCACCACCAGACTTCTTCCCTTTGTTCCACCCCAGCGCTTAGATGCAAATACCCAGCCTTAGGTGTATAGACACCCCACGGATCAGCCTCCCACACCAGAGAATCTTCTTGATCTGAGAGTATAATATGAGCCCTTACCAGCTCCCTGATGAAACTATCTACCAATCCAGTCTCCCTTTCCCTCAATCCTAGTGAGTTGGCCCTTCTCCAATGTTGAACCCACGATTCAGCTGGCCTTGGATCAGCTAGTTGATTAAGAGTAGTGATCCCTTGCTGGCCTAAAGCCTCAATGACATCAAAAGGAAGTAGATGTTGTTGATTGTTGTCCACCCAAGGGTCCCTACCAATCAAAACATTTTCCCCATTTCCCACATCCCAGGCAAGATTGTTCTCGATCAAATGAAAGGATTTTACAATCGCTTTCCAAATCACCGAACCTCCTGAATGTGATTTCCTTAGGTTTCTGTTCCAGTCTAATAAGCTCACACCAGCCAGATATTTTTGCTTTATCACCCGTGTCCACAGACTGCAGGACTTCACCAGCCTCCAGCCTCCCTTGGTGGCCAATGCTTTTGAGAATAAAAAAATATCCTTTAGGCCCCACCCTCCTAAACCTTTTGGGACTGCAATTCTTCTCCAATTAACCCAAGGGGTAGTATGATCCACCTTTTTTTCACTCCATAGAAATCTGAAGCAAATCCTCCTAATCCTTTCGAGAATCCCTTTCGGGATCCAGGATAGAGACATCCAATACACCGGAATTGCCTCCAAAACCGCTTTGACTAGAACTAATCTTCCTGCTCTAGAAAGCCACTTGTGACTCCACACCTTTAAACGCTTTTCAACCTTCCCAACCAGCCAGAACCAATCCTGTTTCCGATACAAGTTTGCTTTTAGTGAGAAACCGAGGTATTTTAGCCCTTCATCCAATCCAGCTGTGTTAAAGGGGAAAAACCTCATGATTTCCGCCTCCTCTTCCGGTCTAAGCAAATGAGTGGTCAAAGAATATTTGTCATTATTGATCTCCATGCCCGTGGCCTTAGCAAAAAGTTCCAAAATCTCCTGCAGAACTCGGGATTCTCCTCTATTGCCAGAGCAGAAGATCAGAACATCATCCACAAAGAGTAGATGTGTAATAGTCAGATTTGGAGCTAGTTGAATTCCGGAGAAATGACCAACAGCTCTGGCACCTCTTATAGCCCTGCTTAATCCTTCAGCAACCAGAAGGAAAAGTGACGGAGACAAGGGGCAACCTTGTCTCAAGCCTCTCTCAGCATGAAAAAATGGTGAGGCAGCTCCATTGATCAGCACAGAAAAGGAAACAGTTGTAATACAAGACATTATCCAACGAATAAAATCTATGCCAAAGCCAAGGTGGGTTAGAAGTAACATCATATACAACCATCTTAATCTGTCATAAGCCTTAGAAAGATCGATTTTGAGAATAACCCCCTTCATTTTCATGGTCTTTAAACTATGAAGGCCTTCCTGCGCTACCCCAATTGCCTCATGGATCTGACGCCCTTCCAGAAACCCAAACTGCTCGGCTGAGATTTGGGCGGAAAGGATAGATTTCAATCTTTTTGTAATTACTTTTGAAATAATCTTATAGACACAGTTGGATAAGGAGATTGGCCTAAACTCGTTGAGAGAGGTTTCATTATCAGACTTAGGGATGAGAGCAATAAATGTAGAGTTGAAACTAACTGGGATCCAACCATACGACCTTGAGTCTTCTACCACCAGCAGAAGATCCCTCCCCAGGATATCATAGAGGTCCAGGAAAAAATCTATCATCCACCCATCTGGCCCAGGGCTTTTATCTTTCTGAAAACTGCCCAAGACCTCCTTGAGTTCTTCTTCTGACACTTCCTTCATAAGGTCCCTGTTGCCCTCATCATCCACAAAACGAGGAAACATCTGTGCCAATCTAATTACCTCTTCGATTGAGGCCTGAGGAGGAGCTTTGAACAAACGCTGAAAATGATTTACCCCACAAACGGCCTTGTCTTCAAAAGTTACATGAGAAGTACCCTCCTCATCCTGGAGACTCCAAATGGTATTAGCCACCTTCCTTCCTCTGGCATAGGCATGGAAAAATTTAGTGTTATCATCTCCACACTCTAGCCAGAGAGCCCTGCTCTTGAGTCTCCATGCCTCCTCCTTTTCCAACAGCAAAGCATTACGTCTACCCTCCAACCTTGACAATGCCTTCTTTGACTCTTGTGTAGCAAAACCACCTCCATCTCCTTCATAAATCAACAATAGTTCTGCTTCTACAGTCTTCAATTCAGCATCGTCTCTGTTTCTCTTTGCTATAGCCCAATCCTTGATTATCACTTTTAGTCTCCTTATATTGTCTGCAAACTGAATGGCAGCTGATCTGTCATTTTCCATCCCGATAGGGTGCCAATGTGTGAGAAAAAGGTTTTTGAAAGTGTCGTCCTGAAGCCAAGACTTATTAAATTTTAAAGGGCTCGATGGATTGATGGGCCCCTTTTTGATTTCAAAGAAAATTGGAAAATGATCGGAGAGACCCCCACTTCCCACCCATTGTCGAACTAAGAAAAATCTGTCCACCATCTGCTCTGCAACCAAAAAATGATCAATTCGTTTTGCCACCCTAGCATCCCCACTTCGATTATTTCTCCATGTTGGTTTAATTTTAATAGGCTCAATGTCCAGCAATCCCTTCTCCACCAATTTTTGTACAAAATAACCTGCCAAAGAGTCCACCTGGGCATGTGGCCCCCAAATCTCATTGTGTCCTAGTGAGAAATTTAAATCTCCACCCAGCACAACCGAATCACCATTCACCAGAGGATTTTGTAACAGAGAGTCCCAAAAAAGGGCTCTATTGAGATAGGGCCCGTAAACATTAACCACAGCAAGAGACATCCCCAACTCTTCAGAAAAAAATTCAACTCCCAGCACAGCCTCTGATCCCCAAGAATTAATCAGCTTAACACTACTATTTTTCCATCCCACCGCCAAGCCCCCAAAACGGCCTCTAGCATCCAAAGTCACGAAAGACCACCTAGGGATCCAACTTTCCAGCCTCTCCTGGATCACCTCACCTACTCCTAAAGTCTCTTGTAGCAAAATCACATCCGGGTGTTCAAGAGTAAGCACCCTAAGGAACGCTGATTTCTTACCGGGCCCAGCCAACCCCCGACAGTTAAAAGACAAGAGCTTCATAATCGACCTTTCCTTTTGGCCTTCTCCGCTCTAAGGGCCTTTTCAATCGAAAGTTGTTTTCCTCCCAGCAGATCCTCCTTGGCTCTGGACTGAGCCTTAGAGAGGTTCGTCTTTCTCCCCCGTCCTCTTCGTACAGGCGAAGAAATTTTACCCAACCCAGAGGAAGGAGTCTGACAAGATCTAAGAAAATACCCCGAATCCGTTGAGTTTGGAGGAGAGGGACAGGACTCCTCGGGAAGAATTTCAGGGTCGGGTTCCACAACAACCAAGGAGGGTTCTTCCATATCAGGTAGAAGGACAGGAGAAAGGGCATTTGTAGCAGCAACAGTGAGAGTACCCAAACTCAGAATAGAGTCTACAGAGTCAAAGTGCACAGGGAGTGACAGGGAGGGTCCAGACTGACCCGAAAGGGAAAGCTTCCTCAGGCCATCAATCCAATCAAACCCTAGAAAGGAAACATTATTCAAGAATAAGTTAACATTTGACAGAGAGGGAAAGGAGGGAGTACCAGGCCCAGAATGGTCCCCAGAAGCATAACCAGTCAGAAGGTGGATATGTTGCTGACCATTTAAATGAATTTAATACGATTACTAATCAACTAAATTCTATAGGAGTGAACTTTGATGATGAGGTTAGGAATCTTCTAATATTGTGCTCATTGCTAGAAAGTTGGAATGGCTTCTTAATGGTTTTAAGTAACTATGTCTCTGGTTCAAACACTCTTAAATTTGATGATGTTGTTGGTGTTATTTTTAACGAGTAAATGTGAAGAAAAAGCACAGGTGAGACATTAGGTAATGCATTGACCATGGAGAGCATGGGAAAACAAAGGGAGAGAGGAAAGCGCCCAGGTAACCGTAACAAGTCTAGAAAGGGAAGATCCAAGTACAAACTAGGAAAGATAGAGTGTTGGAACTATGGTAAGAGAGGACATTTGAAGAAAGACTACATAGCTCCAAAGAAGGAAGGAGATGGGTAGCAGGAGACTACTCATTAAACTAATGCAGCAGGTGATGTGTTACTAGATGCTTTGATTCTTGCATTAGATAATACTAGTGATTACTGGGTAGTAGATTCAAGGACTTCATGTCATGCTACACCCCATAAGAAATTCTTTCATGATTATGTTCCAGGTGATTTTGAACATGTTTTATTGGGGGATGATGAACCATGTAATTGTTGGAATGAGTAAGGTACATATTAAGTTAAATAATGGAAATGAATGGTTGTTAAAAGATGTAAGGCATATTCTTGCTATGAAAAGAAATATGATCTCAACGGGGCAGTTGGGAGATATCAATTGTTTGTCTACGTTTGGAAAAACGTGGTGGAATATCACTAAAGGAGCATTGGTAATATCAAATTGAGATAGGATAGGTACATTGTATTTATGTCCTTGTAATATTGATTATTATATCTTTGTAGCTTCCACAAAAATAGGTGTAGTGTTGTGTCATCATAGGCTTGGCCACATGAGTGAGAAGGGCATGTAGATTCTCTGCTTAAGGAAATTGCTTCCAAACCTGAAGCAAGTAAGTTTGGAATTTTGTGAGAACTGTGTTTATGGAAAAAAAAGAGTCATATTTATCATGGTTGGGAAATAGAAGAAGAGTGAAAAGTTAGAGCTTGTGCTTACAGATGTATGGGGACCGACTCAGGTATAATCTCTTGGTGGCTCTCATTATTATGTTACTTTTATTGATGATGAAACTAGAAAAACATGGGTTTATTGCATTAGATGAAAATCTGATGTGTTTGCTACTTTTAAGAAGTGGAAAGCTTCGGTTGAGAATGAGATAGGAAAAATATTGAAGTTCTTAGATATGACAATGGAGGTGAATACTGCAACAAGGAGTTTGATATTTATTGGTCATACCATGGGATTCATAGAGAGAAGACATTCCCATAAACACCACAAGAAAATGGTGTGTTGTAAAGGATGAATAGGACGATCATGGAGCATGTAAGGTGTATGAGGTTGCATAGAGGGTCACCCTTGTAGTTTTAGGTTGATGTTGTAGATACTGTTGTTTACTTATTAAACAGAGGGCCTTTAAGCACTTTGGATGGTGGAATTATAGAGGAGGCATGGATAGGTAAAAAGTAAACTACTCATTTATGAGAACTTTTGGTTGTGAAGCATTTGTCCATATTAATAAAGAAAATAGAACAAAGCTTGAGGCTAAATCCAAGAAATGCACCTTTATTGGATACGGGGTTGATTATTTTGGTTATCTCTTATGGGATTATGAAAGTCATAAAATCATTAGGAGTAGAGATGTAGTATTCAATAAAAAGGTTATGTACAAAGATCAATTGAAAGGAAAGAATAAGGAAAATGAAAACACAAAGCACATTGTGCTTGATGAAATCAAAGAAAATGAAGTTCCAAAGGTATCTGAAAATCAAGAACAATAGCATGTACCTCAAACTCATCCAAGAGTAAGAAGATCTACCAGGTTAAGTAGACCCCGTGAATGATTCTCTCCTTCACTGTATTATTTATTGATGATTGGTTCTTGTGAACTTCAATGTTATGAAGAGGAAATTCAAGTGGAAACTAGAAAGAAGTGGGAGCAAGGCATGAATGAGGAGATCGACTCACTGGTAAGAAACCAGACTTGGGATTTGGTTGAGTTGTTTGCAGGTAAAAGAGCATTGAAGAATAATGGGTTTACATGTTGAAGGAAGAAGAAGGAGGTAATAAGTGGTATACAGATAGACTTGTGGTAAAGGGGTTTGCATTAAAGAAAGGTATAGATTTTGTTGAAATATTTTCTCCTGCTGCTAAAATGACTTCAATTACGACTATTTTAAGTCTATTGGCGGTAGAAGATTTGTATCTTGAACAATCAGATGTAAAAATGGCCTTTCTCAATGGGGATTTGGAGGAAGATGTTTATATGTAGCAGCCACGGGGGTATGAGGTCAAAGGGAAGGAGAATTTGGTTTGCAGGTTGAAAAAGAGCTTATATGGCCTGAAACAAGTTCCAAAACAATGGTATTTGAAATTTTATAAGTTTATGATAGAACAAGGTTATATTAGATGTCATTCTGACCATTGTGTTTATTTCAAGAGGCTAGATAATGGGAGGTATATTATCTTGTTATTATATGTGGATTACATGCTTGTTGCAGGGTCTAACATGCATGATATAAATGTGCTCAAAAGGAAACTAGATAAATCATTTGCGATGAAGGATTTGGGTGTTGCAAAGCAAATCCTTGGTATGAGAATAACAAGAGACAAGAAAAATCACAAATTGACATTGTCTCAGGGTGAGTACATAGAAAAGGTGTTGGAGAAGTTTAAAATGCATAATGCAAAACTGGTTACTACACCTTTGTCCAACCATTTCAAACTAAGTAAGGAGATGTGTCCCAAGACATAAAAGGAGATAGAATACATGTCCAAGGTTCCATATTCATCAACATTTGGCAGCTTGAAGTATGCCATGGTGTGCATAAGACCAAATATTGCACATGCAGTGGGAGTTGTGAGCAAGTATATGAACAATCCAGGTAAAGAGCATTGGAGGGTAGTATAATGGATTCTCAAGTATTTGAAAGGTACCACTTCTCATGCATTATGTTTTGGAGGTACAAACATTATTCTACAGGGATATATTGATGCAATATATGGAAGGTAATAAAGACAACATGAGGAGCACCACAAGGTATGTTTTTACTATAGGTGGAACAACAGTAAGCTGGGTTTTGAAATTCCCAAAGGTTGTTGCACTTTCAACAACGGAAGCAGAGTATGTTGTTGTTATAGAGGTTAGTAAAGAGATGATTTGGTTGCAGAGGTTTATGGGGGAATTGGGTAAGAAGCAAGAGAATAATGGGTTGAACAGTGACAACTAGAGTGCCATTCATCTTGCAAAGAACTCAGCTTTCCATTCGAAGACTAAACATATATAGCTCAAGTACAATTTCATATGATATGTTCTCGAAGATGAACTGTTGAAGTTGGAAAAGACACACACTAGCCAGAATCCTACAAACATGTTGACAAAGGTAGTAACCAAAGAGAAACCAAGCTCCTACTCAGTTTTAGTTGGCCTTCAAGCATGAAGGTGAAGATAAGAAATTTGCCAGGTCCAAGGTTTGGATCATAGTACAACAAGTGCAACGATGGTGGAGTTGTTGTTATCAGCCTCCAAGTGGGAGATTGTTGGTTGTGGATCTTGATCTTCCTGATTCAAATATCGTGTTTCAATCATGTTTGGATCCCAGTACCATGACGGGGTGTGGGGGGGCTTGTCCCCCCACCATATTCGCTATGGGGGTGGAAAAAATTTAGGAAAAAATGCCTTGTAAAATGTTGTAATTTCAAAGTCATGACTTGGTTAATAATGGGTGATTTACGAGCCAATGGTTTTGGGTAGCTCGTGGCATTTTCCCATGGTATTCCCTTTATAAAGGGAAGGCATTGTAATACACATGTGTATTGTAGTGTAGAATTGTGAAAAACAATCTCTGTGATTGTGTGAGAGAGACTGTGATAGAGTGAAGAGGAAGTGCAGAAGACATGTTGCGTTGTATCCCTTGATTTTGTTGGATGGTATAATAGTAAAAGGACTAAGAATTTATGTGTGGACGTATCTCCCCTTGGGTGAACCACGTTATATTGGTGTCTCTCTTGTAATGTGCTAATGTGTTTTATATTAGCATCTTGTTTTATTGTTATTTCTCCATGATCTTGTTTTCTGACACGAACATCGTATAGAAGTCCAACAACTATTCCAAGTGCATCCAAATAGAGATTGTGTATTTTCCCCCCTTCTGATAAGAAGCAGGTCAGTTAATCCAAGAAAAAACAACACACTACCTTTACCACTTGAGCAAAAAATTTCCACTACAAGCCAAAAAGTGAAAGGGGAGATGCTCTACTAATAGGCCCTATAGCATCATTTGTCCATGAGTCTGTTGTCCACAAATTTTTAAAAAAATATAATGCCTTCTTCTACACCCATAGCTCTTTTGGAAAGCTAATATGTAAGTGAATTAATTTCCCTATAAATATGAGAAAAATAAATGGAAGGGGTTATGTAAATAAAGCCCCAAATCCTTTTACCCAACTATTCCAACTCAACCACCTGCAAAGTCCCTCTATCCTTAACCTAATCAACTACAATTTTGGAGTCGCCAAAAAATATGGATGGAGAGGAAATTCTCAGAGTGCACAAACTATAGAAAGCCCAAAAGTGCTCATCCCAAGTATTGGTACCATACCCAACCCCCATCCAAAGTGAAAAAGAATATTGCACATAAACTTTCAAGACCATTCCACAACCACAACTGTTATTTGCAACAACACCATAAAAAATCTAGAAGCACAATCTTCAAGATAAACATAAATTTGAATCTGCCTAGGAGTTTTATTCACTTGAGGCTTGAAGTACTCCTTATAAAGACCAAGTATTTTAATACTTGTAAATTGAGCATGTGCAGGAATATCTTCAAAAATATAAAGGTTCCTTGTCGTCCATATGACCTAGCAGACAATGGAGGGAAAATTCTTATTACAAGGACTATGTTGTATCCACAATCTCATATTATCATTAAAAGATACATTCTGCTAGACATCTTTGATATTAGTGGAAAAATCACTTCATCCTAGACCGAGCAAGAAAAATGACACACCGCAAACAGATGATAAAGATCTTCAACACTATTGTTACAAAGGAAACACAACCCGGTCCATGGAAACCTCTAGTTAGGAGGTTATCACTGGCCAAAATTATATTTTTCAAACATAACCAAATAAGACATTTGATTTTTAGTGGCATATGCTAGTTCCATAGTTTCTTGAACCACCACTTACTTTAAATATCCACATTAGCTGAATATATAACCTCATAGACATTTTTAACAATAATTTGGCCAATAGATTTGTTCCCTTCCCAAAAAAGAGAATATGTGCCCTCAAAGAGTCTTATGCATAGATGTTTAAGACCAACAACAAACAACTTCCATTACGTTGTAAGTGAACAAGACAGGCCCAACATCTCTGCAGTAATCCAATATGGAGAGTCATTATTCAACACGTTTCTTACATGAGAAATTCTATGAAACCCATTAGAATTTAACCAATTACAAAGAGACTCCGATAAGTAAAAAATATCAGATCTTCCAACAAAAGGATCCACTCCTAGGTGTATCAATTTACCATCCCCAACCCTCCAAGATAGGAAGGGCCCCAACCAATGATAAACCTTCATAAAGCCCCTCCAAAAGTTAGAAACTTGTGAAGGAGACTTCTTAGGATTCCTGATCCACTGAATTTTTTTTTTAACAGAAACAATAAAAGCTGGTGATATTAAACAGGTTGTGCACAGCCATTCATTACAAAAAACCCCAAGCCTGAGAGTTCTTGTTGTTCATGAAACAACAAACCAAAAATGGTCTAGAGGGGAGACCAAAGAACTCCACATATAGCTCTTACATATATTTGATGAACAGTGGTAGTGTATACCCTAACATACTACTGATTTAGAAGTAAGCAAAAAAACATAAGCAGAGAAAGACAATAAGAAATTAGCCTGGTGGCTTCACTGGCTGCTCCACCGACTCCTCACCTGATCCACTGAATTAAAGGCAGACTCTTCAAATATTTTGCGTGGATGATAACCTTCTAGAGTCCACCATTAAATAAGCCCCTCCACAGTATTTTGAGACTAAGAGCCTCTCTAAACCGCATGAGATTCTTAATTCCCTAGCCCTCCAAAGATTTAGGAATATATATTTTGTTCTAGCTAGCCAGATGATACTTAGTCTTATTGCCATCCCCTAACCACAAGAAATGTGTCTTTTTTCAAATGCCATGAAGCATAGAAGTAGGAATGCGAGTAAGGGAAATTTAAAAATAGGTATACTCTCCAAAATAACTTTCACCAAAATGAGCCTACCACCTAAAGAAAGGAATATAAAAGCCAAACACTCCAACCTCTTATTCATTTTCCTAAGGATCCAAAGTTAGTTAGTTTCTCCATATTGATTAGGATTTAAAAAATATCCTAGGTACTTAAAGCCATCCTCAAGTGAACACCAATTGAAAGGGAATACAAATTTGAACCGAGACAAAACAGAAGGATCAACAATAGGATGATAAAAACAAGAATTTTGAGGATAAATATCGATAATCAAGGCCTAGGTGAAGAGTAAGATAATGTTATAAAAATCAATCCATTCTTCAATTGTTCCATTGCCAAACAACATCGCATCATCAACAAACAACAAATGAGTGATGGAGTGGATTATTGTCACTTTAATTCTATTCAAAATCTTCTCCTACTTGGCATGTTTAATGAGCCTGCTAAGGCCCTCCACAGCCAACATAAATAAAAGGGGACTCAAAGGGAATCCTTCTATGAGGCCCCTTGAACTCTAAAAGAACTTGGAGAGTGATCCATTGACTAAAACAAACAAAAAAAATAAGCAGAATCTACACAATCCATTATCTAATCAATCATCATAAGAGGGAGACCAATTTGAAAGAGAATAAGTCTAAAGAAACTCTAATCCACCCTATCATATTATTTATTCAAATCCATTTTGAGCACCATAGCAACAAACTTCTTAGATTTATATGGAATGCAAACTTTCTTGAGAAACCCCAATAGCATCTAAGATATGATGTTTACTCAAGAAGCCAAATTCTTCTTGGGACATACACTCATCAAGCTTGGGCTTGATTTTGTCAGCAATAATCTTGGAAATGATTTTATAAACTAAATTGCACGTGAACTGGTCTTCTATGTTACGTTGAGCTTCTTCAACTAGTTTTCCTGACTAGTATTGGAACCCTCGCTTGGTAGAATTATCTTTTGTTGAGTTTGGAGGTCATATAACATTATGGACTGATTTTCACCTTTGGGGTTGGTATGAGCGCCATGCACATTGTTTGACTCTGAAATTAAATTGTACCCGACCACCCTTTTTCGGCTGGGAATCGAACCTATCACCTCGGACTGTTTGGGCGGAGACTTTCATTGGTTTCGCATTATTATTTATGATGGCTCTGGATTTGATGGGTGTCGTTTACTTTGGTTGACTTCTACGACGACCGACATCATCACTAGAATTGGTGCTCTGCTACGACCAGGTACCTTCTGACATTGTTGTTTTTTTAATTGATTTTAGTTCTTGGTTCTGGGGCTTGGTATAAACTCTTTCACAAAGGGTTTATGGGAATTTTATTTGTCGGCCACCCCACATGGAGTTCACACTCTCTACAGAGGGTTAGTACCAACCATGATTAAAAAGTGGGAATCCTGTTACTTTCTGTCTGGTATGTTGGTCAGTTTTTGGTTTTTCTAGTTGATAAATGTTGCTTACCTGGTATGTCGGTGGTCTCTACTATCTGTAGATGTCATTTTTTTCTTGTTTGAGGCTGAACCCTGGTTTAATGTCTTTAGGGGGTCTCATTGATTCAGGCACCTTTGGTGTCGGGTGCACTGGGTAGGGTTTCCTTGTTGACAGGCCGTGACGGTTGTTGGTTGCGTCGGTTGACAGTCACTGTTTAACCCTTGTTTTTATTGGGTTTGAGATATGTTTTCTTGTGGTAACCCTGGTGCCCCTTCTGAGGGTGGCAGGGGTACAAAATTTTCTCGGTCCCTGCACTCTAACCGTTCACGCTGGAAATCAAAGGCCCTTAAGGCGCTTGAAGAGAAGCACCGATACATCTTGGGTCATGATGTATTCCTCAACAAGGTAGAAACCCTCTGTCATAGGGCCCTTACTGAGAGGATAGAGTGTTGTTCCATGTCTAAAGAAGAATGGGTTGAGTGGGCGACTATCCAATGGAATCCCATCAGCTACTATGTCCTTTCGACCAGTCTTCTTGTGAACAATTGGCTGGTTTTTGTATTTATTAAGGAGATTGATGCCACACGTATCTTAGGAAATCTTTGCACCATCCTGAAGGGATCCTTGGTTCTGAGTCATTGGCATTTTGGCTTTGATCCCCTCAAGGAAAGGGTCTCTATCCGTCACCTGTGGGTTCTTTTACCTGGTTTACCTTTTCCTTTATGGAATAAAGATATACTTACTGGTCTGGAAAACTCGATTGGACGCTTTGTTTCTCTTGAAAAGGATTTTCACTTGATTTTTGACAAGAGTTTAGCTAAGGTTTTGGTAGAACTTGATATTTCCAAAGGGTTACTTCCTGAGATTGACCTTTTCTGCGGTGACCGTGTTATTACACAGAGACTAGACTACTTGCACATGCCATTCAGGTGCAACTATTGCCCCGAGACTGGTCATTTACGCAACTCTTGTGCTCTTTTTCGTAGTGGCTGTTCTATTAAGCAGGGGTTTGATCTTAGTTCTGGGTCTGCTTCTCCCTCTCCTAAAGTCTGTATTCCCTTAGTGGAGCCTTTGGCTCCCACCCCTGAAGCGATTTATGTCTCCTCTTTGCCAACACATTATGAAGGATTGTCTAAGGGAGAACTAATGTTCATTGAAGATATTGAAGTATGTGCTCGTCTTTCTCATTCATTGATATCTGATAATCCCCAGATGAATCCTACTCTTACTCCCCAAAATTTTCATGTTGCACTGCCTGAGGTGGGTCCTCCCCCATTCACTCTGGAAGACTATCCCTCTCTCCCAACTTCCTCTACCACTCCTCCTTCTTCCTCACCTGTTACTGCATCTTCACTTATCAACTTATTACCCTTAAGCCCTAAAGAAGATCCTGCCTTCTTGGATCCCTCTCTCTTAAACTACCTTTCAATTTTTTCGGATAAAGACCCAATTTCCCCCTCCATGCTCCCCCTGGACTCCATTCATTTTAAAAATGTCATGATTCGCAAGGCAAAGAAGCCATCTTCTGAGGATACTGGGAACTTGGGATTGTACACTCCTCTCTCTACTAGATTAAAGACTGCTAGAAGGCAGCCTTGTTCTTCTCCCTCTTCATCACAAGTACTTAGAGCAAGCATACCCGATGAGTTTGGTTCTCCATGAAGATTTTATCCATGAATATTTGGGGTTTTGGAGGGCTTACCAAAAAAAAAGCCCTTTGCTCTCTCTTCTCTGATTTAAATCCTTATATGATTCTGTTACAAGAAACTATGTGCAATTTTACTCAATCTCTTCTTTTGTTCTCTAAATTCAAGCCAAGGTGGGAGTTTTGTGCTGTGGATGCTTCTGGACTTTCTGGAGGCCTCCTTGCTAGTTGGAACCCTCTCCTGGTTCGGTGCAAGGCCTTCTCCTCTTTTGCTGGTATTATCCTCAAAGATAGCATTAAATGGATTTCTGAGATCTTCTCTATATGCAATTCCTATGGGCCTTGTGTACAAAGAACTGTTTTTTGGGATAACATTCTGGTTGGTGGTTTACTTTCCTTACCTAATATTCTCTTGGATGGTGACCTTAATTTTACTATCTCTTCCTTTGAATTATGGGGTACAAAATCTAGGAGTGATCCCTTAGCTTCTTACTTCTCCCAGCTTATCACCAGCAACAATCTGCTTGATCTCTCCATGAACAATCCTGGCCCTACTTGGAGGAATGGACGTGTTGGGGATGCAGGCATTAGCAAAAGACTTGATCATTTCTTATTATCTTCCCATCTTATCCCTATCCTGGCCTACTACAGATCATGGGAAACACCTTCGGATGTATCGGACCACTATCCTATTTTCCTGGAATGGGGTCCAAGACTAGCTTCTCAGTGTTATCCTTTTAAATTTAATAGGGCCTGGCTCCTAGAAGAAGGCATTGCCTCCCTTGTTTCATCTTCTTGGAAGGCTCCTTTGGGTAATGGACCTACAAACCATCTGGATTCACTCTCCCTTAAGCTGGGTAGATTCAAAGGCACTGTTAAAGATCGGGAAAGGAAGAAATCATGTGAGAGGAAACAAATGATTTTGGATATAAATGATGAGATTTCTGTCATCCTATTGATGGATTATGGACTACTGACAACATCCAATGCAAACAGGCTGAAAGATATTCAAGATAAAAAAGGTAAATATTTGGCTCATGAGGTTACTACTCAAAGGCTTAAGATCAGAGTGCTTTGGATGAACGAAGCGGATGTCAATACTAAGTTTTTTCATGCTTATGCTTCAACGAGAAGAAACTCCAAAGCTATCTGGTCCCTTAATGATAAAAATGGTAACTTGGTTTCAGATGATGCTTCTCTTAAGAAACTGGGTAGACAACATTTCAATGATTTATTTAAGGATGATAAGGCAACAAATATTGCTAACCAACTAAAGGTGATTAGCCTCTTCCCGACATTGACCCAGGATAAGGATGCGGTCAGTTTTCTCGAGCCAATTACTCTTTAGGAGGTTGAAGCTGTACTAAAGGGTTTCAAGAAAGACAAAATCCCTGGTCTCGAAGGATGGCCGGTTGAGTTCTTCCTGGCCTTTTTTGACCTGATAGGGGAGGAGCTAGTGTATGCAGCAGAACAAGCTAGAATTGAGGGGTTTGTACCTGGTTCATTAAACTCTACTTTCTTGACTCTGATTCCTAAGCGTGAAAGGCCTTCCACCTTTGCTGATTTTTCGCCCTATCTCATTATGTAACCTTGTTTACAAGGTCATCTCTAAAATTGCAGCGCTTCGTTTGAAACCCTTACTAAATAGGGCCATTTCTGCTCAACAATTTGGTTTTTTGAAGGATCGTCAGATTACTGAACCAGTTGGAATTACCCAGGAAGTATTGGACTCTATCAAAACTAAGAATTCAGATGTCCTTGTACTAAAGCTGGATTTAGTCAAAGCCTTTGATAGGGTTAATTGGAATTTTCTGAGACTCTTGCTACTACAGATATGAATTCCTCTGATTGGTGTAAACTGGATTATGGGTTGTGTCACTAACTCATGTTTTGCAGTCTTAGTAAATGGGACTCCATCTGATTTTTTCCCAGCCTCAAGGGGAATCTGTCAAGGTTGTCCATTATCGCCCTTATTATTCATTTTGATCATTGAGAGCCTCAGCAGGATCATTATGGATGCTCAACAAAAAGGTTGCATTAAAGGTTTTTAGTAGTCTCCTAGCCTGTCTTTAACACACCTGTTATTTGTGGACGATGTGATCTTATTTGGGATTGGAACTGTTGATGAATGGGGTGCATACAAAGAAGCTTTGGACTTATTTTGTTCGGCTACGGGTATGTCTGTCAGCAAGGAAAAATCTTCTTTCCTTTACCAAAACATTGACGAAGAGACTGGACGTCAAATTTTTGTGCTTCTTCCCTACAGCATGGCTCCTATCACTTCAGGGTTCAAATACTTGGGATATCTCCTAAAAACTCTGGGGTATCGATCCTTTGCCTCGAGATGGATGGTGGAAATCTTTGAAAATAAGATTAAAAACTGGACTTATAGGCTGCTTACATTTGGGGGCAGATAAGTCCTTATTAAATTTGTTCTTACAAGGTTAGTGGTGTATTGGTTTGCACTAGCTAGGTGCCCCAGATCTATGCTGAATTCATTGAGGAGCTCCATATTTACATTCCTGTGGGGGAAATTTGATGGTCATCAGCGATATCACTTGGCGAATTGGAAGACTGTTTCAGCCCCTATTGAATTCGGTGGTTGGGACATAAAGAACTTAGAATGGTTTGGGATCTCTCTCAGACTGAAGAGTATGTGGCCGATTCTGATGGGGACTGATATTTGGAGCCGGATCATTGCACATAAATATTTAAAAAATAGACCTTTGGAGGACTGGATTAGGGCTTGGAATTTCACTGTCATTGGAACTTCATATTTATGGAATGGATTTATTAGAATTTTGTCTTGGATTACATGTAATCTTGGCTAGAACGTGGGAGATGGAATGAAAATCCGTTTGGGTGTTGATCCTATAGTAAGCCTTGATGCATCGTATTCTCTCCCATTGGACCTAAGGGATTATCTAGCTGACTATGGGATTACTTACCTCGCTCAGGCTCAGAAACAAGATGGATTTTCACAAGGTTTTAATGGTTGGTACTTAGCTTCTGATCTAGACCTGGGAGGTGATTGGGTTGAACTTTGGACGTCTTTTGTCAAAGGCCTTTCTCATGGTGGACTCAAGATTAGGAATTCTGAAGACTCCCTACTCTGGATGTATGATAAGAAATCAGGCATGGTTATAGCAAAAAAAGCATATGAATTCATTGTGTCTGAATATTTTCCTCTGTCATTAGATTGTATTCTCTCACAGGTTTGGAAATTCAATATCCCACAGAAACTCAAGTGCTTTACTTGGATGGAATTTAACAAGAAAATAAATACTTGGGACAACCTATGTAAAAGGGGATGGCTTGGCCCTACAGATGTAGCCTATGTAAGTCAGATACTAAATATATAAATCATATGTTTGTTGACTGCTCCTTCGCGCAAGAGGTATTACTCAGCTTAGGTAGTATATTTGATGTACATTTGGATTGGTCAGATTTGAGTCTTCCAAGGAACCTTATCAGCTGGTTCTCTAAGGATGGTGATCTTCTATATCTACCTATTTTTTTCATCTGGAATCTTTGGAAGACAGGAAACAACTATATTTTTGAGAACAAAGAGCCTATTATTACCAGACTCTGCCATAGGATTGTGTTAGAGGTTTCAGCTCATCAGGTGCCTCAAGTAAAAAGGTCTAAAGTCAGGAACATTGGATATCCTCCAATTAAACTATTTCCCATGACATTCTTTGATGGAGCTGCGGCAGATTCAATTGGAGGTGCAGGTGTCTTTATCTGGTTGATGAATTGCATTATCTCTCTATTAAATTAGGCTGTGGACACAGTACTAATACAAGAGCTGAGCTATTGGCGCTCTGGGCATTATTGTACATTGCCAAAGATATTGGATTACCATATCTACATGTATTTGTGATTATAAATTGGGCAAAGGAAGAATCCACTCTTGCCATTGTGAACTTAGAGGCTTGGTGTGACAACACCAAAAAGCTTATATCTTTGTTCATATACGTTGATTTCAACCATGTCTATAGGAATATAATAAGAGGGCAGATTCATTATCCAAGGAAGGGCTTCGTATGGTTTCGGGCCATCTTACCTTTACTGAAATATGTGAAGGTGAGCTATTTGGGGAAGTTGAACTTCAACTTTTTTGAGAGCATTGCTCTGATTTGCCTAAGGCTTTCCGGTCTTTGAGTTTTGGCTCCTTTTTTAGCATGTTTGGATTAAAAGGATTAGTCGTGCCCTTTGACTATTTGAGAGGACCCAAGCCCTAACTTAGATATTGCCTCTGGGCTCTTATTATCTTCTTTAGGGACATATTTGGTCGATAGTTATGCAATGAGTATTATTAGAGGAACATTTCAGGTACATAATGCCTAGGTGTTGACAGTAGCTGGTTCAGAGAGAGCACATTTTTCTTTGTAAAAGTTGTTGATGTATTTTTGATAGTTGTTAGATGCCACATGTTTGGATTTGATATTATTTGATGATGTACCCCTTTACCTTTGATTCAATAGAATATCAAGGAATGCTTTTTTCATCTGAAAAAAAGACTAAATTGCACAGGGTAATCGATATGAACTCATTGAAGGAAGAAGGCTTTGTTTTCTTGGGAATTAATGCTATAAAAGTAGAGTTCAATGATCCAGAGATGGATCCATTAACTATATATTCTTCAACCACATTTAAGATATCTTGTATCATAAGCTCAAAAAAGTGAAAAAATAGCTCAACAGTTTAGCCATCAGGCCCGAGACTTTTTGATTTGGTAAACTTTTTGATAGTGGATTCAACTTCAGACAACAAAACTGATCTTCCAACATAGACTTCTTCTTCCTCTAAGAAAAATCTTGGGTAGTGTTGGAACACTTTAAACTGTGCATCAATGTTTGTAATATTAGGGTCCCTAATTTTTTTTGAGAAGAACAACAACATCATGATCCAAATCCCTTTGAGAAATGATGATGTTTCCTTCATAGTCTTTAAGATCCCAAATAGAGTTGAAAGTCCTCTCTGACTAGCTAATTTGTGAAAAAGATTTGAGTTACAGTTCCCATGCTCGATCCAAATGGCTCTACCTTTTAGCCTCCAGGTTTTTGCTTGTATTCTCAAGAGACTTAATTTCCTAGCTTCCAGCTCAATCAACTGATCCTTTGATTCCCTGGAAAAGATACCTGAAGGATGTTGAGAACAAATGTTCAAAAATGTTCTTCAATCAATGTTAGTTCTTTAGACTGCTCTATGTTTTTGTCTTTCTCCCATTTGTTGTCCACTAATTTAAGTCTTTTCAATTTGTTTGATAAGAATTCCATAGCAGGCTCCTCATGTCCCGAAGAGGAAGGAGACCAATAATCTTTAACCAAAGAAAGAAACTCTAGATCTCCCAACCAAACATGGTTAAACTTAAATAAGTACTTGTGTACAACTTGTTCCACATCAAATTACAAGCATATAGGATGATGATCAGAGATACCAGATTTGATGCTCCAAGCTCTAAATCTCCCAACAAAATCTACACAGAGTTAAGATAAAAGGAACATATCCAACCTCTTGACTACCTTCGCCTTTCCAATCCTTTCATTGCTCCAAGTTGGAGCAATAAGGCAAGGCAAATCATCTAAAAAGTTATGACTCTTTAAAAAATTTGCAAAATGTTAAAAAAAATCCAAACAAGAAGCTTCACCCTAAAGTTCACATGCGAAAAAAAAGTAAAATTAAAATTCCAAACAAATATCAAATACTCCTCTTTGAAGAATACCAGTACCATTAATTTAATTCCAAAACTCTTCTCTATCATGATAAAATGACATAACAATTCACCACTTTCTCCTCATAGAATGACCCTCGAAACTTACCATAGAAAAAATAATGCCCAGAAGAAATCCATTTTTAAAGAGTTCGTTGATCTTCTCACCTCTTATATATACATGGAATTTCTATACCATTTAAGAGATAAAAGAAGATCCATCTAACTTCTATATAGATTCATTGTCTTACTATGTCATCTTAATTTTTATGTTCTTATTTGTTTTTAACTTTATAAATAAGTGATTCAGCCATCTTATTTGTTATGATTAAAATTAAATAATATGATGAAGTAATTAAGTCAACTCCAATCACTTATATTAATTAAAAGCATCTATAAAGATATTTATATTTGGAATAAAAGCTTTTAAAAGTGAAAGACGCTTTAAAAGTAATTATAAAGATGACAAAAAATTAGAAGATGCAAAATGGAATGGAAATTTTAAATTTTTTTTATAGAATTTAATCACATTACAACTTTATTTTTCCTCCCTTTAGCAAGAGCATGCAAAATGAAATGGAAATTAAAAAAAATAATTATAGAATTTAATTACATTACAACTTTATTTTTCCTCCATTTTGATTCATGATATTATATGAATAATTTTTATACTTTCTAAGTTATATTATTTTTGAAGTTGTAATTTTTTTTGGTTAATCATATTTGAGAGTGATTTGAATATTACATGTATTTTAAATGATGTTTATTGGTATTTTAGATGATGTGTATAATTTGAATATATTTAATAGTTAAGAATATGTATATTTTTATATAAGGTTATATGTTCAAATTCGAAGCAAGTAGGGTATGTATACCTTTGTAGACTTTAGGAGTTAAATCACTGCGCAAAAGGGATCCCTTGTCTTATAAACAAAGGAGTGACATACACCACATTGGTGCCTAGTTTGACTGTGACCTTAAAAAAATTATTATTATTATTAATTAATTTTGAATTTAATTTACAAAGAAGGATTGAAATAAATATAAATATTTATCTATTTATTGATGATTTTTTATGAATATTTTTTTTAAGTATAACAAGATTTAATTATTTTTCATGTGTCATCTAAATTGAACTATAAAGTATTTGGATGCGAATGCTAGATAGCCAATAAGCACTTCCTCGACCTGGAATGCTTTGCTTGCATAATCCCTACCTTCATGACTGAGTTTTTGTTCTTTCCTACATTCTCTCATGGCGAACCCGGCCTGCTACTGGACTGCACCATGAGTCGTTGACAGTTTAGCTCACGACACCCTTCCTCCAATCCTTTAGATGGCTGGACCCGGTTTCTATAGCACATATTTTAGTTTATTTGTCATTGTCTGCACTAGGGTTTCCTCTGTTCACCCTTTTTGCAGCTGGGCTCCCTTCTGGAGCTCTTCTAGTCAGTAAGGTGGCTGGCGTGATTATGTCCCTTGGAGTCCCTCCCCCTCACAGGGGGACTAGTACCAACCAAGGTTAAAACAAGTGGGAAGGACATTGCGTTCTGGCTGACCGCGCGGTCCCCTCGTTGGGAAGCTGACACTCTTACATGGGTTTGCTGTCTTTTTCTTCAGTTTTGCTGCTTGTCTGTCTTCTGGATTTTGGGGGTTGACTGGAGTACCCACGCACCTGGGGGTTTGGGTTCCGCATGTGCTGTGGGATTCTGTTTTTCTTTTTACTGTGGTTTTTGTGAATACTATTTGTAGCCCAACTTCTTTTGGGTTTCGGGTGGTATTATTATATCACGGGTCTTTCAACTGCCGCTACCCCCAACTACTGCAGGTATGTCTTAGGTTTTGTTCCGGTTGGTGTGGTCCCCTGCCACTCTTAGTGACTGTCGCTCCCCCAACTATGGCAGGCATGTCTTAGGGTTTTTTTCGGTTGGTGTGGTCCCCTGCCATTTCCACTGAGGCTGAACTGTGGTGTGTTTCACTTCTGTGGCACCTCCGTGACCGCTTTCTCTGCACCTGTTTATTCTGGCTTCGGTTATCTCAGACTGTTAGTGGGTTGTCTTTAGTACCCTCGTCTCGGGGGATTGTGGGAATCACGTGTGCTGTGGATCTTTGCTCCCTTTGTCTTAGGGTTATCATTGTGGAGGGTTTTCATGTACTGTTATATTTGTTTCTTTTGTGTCCACTTGTGTGAAAGTAACCCTAGCTCTCACCACCAGGGTTATTTTCTCATATGATTCGGTGCCTTTGCTGACCTCTACTGCAGTTTTTTAGTTTTTGGGTTCTGACTAGGGTTTTGTGGATTGTGGTCATCATCTGAAACGGACTTCTCGTGGGTACATTTCACGTGGATTTATCATGGCAGAGCGGGCTCCTCCCACCCGCTTCCATCGTAAACGACAGGCAAAGAATATCAAATCCTAGGAGGGGCGCTACAAATATGTGCTTGGGCACGATATATATATGGACAGGGTTACCACCCTTTGCTCCTGAGCTCTGATAGGGCGCTTAGAATATGCGCGTATGGATAAAACAGCTTGGGTGGAATGGGCATCTGCTAATTGGAAGCCGCTTATCAATTACATTCCCACGATAAGCTTACTGTCTAGGGGATGGATCGTCTTCATATTCTTGGAGGAAGCACATTGTTCTCGTATCTTGGATGGTATATGGCGTTTGGGAGTTGGATCATTGGTACTGGACCGATGGCATACAGGGTTTGATCCACTTAAAGAAAGAATAACCAAACGTCATTTATGGGTTCTGCTCCCACACCTACCATTTCCTTTGTGGAATAAATGCGTCTTGGAGGGTATTGCAAATTGTATTGGCCGTTTTGTGGCAGTGGAACCAGACTTTCTTCTTGCCTATGATAAGAGGATTGCAAGAGTACTTGTCAAACTGGATGTGTCTCGGGGTCTGCCTGCTGAGGTGGAGATTTTATGTGGTGAGCGCCTACTTATTCAGAAGCTCGACTATCTTCGAGTTCCATTTCGCTGTAGTGTCTGTCATAGGACTGGTCACCTTAGATGACAATGTCCATCTCTTCGTTCTCCTATTGATGATTCTGGCTCTGATATCTTCCAATCTGACGTGGCCTGCAACATCTACAGCTCTCCTTACTCGCAGCCAGGTACTCATGTGGCTCCTCCCTACCCTACTGAAGTTGTTTCTGTTTCCTTTCTTAATGACGTTGACGGACTTATTATGTCACATTCCATTGGTTCTCGGCCTAAGCACAATGATACGGGTTTATCTCACCCCACCCCCGTGTTAGATGTCTCTCCTGTTGCTGCTGGCCATCGTGCATATAGTCCTCACTTACCACCCTCCCCTCACGTGGACGTGGTTTTTTCTAACTCACTACACCCATCGCTTAATGTTCCCGGTATTGTGGGTCCCCTATCCCCCTCTCCCGTGTTTGATGCCTCTTCGGACGCCTCTGATCATCGGGTTTCGATACCTCACACACCCATTGTGGACATGGCTTCTTCTCATCCTATTCAGCCCTTACTTTCGCCATCTCGGGACCTACCTGCACCTTCTCTTTCCTCGCTGGCAGAGTTTCCTCCCTTGACGACTCAGGGCGCTTTCCCCCCTTCTGCACCTCGCCCTTTTAGCCCGACCTCCTCTCCCTCGTTCTCTGATCCGTCACTAAAACACACTCTCTCTATTTTTACAGGCACTATGCCTACTTCACCCTCCACTCTTCCTCTGAACTCCATTCGGTTTGCCAATGTCACGGTTCGAAAAAAAAAGGGAAATAATTGCAAATCGCAGGTGGAGCTTTCCTCAGCCTCTCCCCCCTACATCCCCCTATCTGTTCGTTTAAAAAATGCAGCCCGCAATGTACCTCCTCGGGGACTTAGAGCAATGTCTCCCCATCGAGTTGACCCATGAAGATTGTCTCCCTCAATGTCAGAGGCCTTGGAGGCAAGGCAAAACTTCACCGCCTCCGTTCCCTCCTCCACTCTCTTCAACCTGATATGCTTCTTCTCCAGGAAACCATGTGCAGTTCCTCTCCTGCCTTATTGGCCTTCTCTAAACTCTTCCCTTCTTGGGAATTTTGTGCTATTGGAGCTTCTGGGCTCTCGAGGGGCCTCCTTTCTGCATGGAACCCACACAAAATCAGATGCAAATCCTTTCATACTTGTGTGGGACTTTTGACTCTAGCATCTTTTTGGGGGCTTTCTTACTTTGTCTCTATTCTAAATGTGTACGGCCCTTATAAGAACCGTGTCTCTTTCTGGGATTTATCAAAGAGAAGTGGCCTCCTCAGCTTCCCCAACCTGATCCTTGGAGGTGACCTTAACCTTACCCTATACTCCTCGGAAATATGGGGGCATAAATCCTCACCTGATCCTCATTTTGGACACTTCCTTTCTCTGTTTGACTCACTTGGCCTGATGGACATTGCTCCACAATTTATGGGACCAACATGGTGTAATGGTCATTCAGGTCTAGAGGGAATCAGTAAAAGACTAGATCGATTCTTAATCTCCAGTTCCTTTGTTCCTTCTTTGGGAACCCATAGAACCTGGACTCACTGCTCGGACATTTCGGATCATTACCCTATTGTTCTCGAATGGAATAAGCAAAGAGCCTCCTGCAATTATCCTTTCAAATTTAACCGGTCATGGCTCGATGATCCTGCCTTTACTGACTGGTTCACTCATTTTTGGTCCCACCTCTCATTGGATGACTCAACTTTGGAACTTGACTCCTTTCTCCTTAAGCTCCGTCACCTCAAGCTAGGTGCTAAATTATGGATCAAGGAAAATCAGTCCCGGTTGGATGCCGACTTTTGTAATATTAAGCATGCCATTTCCTCCCTATTAGCTGACTCCTTTAATGGCATTCTTTCCTCTGAAGACATGGCTCATCTTGAACAGCTCAGGACTAAAAGGAAGCTGATTCTGAATCACACCCTCCTCACTTGGCAATTAAAAAGTAGAACTAAATGGGCTCTGCAAGGTGATTCGAACACTAAATACTTCCATATGTTAGCCTCGGGACGGAGAAATCAAAATACTATATGGTCTCTTGCAGATGAGGCAGGAAACACCTATTCTGAGGAAACTGCTCTCAAAGACCTGGGTCATTCGTATTTTGGCAATATATTCAAAGATGATGGGGGTACCTGCCTCTCTCACCAACGCAAAGTTATCCTTCTTTACCCCAGGATGTTCCCAGTCGAGAATTCTGCAGAGCTGTTGGGAGAAGTTACTATTGGGGAAATTGATCTTGCACTCAAATCCTTTAAAAAAGATAGAAGCCCTGGCCCGGATGGGTGGCCTGTTGAATTTTATCTGTTCTTCTTCGATCAACTAGGGAAGGAACTTTTGACTGCTGTTGACACCACTAGAATTACTGGCATTATCCCCACCTCTCTGAATACCACCTTCATTACTCTGATTCCCAAAAGAGACAAGTCGCAGACCTTCGCGGACTTCAGACCCATTTCTTTATGTAATCTCCTATATAAACTCATCTCAAAAGTCATTGCGACCAGAATTAAACCCTTCTTGGATGTTGGAATTTCTCAAGAGCAATTTGGATTTCTCAAGAATCGTCAGATTGTTGATCCCATAGACATTGTTCAGGAATCGCTCCACTCCATCAAGTCAAAACATCTCTGTGCCTTTATCCTCAAACTTGATCTGATCAAAGCCTTTGACAGGGTTAATTGGACCTTTATCCGTCTCATACTGATTCAAATTGGTGCTCCCCTTCAGCTTGTCAATTGGATTATGGGTTGTGTCTCCTCTGCTACCTTTGTTGTTTTGATCAATGGTACCCCTTCAAAGTTCTTCCCAGCTTCCCGGGGTATTCAACAGGGTTGTCCCCTTTCTCCCCTTCTTTTCATCCTTGTTATCGAAGGTCTCAGTCTTCTTATCTCTGATGCCCGTAGTCATGGCCTTATCCGTGGGATCAAAATCATTTCCTCACTCACTTTGACTCATCTTCTTTTCGTTGATGATGTCATTCTTATGGGTAATGGCTCTCTTTAGGAATGGGCAGCTTTTGAAGTTTTACTTGACACTTTTTGTAAAGCTTCTGGAATGTCAATCAGCTTGGATAAATCGGTCCTATTACATAACAATATTTCTGCCCCGGAACTCCTGAGTCTCTCCAGAGCTATTCCCTTTAAGATGCTCCCTATCACAATTGGCTTCAAATATCTTGGGTTTTTCTTAAAACCCCTGGGGTACCGTACAAGGGATTGGGATTGGCTGGTTCTAAAATTTGAAAGAAAGATCTGTTTGTGGACACATAAACTGCTCTCCTTGGGAGGGAGGCTCATACTTGTTCAATCTGTGCTCTCAAGCATTCCTGTTTACTGGATGGGTCTTGCACTTGTACCAGCCTCTATTTTGCACAAGCTAAGATGCATTACCTTTGCCTTTCTTTGGGGATCATCAGGTCACAGTCGAAAATTCCACCTAGCATGCTGGTCTAACCTATCTTGGCCCAAGAATTTTGATGGGTGGGGCATTAAATTTTTTTATTGGTTTAGTATAGCTCTTCACCTCAATAATTTTTGGAACGTCCTCTTCAGTAACAGTCTGTGGCACCATGTACTCACTTCAAAATACTTGAAGCAGTCATCTGTGATCTCTTGGCTTCGAAATAAAAAGTTTTGTACATGTGGTGTTTCAGCATTTTGGAGAGGATTTCTTCAAACTATACATTGGATGGGCTGTCACCTCTCATGGCAAGTTGGTAATGGAAGGGATATCATTATTGGTACTGATCCGTTGATAGGTAATCCTATATCTCTACACTTCCCGGAAGGTCTGAGATCTTATCTCGATGACTTAGATATCAAGACACTTGCGCAGGCCCATAACTTGCAACCTGATGCCCATCACTATTGGTTTTCAGCTGATGAATTGTGGTTACAAGGTGATTGGAAAGATATTTGGGATTCATTTACAAGGTATTTGGATCTTAATGGTACCCGGCTTACTTCCGAACCTGATGTTTTAATTTGGGATTACAACAAAATTGATGGTGCAATCTCAACTGGAAGTGCTTATGATTGTATTGTAAAATCTCACAATCCTGTGTTTGGAAGTCGGCTGTACAATTCTCTTTGGACAGGTCATCTTCCACGTAAAATTGGATGCTTCACTTGGCTGGTGTTGAGGAATAAAATCCTCACATGGGATAACTTACAGAAAAGAGGTAAATAAGGTCCAGGCATCTGTTTTCTTTGTCATATAAATGATTAAACTGTTCATCATCTCTTCTTGGGCTGTTCTGTTTGGAAAAACGTTTTGGGCATGTTAAGTGACCAACTGCAGCTGAAAACTCCTCCTGAAGATGTATCTATCTCTGAGTTCTTCGAATCTTGGGCATCCATTTATCACCGCAGCTCAGCCCACTATTATATTCCCCACCAGATGATTTGGACATTGTGGAAGGCGCGCAACAGGGCGGTTTTTGATGGATATAAGATTACAGTGCTGGGTGTATTTCATCAGATCTTATGTGATTTGCAGTTATGTCCCACTTGGCCTGCAAACAAGAACCAGGGAAATCTTTCGGCCAGACAGATTGGGCCGAGACCACATGTGACTTTCCCATGTGGCTTTTTTGATGGTGCCTCCAATATCTCAGCTGCTGGTATCGGTTACAGCCTATTACTTAATGAGAACCATCACCTAGATTTTGCACTGGGGGTCAAAAAAGGATCTAATACAAAGGCAGAACTGTTAGGCTTATGGGCCCTTCTGCACTCCTCCCATATGATGGGTATTCCTCTTACCCACATTTTTGGTGACTCTATGGTCATCATTAACTGGGCCAAAGGAATCACTGCTCTCTCCCCACCAGAGCTTTATCATTGGTGCAGGGACTCTCAAAAGCTTATTTCAAGCTTCAGTGATCTCACCTTCAGTCACATCTATCGTGAACACAACTGGAGAGCAGACAGTCTTTCAAAATCAGCACTCGCCTTTCCTCCAGGTCATGGCTGGTTTTCTGAATATTTTGATGACCAATTGGTCACTTGTGATTCTTTTCGGCTCTTTTGACTGTTGATGGGGCCCTTTCTCCCCTGCTGGTGACTTGTTATGTGATTATAGAGTACTGTTTTTGAGCCGCAGATCTGCCCAATTGGTTCACGATAGATTGGTCTGTTGGTGTATGATCCTTTTTATGATGAGACAGATTACTGATGGGACCATCTCCTTTTATTACGAACCTTTCCCCCCGGCTGCATCTAGATGTTGATCTCTTATGACTTGCTGTAACCTATGATTGTAACCCTTCTTGGGTGGGTGATTAAAATCCCTTTGATTCTTAATAGAATATCAAGGACTTGCTTTTTCTTCCTGAAAAAAAAAGCACTTCCCCGACCTGCATCATTAAGCCAACCAAGACATGACAAGTGGCTAAGGGAAGGCTCAGAAGGGGTTACCTAGTACAAGCTTATCCCATTCGATCTTCAACGCAAGGGAAGTGGACGCAGTCTCAACGAGAGAAATACAATTTATTTATTCTTTGCATGAGTGCTGGTATGTTTTTGGCTATGACAAATTTGGAAGCCTTAATGCCCATCGATTACACCCATGTGCAAACACAGATTGTGCATGATTTAAGGATGGACATCACAACGCTAGTTAATGCCGAGGGTATGGCTGGAGAAAGCATTGGGTATATGGTGAAGCAATGGGAAGCGGGCAACTATAATTTCTTCTTCAATAGGTTTGGTAGTGGGTGATCACATTCTTTGAAGGAAACTACATCCAAGTTAAGTGTTGTGCCAGTGGATGTGAAATATAGAATATGTTGTGTTGTTTGGCACCATGAGGTGTAGGGAATTGACAATAACCTTAGTTTTCTTCTGTGTAGTATTGCAATGGCTCCCCATTAGAGATCTCGAAGCCATAGGGGCGGACGCAGGAATAACGAGAGACCTCAAAATGTTCAGGCAACCTCGTAGCAAGCGTTCAACAGAGATGTTCCATACCACATCGAGAAAACAATTATGGCTATGGAAGCATAAACTACCTAATCCCACACCTTGTGGTTTGAGGATTCCATGACTCTTTGCTAAAGCAAGGCTACCTTAGGCAGGAATAACCAGACAAAGTGACGATATCTCTAGGCGCCTTGGGGACCTCCTACGTTTGAGATGTATTCCTTTGCTATGGAATTAAGGTACATGCACTGGAATTAAAGTACATGCACTGAGTATCAATCACGCACATGAAAGTATAATTAAATGTATATATTAAATAATAAAAAAGTATTACAGTGCGAATAATATGTATCACCACTTATGAAAGTGAGAGAACTTTGTTTTTATAACACAAGATAATATCTTTGTGTCTAAAATAGAAATACAAGCAATTCGGAAGATTCTAATTTAATTACACATCAAAGTTTGGAGCACTATGATCTAAAGGTGATTTATGCCTCCTTAAAACCAAATTCATAAAATAATAATAATAGTTTGCTTCTTAAACTCCAATGCACACGAGCATCATATCTATGTTTGCAAATTGGAGGACTGATGTGACAAATTGGTTGCAAAATCATTGAGTCGAGGGGCAATCATTGATTCTTTTGGATCCCCATCTCCTCCATTAATTTACTTGCTCACCAAGCCAAGTCAACAGAAAGGATTAGCTTTACTAAGGAATTTCACTTAACCACAATCCCCATGCAAGCAGGGGCATAGAAGAGACCTACTAAAAGGACACTTTGGTTAAGTAAGTACTTTGTGGTGGCCTACTGTAGATTTATTTCATTTCCAAAGCTACCGTGGAAAATAAAAATACAAGTGAAATAAGCAACATAGTTGCTTAGTACTTGCCTTTTATGTAAAAGTTGTGTAAAGTAAATTAGCCCCTAAGTTTTCTTTAAATATCTTAATATATTAGTTGTGTTTAGTCTAAAAACTAAAATAACTATCAAACATCAATGATATAATTGTAAAAATAAAATAAAATTCCTTTTAAATCTTAAATTGTTATTGATTATCGAAATAATTCTAAAACATGTTACTACATGTCAAAGAATATGAAAACAACTTTTTAACCAAAAATGTCTATTGGTTAAATAGTGGTAATAGCTTGTAGTAAATTTATAACTAGTACAATCAACTTGGAGAAATATAGTCCCTCACTTATTGAGACATTACTCTAGTTATTGTAAATTCATTTGGAAAAATGTGTCAGCAAAACTAGTAATCCCAAGTGACTTAGTGAGATTTGATTTTAAGACCGTTGTGAAGTATTTTTGTAGTATGGATTATATTTGTTTTTCCAAGAAAAAAATTCATAGCTTTATATTAAATATAAAACCATATGGTTCATGTTCTTCATGGTCATACATTTCACAACAAAAGGTTGAATATGTTATGCCTATAAGGCCAATGATACTGAAACTACAATAACTACAAGAAGGGGAGCCTTCTAAAAAACATTTAATGACACAAGGACAAAATAGAGGAAGATCCTAGAGACAAGAGTGTCCCAGGGACGAAAAAGTCCCCTCAGAGAGCTCTCGTTTGTCCAAAATCCCTGTCGAAAAAAGGAGACCTTTCTTAGAGAGTAGGTCTGCCTCGGATTTATTCTCCCTGAAAGTATAATGAAAGACTAGCCAAATGAAAAGGGATCTGATCCTGTCAATTTCCTCATAGTAAGGGAGAAGAAATATATTCCAAGGATGCTTGCTCAGCTTGAGGCAATCAATCACCAGTTTCGAATCGCCAAAGATCTGAAGATGTTGCACCCCATACGAAAGAGCGAACCTCAAAAGGATGAGTAAAGCTGAGAATTTGGCGTTAACATTCGACACGTCACCCAGTCCGACAACAAATTGAATGGAATGAGAGTTGGTAAGGTGGATAATCCCACCAACACCACCAACTCAAGGCCTACCTTGTGAAGCGCCATCCACGAAAGCCCAAGGGAAAGAAGCATCCACTCGGGGAGGAGTGATGGAGCGAGTAGGTTTGATGGAGGCCACCTCAGGAAAAAGCTTTGCAAATGCCAAAGCAACATCCTATAGTAATCTGCGCTGGAATTATATTACCATAAAAAATTACCTTATTCTTAGCGAGCCAGATACCCCAGGAAACCAACATAGGAAGGGCTGCAAAGGAACTACATCGAGACCATGACTTCTAGGCGTTGATGACATTGTTGCCGGGCCAACAGAACCTTGAACCAATAAGAGTAGAGAGGTGCCTCCATACATTGCATGCATAATGGTAGGAAATAAACAGATGATCAATGGATTCTGAGTTCATATCATAAAGAGAACACCTGTTGGGCCCGTTGTAGAATCTAAGAACCAAGGTATCCCAAACCAGGACCTTACCTTCCATAACAAGCCAGAGAAAAAGCTGGATTTTAAGCGGGCAATTGATTTTTCAGATTGTATGACACCACCAGGCTGGAGCTGATTCGACTTCCAGCTCTTTGATTACCGAGTATATGCAAAAGGTGGAGTATATGCTCCAAATTTGGGTATGGATTATATGTTGTCAAGTACATTTATGTGGTAAAAAATTAAAAAATCCATTAGGTAGCCATCTGTTTAAATTGTAATCAAAAGCTAAAAGAAATAAAATTAAGGTAGATCCATCTTCAACTTGAATTGATCAAAGAATCATTTTTTTATAGTGAAAATATTTGTTTCTATTATCTTTTAATATAGAAGATTTAATACATGATATAAAATTAAATGATAAAAGTATTTATAAATTTTATCCTCTTTAATCAATTTAAACTTAAAATATATCTATATTAACAAGTGAAATAGCAACAAGGCTGCTTATACCTGCCTCTTAGAAGAGATTGAAAATATATAGAAATAAGATAATTTTGCTAAAAGAGTACTTTACTAAAAGAAGTTTATTCTAAAGTACTAAAGGAGTAATTTACAGTTTTATTTATTTATTCTACGTTTTTTATTAATACTCCAAAACTTCTTTTAGTACCTTTAAATAAATGCAAATAATTAATAAATACATAAATATAAATAATCAATCGTTTAACTTACACCTAAAAATAACAGCATCAAAACTTAGAATAACACATCAAAACTTACACTTAAAAATAACACAATCATCAAAACTTACACTTCATAATAACAATCAAAGACTTTAAATTCTAAAACAAAATGTGATTTTCTTATTCTACAAATGAAAATGTAATATATGGTCGATTCTCTGTTTTCTTGGTTAAATTCAGGTAAGGTTATGTTTATCATGTTGGTTAAGCCTAGGTTGGGTTAGACAATTTTAGTGAAAAGCAAAAGCCGACAGTATTCTGATCCCAATATCCCACAGGTTGCAAAGAGGAAGCGAGAGCAAGAAAAGAAACAGAGTGTTGTTATTTTTGTGCATTTTGGTTCTGAAGATGATCAGACGACGCAAGCCAGAATTGCTTAGACTAAAGCCTTCTACAAGCGTCCAAGTCGTTCCTCATCATCTTGTCACTGCTGCACAAGCAAGGTATCCTTTCTTTCCAAAACTTTCCTCATTATTTTCTCTGTAACTAACCTAACATATTCATCAATTTAACGTTCTGCAGGAAAATTAGTAGACCTCAAGAACATCATTCACACGTCCACAAGACTGCCGAGAAGTGCAGAAGATGCAGCCGTTGGAAGCGCGTCCTCATATTTTACGGAATTCTAAGTGAGTTTTGAGTCATCGTGACTTTCTTAGTATTACTTTAAAATGCAACAGATAAATTTAGTTTAACCAAAATGTACTCTACAGGGAATAAACATCCATGTTTCTTTAAATTTCGTTAAAATGTAGATAAAATTTAAATTTAATGAAAATGTAGTTTGCATAGAAGACGCATCAGGTTTTTAGATTTTTTTGAAATGCAGTTGGAAAGTTTAATTTACAGAGAAAAGGATTCCGATCTCTAAATATTTCTTGCAGCCGAGGTACCAAATTTAATTAAAATGTGATTTACGGAGGAGGAGATCTCAAATTACTAAATATTAATTTGAAATGAAGACCAAGAAGTAAATTCAAGGAAAATGTAATTTAGGGAGGAGCGCTGAAATTTCTAGTATTTCTTTAAAATGCATCTCTTGAAAGAAGCTAGTGCAAATGTAATTTACAGAAACTAAGACATATTTATTTTTA
>LPNX010069213.1:534851-550990 GCA_001517045.1 Pseudotsuga menziesii
ATTTCCATTTTGAGCCGAACAACTTTGTTTTCAATGTTTAAAAATGATATTTTATTTTTATTTTAAATTGAAATTGATTATTTTAAAGTTATTTTAAAGTAAAATTATTTATCCCAAAACTTTAATATCTCAAAATTAACTTTACCTTTATTTCTAAGTAATTTAATAAATAAATAAAATTCATTTAGATTTTAAAAACAATTAATAAAAGACCAACGTGTTTATCCATAAACGTGTATAAAGTTATAGAAGCAAAATGCACCAAAACAAAATATTAAAAATTAAACGTGTTTTTATAATAATAACTATAATATTAAAAATTAAAGTCGGAATCGGTGTAACTTATTATTTTATAATAATAATTATAATATTAAAATTAAACTCGGCATCACTGTAACTTTTTACAGTGTGTTCCAGAATAGTTCATTCTCTTCTCTGTCGAAGCTTCAGGCCACGAACCACTAGAGTAAGATCCTTTCTCTTTTTTGTATGGAATTCAACTTAACTGATCTTTCAATGGCTTATCATAATCAGAGGCTGTAATCTCTTCACCTACGCA
This sequence comes from Pseudotsuga menziesii, assembly GCA_001517045.1. NCBI lineage: Eukaryota > Viridiplantae > Streptophyta > Pinopsida > Pinales > Pinaceae > Pseudotsuga > Pseudotsuga menziesii. The sequence continues at coordinate 535,411 of LPNX010069213.1, forward strand.
ATAGCAATGGAATTCCTAGTCGGAAGGAAATCTGTGTAGGAGGAGCAATGAAATTCCTAGAAAAAAGGAAGTCCATGTATTATCTATGTGTAAACAGATGGCAACTTGCATAAGGAGAGGTCTCGCATGAAGGAGAGGTGTCAATTGAAGGCGGTGACAAATTGAATCGCCCTTATCTGCAGCCCTTTAACTCTAGCAGAGAAGTAGGTGACAATCAAGAGAGATGGCCAAGCAACACTATGGAAACTCTGCATATTTTAACTTTTCGAATTAATCTCATGAATTCTAAATCAATGTCAATGTTTTGGTAGCATTACTCTCAGGTATATACTAAAATATGAAAAGTAAGAAGCAAAGGAGTTGGGTCGTCCTCAGCCAGGTCTGATAATGCCTCATTTGGTTTATTTGCTGCTAATTTGTCTTCTAACAGAGAGAGCAAGCCCACTTCAGAGAACCCAGAAGGTTAGGTTCTTTCTGTAACTCTAGTATTAGCTGTTAATTGAACAGTTTTTTGAGCCTGTTGTCCAAAGGTTAGGTTTCCTTCTGTAACTCTAGTATATTTAGCTGTTAATTGAACAGTTTTTAGAGCTTGTTGTCCAGAGTCCAGACATTACAGAAGTATAAATTCAAGAATGTTTTAGTTTCTTTGGTGTGGTTTAGTAGATTCTGCTTCAAAGAAAGATTATTAAATTGCAATTTTTGTGTTAGAAGACCGAGATGCTATTTGAATGCTTGCAGAAGAAAGCGATGGACTGCAGGATATTCATGTAGCGGCGGAGCGGTCGAAAGCAACAGCGAGCAATGAGACGAGGAGATCTGTGCAGCGTCGTCAACGCAACTGGTATGATACTTCAATGGGATCGTTTGTATCTAGTGACAGTAACTAGCATCATCATCATCATCAATTTAAAAATATAAACTAATCTTAATTAATAACATCATCATTATCAACAATTTAATAATATAAACTAATCTTAAACAACTAATGTCAATCATGATTGTTAATTTAAGAATATATTATTATTTTTTCAAATAATAATAGAATACTTTATTTTACTAATATCCATTAAGCTATAACTATCATTCTCCTTAAAAAAATCTCAAAATATATGGTTGGTCGTTACCATGCTGAGTTGGTGATGGACAAACTCACCACCAAACCAAACAACATGTCAAATTAAATGTAGTATGAAGAAAATGATAAACTTTATAGATTAAAAGGATTTGTATTTATTTTTAATGACAAGTCTACACCACATTAAATTGTAATTTCACAATCTTTGTTACAATACAAAAATTTTTACAATACAAAATTTTTTACAATACAAATTTTGTTACAATACAATCTAGTGGACTAACCAACACATCCAGTTCTCGAGTTGAGTTACCAATGTCAACTATAAGTAAAGGTGGTTAGGGTGGTGAGAAACCTTGATGCTTAAACTTGATCATGAAAACCTTGGTTGTTAAAACTTTTGCGTTGTTTTGCCTCTAATAACTCTAGTGATATGGCAAACAGTGCATGAGTCTCTTAGTTCAATTTTACCAAGCAATATGGGATGCTCTTAGAGAGGAAATAAAAGTCGGTATCATCCAACCAATCCTTAAATCTTCCATTAAAGCATATTGTTGTTTAAAGGACATTAATGTTTGAAGATGAATTACATACCTTAGTTAAAGTTAAACATATTTTGGATCACATTGTTTTGGCTTGGGAATCAATTAAGCATAACTACAATGACCTATGTGAATTATTTTATATGTAAAGTGTAAAGTCATATTAAGGAAATCTCCATGATATCAAGCATATTCTTTTTCTTTTAAATTTAAAAGAGAAGACCTAAAAGTCACAAACTCTTGTTTAAACAACAAACAAATCAAAAGATGCTAATTAAAATTAAAACATGCTAATTAAACAAACAAATTATGCATTTAAACAAACAAGTTATGCGAGAGGAAACTACACTATTGCCGTTGATCAATTTAGTTCTTTGGAACATGAGTTTTTTCTTAGATATGTATGACTTTTTCGGAACATGAGGTTTTTCCTAGATATATATATATACCCTGCTTAGATTAAAATTAAAATAATGAAACTTCCTAGCCGGCATAATTGACTTTGTTTCTTTGGATCCTTCGAAGATATTTTTTTAAATATTTTCCTTATAAGATTATTATAACGTTTGAAACGTGGAGCAGAAATAGACTTCACATATTGAACTGTATTATGTTGTTGAAACGTGGAGGAGACCTAGACTGAATATTGTTCAAACAAATGAGCTTATGTAGTTTACCTGGAAATTCCGTGCCTCATCTCATGGGTAGACCAGTTTTCTGAAAACAATAATAATATAAAAATGCGTAGGTGCACCGCAGGTGCCTGCTAGAATGCCATCAAACATCGATGTTGAGATTAATACGATAGTCAGATCAGTATTGAGATATTTCAATATTTGTGGCTACCAATACTCTCCAGAAACCTCCAATCGTTTGTGAGTAACGAATCCACTTTATATCGATTGAAATTGCTTGTATTAAATCGAATGGGTCTACTTCAAGTTATAATCTTGGCAGCCATTGCGACCATTTTGGTAGCAGAAACTGTTTTAGGCTATGCGATTAATTTTACATCTTTCGACTTCAATATGGATAGCTCTAAGTTCTTTATGCACAACGCCACAATATCAACCAACGGAGCCTTGCAAGTCACGGTGGATTCAAGTAATACCGGTGAGGACCCCATGAGAAATTTATGCGGAAGAGCGATGTTGAACAGAACGTTTAGCTTATACCAAGGAAAAAACGTGTCTTCCTTCAATGCCTCATTCGTTCTGAACATTTTACAAAAGGAGGAAGGTGGCGGAGAGGGTCTGGCTTTTATAATAACTTCTGTAGATCATGATAATATACCATCTAATTGCTCTGGCCAAGGTTGGGATTATTCAATTCCTCCACTAATGGGAGTAACAGTAGTAAGGTGGTGGCGGTCGAGTTCGATACAAAGAAGAGCCCAGGGACTAGCGATTCGGATGGTAACCATGTAGGCATTAATGTTAATAACATAAATTCAAAAAATTGTACATCGCTGGAGCAGGATAAGATCAACTTGAAGGGCGGATACGATATCCAGGCTTGGATTTTGTACGATGGCTATACAAAGAAGCTGGATGTTTACCTTGCAAACAACTCTGAAGATCGCCCATTGCAGTCTCTCGTCTCCTCCACCATCGATCTGTCTGATGGAATCGCTGACGCCGAGGCTTATTTCAGCTTTTCTGCCTCAAGGGGAGAGGCCACAGAGCTCAACTGTATCAAGTCATGGAATCTCACAGTTATCGAATTTCCATCTTTGGATCCGGAAGATCGCACGCCATTACTTATTGCACTAGTTCTTGTGAGCCTCGTATTCTCATTCGTCGTGGGGATCGGAAGTATAGAGTTCGTTAAATACCGTAATTCCCAGGCAGAGGCGACTATCATATCGGGTGCCTTACAGGATCTTCCAGGCCGGCCACGGGAGTTCAGATACAAAGATCTGAAGAAGGCGACGAATAAGTTCAGCGCCGCATCTAAGCTTGGAAGTGGCGGCTTCGGAACCGTTATAAAGGCATTGTCCCCAAGGAAAACAGCGTGGTTGCTGTAAAACGCATAGCCAAAGATTCCAAACATGGTAAAGAGGAGTTTATATCCGAGATCAGTGTCATCAACCGTCTTCGCCATCGAAACTTGGTGCCGCTGCTCGGGTGGTGCCATGAAAAAGGGCAACTAATTATGGTTTATGAATACATGTCCAATGGCAGCCTCGACAAACATATTTTCAACAGGAATTCATGTGTAGGTGGATTTCTGGATTGGGAGCAGAGATACAAAATTGTCTCGGGCGTAGCCTCCGCTTTGTTGTACCTCCACGAGGAATGTGAGTAGCAGGTAATCTACCGGGACATGAAAGCCAGCAACATCATGCTCGACTCCGATTACAACGCCCGTCTCGGTGACTTTGGCGTCGCCCGTTTGATTGAGCACGACAGGAGAGCCTTCGCTGCTAGCAGTGTTGCTGGAACCGCTGGTTACATCGCACCCGAGTGCTTACTAAGTGGGCAAGCCACGGCCGAATCAGATGTCTTTAGTTTCGGAGCCGTTGCCCTTGAGGTGGCCTGCGGAAGGCGTCCCAGATCTCATGGTGAAGAAGAGGAATCAGATTTAGTAGGCGAAGGCCTGTGCCCGTCGCCGTGGTCGCCACTGTAGAAACCGACGAATTTAAATCTGACGACCAATACCGGCAATGGCATATAATTTTTAATTTTTTATTATGACGCCAGGTGGACACATGTCAACCCAAATCCAGATACCAAATCCCAAGGCTGACATCACCTCCTATCCACCAATCAGCTGTTGACAAAAATTGCTTTTTAACAAAATTAAAAAAATTATTTTACACACCCCTAAGTCTCACTTTGCAAAACAGGCTTTGATTTTTTAAAACTGCCTCAAAAGGCACCAGCTAATAGCAAAGTCAAAGCAAAGTCAAACCCGATTGATTACAATATACCGATTGAAACTTAGTAATTAGTAAACCTACACTATCTCCATCATCACTTTCTTCATTTCTATTTGAAATTATCAATAACGTTTTTATACATTAAAGTCTTATCATACCAAATAAAAAAACCTTATAGTTGACATTTTAACATATGTTATTAGTTTTCACTCAAACAAGTATTTGATATTTCATTTATTCTAAATAGAGTATATATTGATGGAGAGATTTGTATAAGTTGCAATAGTTGTCCTCTCATGTGAATATTATATATATATATATATTCGGTATATTTAATTTTTAAATCAAAAACACAATTTTTAGAATTTTTTTAAATATTTTATATGGTAATTATTATAAGGAGATATCACTTTAACATAAAGATAATAATATATTGAAATTTATATGTTGTTAGAGTTTATATATTGTTATAAAGTACATTTCTTATTTCTTAATAAATGTGAGATTATATAAATTAAAGATGAAGGATATATAACTATGGATAAAAGCATTGTATTTAATGGAAAATAATTTCAAAATTTAAATAATATTTGGTTTACTTAAAGTTTTTAAATTTTTTTTTAAAATTTTTGGAAAAGAATTGCAAAATTTAAATAATATTTTATTTACTAAAAGTTTTTTATTTTAATTTTTAGTTTTAATTATGTATAGTGTTGAAATTTTATTTATTATTTTACTTTTTATCTATAATTATGAAAATGAATTCAAAACCATAAATATTAATATTGAATAAAATTATCAATCTTTAATATATAAAGATTGAAAAACTACCTTTCATTCATTCAATTTTCTTTATAAAAATACCATACAAACCCATTCTTATTGCAAACGTGATGTGAAACCTCTAACAATACTGCAGTAGTTAGTAAGTTTGAGTGATCATATTTAAAGTATGGAATATACGTTTGGATGATGATGAGAATAAATTATTGTAGCACTAGAGTTCACATGTAATTTTTTTTGTAAGTTCATGAACTAATCTATTGAAATAAATTAATAATACAGTAAAAAATACAATTCAGAGGGTCCGTTTTGCAAGCATAAAATAGCGAAAGAAGAAAAACAGCTTGCCCTTGAGGGGAATTCAGACTTTTAATGTCTAAGAGATCATCCACGTGAGAGGGAAAATAGATCATAAAAGTATGAAAATTACAGAGTTTGCAAGTATAAAACTGAAAAAACACTATAGTGGTGAGGAGGGGTATTTGAACCCCCAGAAGCTCAATAAAAAAAGAGAGCGCATAAATCATAAAACCTGGGCTATGGAATTGAATATGGCTCTTCCTCAATTGGAGTCCCGAAAACTAAGCCTAGTTGAGAGCCTGTTTGGCTTTGCGTAGTGGAATTAGGTGGATTTGTAGAAGCTTGATCGTCGTGATAACCCAGACTCTCGCCATCGTTGTTGGTCGCCTCCCCACTGCTGGAGGGGTTTCCTTTAACATGAAGAGGCTCAGTTTTACTATAGTCTGTCGCAATGTTGAGGGCGGTTTTACCATTCTTGGTGTTGACCATATTCCTTTGGGGAGGGGGCTATGGTTGCTTGATGACCATGGGAGCAACTGAGGGGTTAACGGAGGGAGCGACAGATGGAGTCACTGAAGGAGCCAGAGGATTAAGTTGGGTGGTGGTAGAGCGAAGGAGAAGACATACAATAAGGTTTTTCACTGAGTTACAACATGACCCAGTAATTGCGCCTGAGCTCAATGGTCTTGTTTTTCACTGAGTGAGAGCCTGTAAGTTCGTCTTCCCAGTCATCGAACAATAGACGGAGAGAATCAGGGATTTCCAAGTCATATCCTTCAGAGTTGACCTGGGTAGTGAAGCTTGTGGCTCGCTGGTTAGAATTGCAACATCCTGCACGCCCACATTTGGGTGTAGCACATTGTCTGTGCTACATGGTGCGTTCTATTTGCAATGCGAGGTAGTGCAACACCTGTGAGATGATAGGAGGATTGAGAGCGGAAGGCTGAGGTCTATGGTGTTTTCCTGTCGACTCCAAAATTGCAGGGTGACCAAACTCCACTAGGATGAACATAGGCGAGTAGATGGAAGGTGAAATGAAGAACATGCAACCCTTAACGAGAACCAGGCAACACATTTCCATAGGGTCAATTAAAATGGAAATGATTTTGCAAATGTAGGCAAAGTACAGGGTGACGGTAGGAGGGTCGCGTCCCATGAAGAGCTTGGAGCTCGCGCCATGCGAAGTGGAGCCCAGCCTGCACATATTAATAGCAGGCGGGATGATGTCAAGGGAGTGACGTCGGGGGACAGCTATGTGCCCTCACGGTCACTCCTTGTTGTCCTTTCGATAGTGAGTTACCCACATCCGGGGAGTTGACAGGTAATTATATGCAAGGGCATCCTACTTTTAAAAGTGTGCAAGTTCTTTGATTGATGCCAGTGTGTACCTTGAAAAACTGTAAAAAATAGTAGTAGTCAGATACAGGGATTACCTCAGCATGCCATCTCTTAAGCACCATATTCCAATAAATACATTATAGTTTACAGCCATTCAAAACTCAAATACTAAGTTTTTGTAATTTTTATTTATTAAATTAAATCTTCAAACCTTATAAAACTTTGAACTTTATAAATATTAGATTAACTTATGGTAAAAACTAATGCTTCACACCGATTACTATATATCTAACTACACCAAACCTAACAATATTTAATAAAACTAATAAAAAATTATAAATATACATCATTTCCATAATAATTATGCAAGCTGAATTAAAAAATTATAAATTTGTATCATTAAAAAGTTTAAAAAGAAATTGTTTACGAACCGTTACTTTTGTCTCAAGCAACATAAGACAAGAATATGCTCTTATCAAGTGAAAGTTGTCCCACTTTAAGGCATCCTACTTTATTTGAAATGATTATTAATTTATAAGTAGAGCATTCTCTATGACTTTCAGTAATTTTTTCATATGCCCATTCGAGAATTTTGAATGACAATGTAATTTCATAGTACTTGGGAAGGGGGTTGGGCCATTTAAGATTTTTCTATTATTATATGGAATTTCATCACATTTGGGCCCATTTTTCATTACTTTATAGTTATTTTGGAAGAATGGGGATTTTTTCGTTTCACATCTATTTGACATATTAAATTGTAAGATGGATTTTGATAGTGATATCATCATGCTTGTAAGAATGCATTATTTTAAGGAAGAAGAGTATTGTAATAGTTATTAAAATGACAAGGTATATTGTAATATAATTTAGTGATTATGTAATTTAGTGATAGTTTGAATGCATTATTTTAAGGAAGAAGAGTAATGTAAAGGTTATTAAAATGATAAGGTATATTGTAATATAATTTAGTGATAGTGTGTCTATAATAATATTTTATAATTAATTTATGAAAGTAGATAATGAATTGATGATTATTTTATTATTATTATTATTAATTAGAATATAAGATGATTAAAAAGATGTCGCTTTAAAAAGATGGTTAGAATTGAAGAAAGATTGTTACAATTTAAGAAGAGAATATATTAAAGCCAATTTATTATTATTAATTCATCATTGTATTTGTTAATTTAAGTTTGAATTCTAATCATTATTAGAATTTTATATTTAAATTGAACGTTTTTGTTAATTTGAATTATTTTTACAAGTTATTTTAGAGGAGAGAATGTCAACATTGACATAGAACAAATTATTAAACTCATACATTTTACAAGTTGAACAACAAACTTACTGGTATTTTCTTACTGGTATTTTCTCCTTGTAGAGATACTACATTTGACATTTTTTGCCTATTGAATGCAATTTTATCATGTGTATGTGCACGTGTAATATGGCTTATTGAATGCAATTTTATCATGTGTATGTGCACGTGTAATATGGCTTTTTGTCATTCTTGTGTGTGCATGTGTGTGTAACAATGTATTGCTTTCCCCCAATGCAGGTGACATCAGGCAAACCAGACCTTAGAGCTTGACTTACGGGCACCTTACGGGGCACATAATTGTGCCCCATTGTCACCACCCTGACGTCACTCACCGGACATTGAATGCGTCGGTTGTCAACCTCCTCAATGGTTGCACATCATAACTCTTTCAAGGTACATGTATTCCCTGCTGTCGTTTGGTGGTACGCCTATGTCAGCGCAATGATGAGCAGCATTAATGCGCCCATGAAACTGCGCTGCTGTGTTATTAATACAGGCAGTTCGACATTCATTCTCGACTCGACCTACAGGATCCTGTTCATGCCTTCTCTCTTTGGCCACCCTGTTCCTCGACCCTTTGTCGCTTGCCTCGTGTTGTCTTCTTCAGATACTCTGCTCCTTGCTTCTCTGCCCACAGTTTGCACTATGTCGCGCATGCAGAGGGCTATGCCTAGACGAGGTTGTGTAGGTTGGGGTGCCCCCAGCCAGTGAGCCATCAAATTCAATGCTCAAGACAATTTAGAGGGTTACAACCTGGAGATCCCTGCCCCCCTTCGTCTCATGTTTGATGACTGGGAAGACGAGTTAACCAGGTCTCTCTGTGCTGCTAACCGGACAACTCAGTGCAGAAGGCATTACTAGGTGGTGAAAAACTTGTTGGTCTGCCTTCTCCTTCGTTCCACCACCCTTCATATTACGCCTCCAATCCCCGATGTCATTCCTGTCACCTCTGTCATTCCAGCTCCCTCTGTCCTTCCCATTCCCTCCATCACCCCGCCCCCCTTGGTCATCCCAGTTGCTATCCCTCACGTTGACCAACCTGATGTACCCATGGATGTTGAGCCTCCACCACCTCCACCGCAGCGAAGAATGACCAACTCAACAGCTGGAAAACTAGCACTATGGTGGACTTTCGAAAGTCCAAGTCTCTTCCAGTCATGCGTATCCCCTCTAGCAATGATGACGCTTCCAATAACAACGACGACTCCAGTGGTGAAGACGACTCCAACAGTGAGGACGACGACCATAGAAACAAGGATGATCCTCCCGACACGCAGTTGAGCTCTGGATTTGGGACACCCATTGTAGAGGAGCCCTACACAAAATTTTAGGCTATGTTTTTATGTTTCAGGATTTCTCCTTTTTTACAGAGTTTTTGGGAATCTGGATACCTATGTTTATTATCACTATTGTGTCTCGGAAGTATTTTTGCAAACTATATAAGTCCTATGTTTCTAAGATTTGGTTTCCCTCTCAGAGGGAGGATCTTTTAGATAGCAACGGTTTGAATTCCCTTCTTGGGTTGACTGGTCTTTTATTTTTTATTTTTCCTGTCTATAGGATAGATTCTCAGTTTTGTACTGTAGATTGTATCGCTATTTTATTTCAATAGATTAGTTCCTGAATTCACAAAAAAAAGAGTGCATGGTTTTCCCCTAAGTTAGCAAATCCTTATGTAACATATCTTTATTGTTTTCCTTAAGGTAAGCGTAAGTTTTAAACCTATGCAAAGAAGCAAAGCCAATATATTCTTTTAAGCAAAATAGAGATCACACCACAACATTCACACATAATAAACAGAGGTCTACCCTAGAAACCCTTAGCCGAGAAAACTAGTAATGCTTAGAGCCGCCCCTCTCACTTTCTCAATATGATTATTAACCACTCACAATACAATATGTATTTATTTCACAGCATCCCAAAACCTAATCTGTTAACCCAAATTAGAAATAGACCCCAATCCCTTAATGAGGATTAAATTACACATTTTTAGAAAAACCCAAAAATAACTCGAAACTAGCCGATTTTTTTTAACGAGCCTTCGACACTAGATGATGAAGGCATCATTAGACAGAGTTGTACAGACGATAAATCCCACACACACGTGCAAAGAATATAACAAATACCCAACAATAAGGCTAAGAGTGTATGGTTTTCACCTTGAGAATGTGGGTGGAAGGTGGACTCTTGTAATGTGTATGTTCTTTCAAGTGTTAAGAGCCTTTAACTCTCGAACAAATAATATGACAAACTTAGGAGTAACATTACTATGAGGAAAGGTTATTAAAATGGGGGAGGGGACTCCCACCTTAGATTTTACATGCATATGAATCGTAAGGACATGTGCCACAACTCATTAACTCGGATGTGACAGGCCTTCATCTTCCTCCTCCTGTACTCTGCACCTATTTCACCTCACTCATCAACTAGCGAAGCAAGTTAAATTCAATGTGATGACATTGTTTGAAAAACATGTGTATTTATAGTAATTTTTTGGCATCCATTTCTTATTTAATATGGATTTTTTTCATAACATTCTACCTTCTTCTACAATGTATCCTAAATAAGAAAAAGGCAGAGAGATATAAGCAAAAATGAGAGAGAAAAATAGAATATTATGGTAGTTTTGCAATAAATTTTGATCCTGAAGTCGGATTGGCGTGAACTTGGTATCGTTGGAAAGGTCTCATCGAGGGCTACAACTTTTGTGTTTTGATATTTGCAAGGTTTCTCGTGGTTTGGTAGGGACTTGCATTTTTGTAAATCTAGGCATGAGGAATCTTGAAAACATCTTTTCAAAGATGCTTTAAAAGATGCTTTTTGAGAATCCTCATGCCCATATTTACAAATATGCACGCCCCGGCCAAACCGTGAGGAATATCGCAAAGCTCAAAACATGAAAGTTGCAGCCCTCAACGAGACCTTTCCAACAGTACTAAGAGAGCTCCAATCCGACTTCGAGATCAAAAGTTCTCTAAAAAATACCATAATATTCTATTTTTGTCTCTGATTTTTGCTTATCTCTCTCTACCATTTTCTTATTTAGGATACATTTTGGCCTTGGTAATTCCTTATGTTGCTTTGGCTTTAGGTATTATCCAGAATTGGGATTTCAAACTCTCATGTGTAATGAATTTTCACATGGTCAGTCTTGGGCCTAGAGGGATACGTTATTGGTGTTTGTTACGACTCAATATTTAGTTTCCATAATGGAGGGAATTAAAATACTATCCAGTGTGCACCATGTGAAACAATAGACCTTTGACAGGTTCAATGAAGATTCTTGTGTCAATGAGAGGATCTTTATGTGCTAATTTCAGACCTAAAACATATAGTGTATTCTTAATTTGAAACCTAGCTATTTAGAAATGTAGAACTAGAGGCAAGGGTGGTCATCAAAGGCAAGCAAATTGAGAAGCTCATTATTAATCATAACATGCAATTTCAGTTGATTCTTAGCTTCGCAAGGAATTCTCATTTAGTGGCCTCTCCTCCAAAGTGTTATACTAGGTCTATTAAATCAATTTCTAATAAGGAAAATTTCCTAGATGGGGTGAGAGATTTGGTGTATGATGCCTTCGACATATAACCAAAGGTTGAGGCAAATGCCTCTGACACATAACCAAAGGAATGGGTAGATGGCATTAAACATTGTTCTAATCCGCATGAACTAGATGATGTGGGGCATATGAGGGATCAAACGAGGGAATCATCCACATAGTAGGAATGAGGATTACAACGTGTGACAATCAATGGAGTTTGATGGGAGATGAAAGTCTTTCAAAGACATGGACAAGGTTGTGTACTTGGGGTGTTGGAGTTGGTAATATGCAAAGACTCCAAAGTCAATGGAATGCAATTGTGTTGGGTGAACATAGTGAGTGGGTCATTGTGTAGAGATTAGAAGACGAGGAACCTAGTGGTGTGGGGAGCCACATCTACCTACGACTCCTAACTACCTTGTGCAACGTAGAGAGGGAAGACACCTGTAGATAGGGGTCTCGACGTGAGTTAGTTTGGATGTTCTCGATTGATTGTTGGGTCTAATTGGGAATGTCAAAGTTATTGGCAATGTAGTTAGGCATTGAGCCCACAACGTGCATGGTGGGCGTTCTTGACAACACTGGTTGAAACATAACTACAATGATAGCTCCCCGTGTCACATCCGTAATGAAATTAACCAGTGAGAGGACGCCGTGATGGTTGAGGTTTAGGTGCACTTGGATGACAACCAAATGGCGAGTGCTTGCGGTGGCTTATAATAGTATTCGATGCTCAAAATTATGCTTGTCCATCTTTCGTGGAAAAAGGAGTAGTCTCAAGCTGGTATTCGATTAGTGTTGGCTTCCTTATGTTATGATATTAATATTGTCCACTCCAAACTCAACCTGTTGGCGTAAGTGGCCCATACTCCTCTGCAAATTCCGCATCAACCTCTAGTTAATTCAAAGGTCAGGTCTCAAGTTCCTAATTCTTAGGACTATTATATTTATATATATATCAATTTAGCGTGTTTGCCTTCAAAGGTTGCTTCTTTTGGTTTAGTTTCAATATGGAACAATGTTGTTTATCAGTCTTAAACTTGGCAAGTCATCCTAGTTTCCCTATATAGGGCAGTACCCCCCTATAAGTTTTATCAAGACTCTTCTTTGGTGTTTTTTATACACTAAATGAGGCTCTCCAGTGGTCAACTTGGTTTCCATTCTTGTAGGTCAGTCATGGAAGCTCTAGTTTTGTATCCTTAGTTTGTATATGTTTTCTCTTTTGTTGATATAATTTACTAACTTAAAAAAATGCTAATGATGAAAATACAATACAGCAAACCAAGGGAAGAAGGACTATAAGAATCCAACTCTAAAACCCAATGCAGATGGCAAACAAGGAGTTCATAATGGACATGGTTTTTACTAAGACATTAAGGTTTTATGTTTTGCAAAATAGTACTCTTAATAGACCGATATATTTGGGCTTATAAGTTTTTTTGGACCAAAATGGATAATTATTTTTATATTAAAACGAGAGGATGACTTCTCATAAGTACATCAGAGAAATAAGTCTAGAACAAATCCAAGGCCTGAAACAATATGGCCATTTTGAGCATGTCATTCCTAACTTTAAGCAACTCAAAATTCTCAGTCTTTTTGCTATCATCACTATTCAGATTATTTGTAAACTGTATAACAAACCAACCCAACAAAACTATAAAGCAACAATACATAGCGAGACTAAAAATGAAAGTCGCATGGAACCTGGTCTTCAACTTTGATAGGCTCGGGGACAAAAGAGGACGCCTGTGCTGAATTTCCTTCCCTCTGAGCCGTTGTATATTTCCAACATTATGTTCAAGAATTGCAATCTACACCTTCACTGTCTCTACTTGTTACTCTTGCCTTTCACATTGGTCTTTTAATAGGTCCAACTGAAGTTGGAAGTCTCTTTTCTCAGAATATCTATGTTGTTCATCTTCTTCCTTCCATTCCTCCCATCGACGCTCCCGGTCCCTAATATCCCTTACCATCCCTCACATCTTTCTTTTTAGCTTCTGAGACCCCGCATCAGGCTATGCACCACATGCCCAGTGCAACAAAAATCTTCCCCAACCTTGCCGTCTCTTTCCATTCCCGCTTCAAAATTCCGTCTTGTGCTTCCTTTCTTCTCCGCCTTTAGAGTCCGACACAGGAAAATACCAACATCCAAATTATGTTTCCAATTCAAATTATACCTCCATCTTGAAATCTAGCTTGGACTATTTAATAGCCAGTGCAAATTCTCGCTATTTCCAACTCCATTGTTCCTATTATGTCCATAACCATTCCATAGAATAATTGCCCATCCAATTTTAAATTTAACGTACCTCATTCTCGTAACTATTCCAATCTTCGAGCAATACTTGCAGGGAGTTGGTGGCTGCAACATGTGTGGAAGGAGGTCATCGCAATAGTGAGCATGAATCCCAACCCAGCGCGACATCATTACCTTAACACAACCACCTGCAGGAATGATGAGAAGACTTTCTCCCTTGATGCATATTAACGCGACATCAAATCCGTCCCTAAGTTTATCATACGACAACACGTTTCCTTTCCATGCAGAGGCGATGATGGAAGCAACGAAGGGACAACTCCAAAGGGTCCAATATTTTCCCCTAGTTCTAATTTGATTCCACCCCAGGATAGGAACTTTCATGTTGCTATGAATCAGCGCAGCGTGAGGAGCACGAGGTGCTCAACGTGAGGAGCACGCTAGGGTTTTCAGGAGCGCAGCTTCTCGGCCATGGCCGCCCCTGGGGTTGGGGATTCGGGCCCTCCCCCTCCGATCTCTGATGAGGATGCTTTCAGGAGGCTGATAGCGAGTGGAGGAAAGCGCAAGGCCTCCCTTTCTAAATTCATTAAAAAGCTTGAAGAAATTCCACAAATCGCTTTGCCGGAGACTCAGTCATTTAAAATTGCCCTTGCTCTCTCTGAGAGAGGTCTGGTCGGCCAGTTCATGGGATTATGGCCCTCAGCAAAAACAATAGATGATTGGATCCAAAGAAACTGGAAGCCCCACCTCAAAAAAGGAGTCACATGTTACCCATTAAGCAGTGGATTCTTCCTGTTTGAGTTTATAAACAACGAAGACAAAGATCTCATATTCAGAAATGGGCCATATTTTATGGGTACCCAGGGGCTGTACTTGAACCGCTGGACCCCGGATTTCGACCCCACAGTGGAATTGCCTAAGGAGGTGCATGTATGGGTCAGGTTGCCCAATCTGCCGGTCCATTGCTGGAATTATGAAGCTCTTCAGAAGATAGGGAATGGAATAGGTAAATTTGTTGATAGAGCAGACAGTAAATCCATTTACAACTGTGCCAGAATATGTGTGGAGGTGGACCTGGAGGCCGTGAAGATATCTCTCGGATCCTGGTCCCATTATCAGAAAGTTGACTATGAGCACTTACCCTTCAAATGCAGAACCTGTCAAGAACACGGGCATTTTCAGAGAAACTGCCCAAAGAACAAAATAACCGAAAAGGAAGATGCTGGAGGATGGCAAAAGGTCAAGAAAACCAAAGCAGGCCCAAAAAAGAATGTGTAGGTGAACAACCCATCAGCCTCAAACCCAAGCCCTCCTCAGGAGCCAATTAAAGAAGCTGCAGGTCAATCAAATGAATCTGGCAAAGACCCCATCAATATAGACTCTCAATCCCCGGTCCCCTCAGGAAGTCCAAGACTTGTCAATGGAACGCATCAAGCAGAAGACCCTTCGAAATCGGATGAGGAACACATCTCTCTGGGCACCGAAACTGGAGCGGATTCTGATGGGGGGGCTACTGAGACCAGCAGCTCAGTTGG
>LPNX010069213.1:551122-561207 GCA_001517045.1 Pseudotsuga menziesii
TGCCCCAGATGTACTTCTGATCCAGGAGACGAAAATGGAGGAGACTGAGACCATCCAGGCTAGCAAAAAATTTTGGAAGAAAGGAGAAGGCAGAGTCGTAAGCGCTAGGGGAGCTTCAGGAGGGATAGCCACCTTCTGGAATTCCTCTTCGCTCGCTTTCCTTGATGAATACAGAACCACTCACTGGCTGTTCACGAAATTGTTGCACAAAGAATCGGGACATATGGTAAGCCTGGTAAATATCTATGCCCCGATCCTTCTTGGGGAAAAAAAAGAATGCTGGGAAACGCTGAATTCTTTCCTAGCATCTAATAATCATGAAAATCTTATTCTTGCTCGTGATATGAATGTCACTCTCACCCTTTGGGAAAAGAAAGGTGGCTCTCCTGTAAGAGATCCGACAAGGGAATGGGTTGAAGACACCATGCTGGACTGGGATCTGGATGATATCAAACCCACCTCCGGCAAATTCACCTGGTCCAATAAAAGAGTGGGACCGGGGCACATCTCAGCGCGGCTGGACCGGTTCCTAGTTCATTCTTCTTTCCTTACGCTGGGCCTCTTCGCTTCCTCTGAAATTCTCCAAGCTTGCACATCGGACCATAAGCCTATCTCGTTCACGCTGTCCACAGGTGAAAAGATGGGCCCGATCCCATTCCGATTTAGCCCTCTTTGGGTCTCAATGGAGGGATTCCAAGATTTGGTCTCAGCGTCCTGGCAAAAGAAGGTTTCGGGCTCTCCTTTCTTCATTTGGGAAGAAAAGCTGAGAAGGCTCAACGCTGAACTTAAAATTTGGGCAAAGACTCTACCTTCCCCCATCCTGGAAAGGAAAAAAGCTCAAAGGGCGCTAGCAAAACAACAGCTTCATATGGAGGATGCGCCAGCCACGCTGGATTTGTTGAATGTTGAGATCGATTTACAAAAGGAGCTTCATAAAGCTCTGAGAAGAGAGGAAGAATACCAGAGAATTAAATCTCGTAGTACCTGGCTCCAAGCAGGTGATAAGAACACATCTTTCTTCCACAAACAAGCTAAGTGCAGAAAGAACCACAATAATATCAGTCAGATCCATTTCCAGGGGCAAACATTCAATAAAATGGATGAAATAAAGCAGGCAGCGCACTTGCATTTTAAAAATCTGTACACTGAAGAGAACGTGATTCCCCCAAGGCAAGATCAATATCCGCTCACTGCAGTCCCCACGCTGGTTAATGAAGAAGATAACAGAATGATGACGGCTCCTATAACCTCTGAAGAGATCAGCAAAGCTATTCATGGGATGAATCCTGACAAAGCCCCCGGGCCTGATGGATTCACGGCCAGATTCTTCATAGCCTGCTGGGACATTATCCAAAAAGACCTGGTCAAAATGGTGAGAAAATCTCAGAATTGCAAAAAAATAGGTGGGAGCACCAACTCCTCCTTTCTAGCTTTAATTCCCAAAGAGAAAGGGGCTCAAAACTTCGCCAGATTCCGGCCCATTTCGCTCTGCAATACTGGATACAAAATCATCACTAAAGTCATAGCAAACAGAATCAAAAAAATTCTTCCCAAGATCATTCCGGAGAACCAGGGAGGCTTCATTCAGGGCAGACATATTCAAGACAACATTATCTTGGTGCAAGAAGCAATTTACTCGAGTTGCCAAAGAAAGGAGAAAGGTATGATAGTCAAACTGGATCTTGCTAATGCTTTTGATAGAGTCTGGCTAAACTTTCTTTTTGCTGTGATGCACAAGATGGGGTTTCATCCTCAGTTGATTAGTTGGATCAAAGCTTGCATCTCAGGGCCCTGGATCGCCCCTCTGGTTAACGGAAGGCCCGCAGACTTCTTCCAAGCCACTAGGGGGATTAGACAGGGCTGCCCCTTATCCCCTCTGCTCTACGCCCTTCAAACTTCGGTTCTTAGCTTCCAACTAGACAAGAGTCTTCAGCAGAGATCGCTGATAGGTCTTATGATCTCTCCGAGAGCTAAGAGAATTAATCACGCTCAGTTCGCCGATGACACCCTCCTCTTGGGCCATGCCTTTATCCCCACAGCGAGAGCTTTCAAGAGTGAGCTGGATGCTTATAAAGAAATTTCTGGTAGTGAAATCAACCTGAGGAAAAGCAAAATATACGGCTGGAACTGCCCTCCTATCGAAATGCTTGACATATCCAGGGTCCTGGAAATGGATGGAACCACCACATGGGACTCCATCAAATATCTCGGAGTTTCACTTGTTAAAACAACCCCAAGAAACAACCTTTGGATGCCAATGATGGACAAGCTTAAGGCCAGGATCATGGCCTGGGGAACCAACTGGCTAAACAAAGCAGGGAAGCTTATCCTCATAAACTATGTTCTCACTGCCATGCCCATCTACCAAGCATCCATCCTCCTAGCCCCGAAAGGAATTGTGAAAGACATTGATAGACTCTTGAGAAAATTCCTCTGGGAAGGGGGAAGAAGTGAAGGCAAAAAAATTCACCTTATCAGTTGGGATAAGGTCAAAGCTCCAAAGCTGGAAGGAGGGCTGCAAATCAGAGATGTGGCCATGCATAATGTGGCCTTGGGAGGAAAGATTCTCTGGAAAATGATAAGTGGGAAAACCACCTGGAGCTCCAAAGCTCTTCGGACCAAATACTTCTTCGGTCATAAGGAAAGATGCCTAGAACGGCCCCCCCGAACCAGGAAAGGATCCCCCATCCTCTCTCTTTGCATGAAAGCCATTAACCTGATATCCTCCAATCTCACCTGGATTCCAGGAAATGGGAAAAAAATCAAGTTCTGGGATGACTATCTTTTAGGACAACCCTCTCTTCAGAACCGGGAGGGGATGGCCAACATTAAAAATTGGCTTCACTCAGTAAGTAAAACCACCATATGGGACCTTTCAGTTTGGAATACTGACGATACTTGGAAGAAATGGGACGTGGGGGCTTACCCTCGAAACTTGGAAAATGAAGCGCGGTCCCTTATGGAAGTTCTTCAAGGTTTCACCCCTCTTTCGGCCAAAAAGAAGGATAAACTTGGCTGGGGCTCCTCGGTCGGCCACTATTCAACGGCTGCTGGTTATTCATCATTGCTGGCTATCCCTTGGGTAGCCCCTGACCCCTCTGTCCGGAGAAACCTTTGGAATCACCCCTCCCTTCCCAAAATAGATATTTTCTGCTGGTCTCTTTTGCACAATAGCATCCTTACCTGGGATAATTTAAAAAAAAGAGGATGGGAAGGGCCTTCAAGATGCCCGTTATGTGCCTGTCACGAGGAATCCTCTGACCATCTTTTCCTAAATTGCACCTTTGCTTTAGAGCTCTAGACTGTCATTCTTGGGCAGCTGAACATGGCCCCTCCCCCTGCTCTTTCTACGATGTTTACATATTGGCTTGAGGCAGCCCCTTTCTCCTTCACCAAGCTGAAGCTCTTAAAACAGTGTTGGATGTGGGTTCCAAAAATCCTTTGCTGGAAGCTGTGGCTGGAAAGAAACAACAGGATTTTTAGGGAAACGACGAGGTCTCCTCACCAAGTTGCTCTCAAGGTGAAAGCACTCCTGGGAGATCTAGCAGCTTCAAAATCCAACATCAACAATGAAGTAATTGCAGACAAAGATGATTACAGCTGGTTTAATAATCTTGACTCTTCCCTTCTTTCCAGAATCAAGAAAACTACTAAGCAGCATACTCACTGGGAAATAAGGCTGGAAGAGCTAGAGTTCATAAAGTGGAGATCCTCTCTGGAAAAGCATGTGCTGCATGTGGATGGGGCCTCGAAAGGGAATCCCGGAAATTCGGGAAGTGGAGGTGTCCTACTTGATAGCTCAGGAAAAACTGTTCTCAATTTCTCTTGGGGGCTGGGCCAGAATACCAACAACACTGCAGAAATTTTAGCACTCTGGCAGGGTCTTTCTCAGGTTAGAAGGCTTGCCATCAAGAATGTGATTGTCATCGGGGATTCCAGCATCATTATACAAGCGTTAAACCTAAAAAAGGCCCCTAAAAATATGGTTTTGGCCCATTACTTCCGGAAAATTTTAAATCTTCTTGAAGACTTTGATGAAATTAAGTTTTATCACATCCTCAGAACCTTCAATCAAGGGGCGGACCATGAAGCTAATATTGGTACCTCCCTGAACAGGGGAGCTCTCCTCATCAACGGTATTGAGCATCATGATCCAATTCCTTAGCTCGATGGCTGATGGGTTAGAAAGGATCTCCATTTGTCCAGTTAATTCTAAAAGGAAGGATGTCTTTATGATCGCTGGTTTATTTGAGGTTGGTAGAGTGGGCTAATAAAGCCAAAATCTGTCTGAAAATCCATCTTCCAAGAGTTCATTCTTTCAGGCCATCTCATGAATCTATTTATCAGTATTGAAGCTGCAATTTGGCTCCAATTGCAGTCCATCAGGGAGGATAGATCCCAGCTCACGCAGGAGGAAGATTATACAAAGTATCTCCAACGCAGCAGAAGGGGAAGGCATCACGTTCCTGTACTTAATTGTTTCAGTAAGCAGTGTGCCCACAGAACCTCGATTGGCAGAGAAGGAAGAGCCAACAAAGACCTGGATGAAGATCTCGAGCTGGAAGAAGAGCACGATCTGGTTTAAGCCTGAAGAAGATCACGTATTGGAAGAAGCTCACGATCTGGTTTAAGTTTGAAGAAGCTCATGTCCAACATGCTGTCCATTTGCAGCATTATCCAGCATGCTGTCCCAGTTCATATTCTGTTTGCAGCTCTATGAATTCTCTGTCTATGCTTAGTTAATTTAAGGAATTTTGCAAAGGGAGCGTCTAGACTAGAATGGATTGATCCAGCATGATGTTCCAGTTTATATTTTGTTTGCAGCATGTTGAATTCTTTGTCTAAGCTTAGTTAATTACAGGAAATTTGCAAAGGGAGACTCTAGCTCCGTACTACTGGATAATTGTTGTAGATGGACCTGGAAATGTTGTTGTAAGGCCGCTGGCAGCCGTTTAGCCAGATTTAAATACTAAAAGTCTCATAACCGTTTTTGTAAAAAAAAAACTTTCATGTTGCTATGGTATAGTTTCATAACGCTTGGTGCCCCTTTGATATGTGTAGGATCCTTCAAATTCTTGAGTGGCTTTGTTGGACAAAGAGTCTGCCTCACTCTTACAAGCCTTGAGAATAGAGCCATGGGAATCCTCTTCATATCTTCCCTAATTCAAGATTGGATACCAACCAAGGAGGATATTTTCAGGGGGCGACTATGCTGGAAAGCTTTAATTATAATTTTGGTGTCATCAAGGATGAGAACTTCTAGGATACCAGTTTTGACTAGCATGTTCGTGCCTTGCCAAAGAGCCAAGAGCTTTGCCTGATAGTTGGTGGCCCTTCCAAGGCTCCAAGAAAAAGTTTCCACTTTGTTTCCTCTAGGGTCAAAGAGAACCCCACCTGTTCCTAATCACCCTTTAATGTTAGGAGGACATGGGGGTGGGATTTGATCCACTTATGTGTCCACAAGTCACGAGATCATATAATACAATCTCTCTCGGTGGAACCACACGTTCGACCACTACCTCAAGGTTCTCCCATGACTGAAGGTTTGGCCCTCATTGGAATTCAACCTTGCCCATTGGTAAAAAAACTCTTCGCTCTTCACAAATGAATCCAACCCTTATAAGTGATATATTTAACTTTATACTTGCAGTTTGCAAGCTTTTCAATTTTATTAATAAAAATGTGATAACAACTCTTCACATATTTTAAAATATTTAATTTTTAATTGATGAATTTATCTATTTAAATTGTATTATCATGTCATATGATGTAGTCACGTCTTACTTTTTTTTAATCCTTAGTTTATGGATTTATATATTTAAATTGTATTATCATGTCATATGGTGTAGTCAGTGCTTACTTTTTAATGCAGATTTTATAATTATTAAAAAATATATATATATATATATATATTATTTCCTTGCATTTAATTATTCTAAAACAAATGGTAAAGTTGAACCTCTCGTTAAGAAGGTCAACGTGGCAAAGCCAAGCATGATGGAAAAAATGGATTATAGTCGTTAGTATCATTGACTGTTCACCCATATATTTTTATAATTGACTTTTCACCCATATATTTTTATAAAAATGTAAGTTTAATTACAATAAACATTAAATAAAAACATCTAAGGAGTTTCCTTAACAATTGCCAAGTGAGCATTGAGTTAAATATTTGGTCTCATTACTAAGTTTGGTATATGGTTAATGTGGTGGGGATCTCGTGTTAAATATGAGCATGTGAAGCTATCTATCACGATTTAGTTCACTTTTTTTATCCATAGAAAAAAATCATAATATGTATACTAGATACAAGTTACATGTTGTAGATAATCCACTATCCAAAAAAGATAAGTGTCCATATGATCTATACAAAACAACTCAAAAAGCTTATACAACTCAATATAAGTCTTAATTACATTTGCAAAAATAGGTTTCAAAATAAAAGTACAACTTCATATAATAATTCTTCACAAGTATCAGCCTGATCATGAATGCTTTCAACAATCAGTCCAAAAAATAACAGCTCCAAAACTAAAGTCACCAAAGTGTCTCCAAACAGTAATCAACACTATCCAGACGAATCTCCATACAGTAATCAGCAAGATCACTGCATAATCACCAAATCATAGCCATCAAAAGATAACATAAACATCCATATATGAATATAGACATATAGTAATTTAATGTTCATACAAACAATTTCCATCGTAACAAAAATATCTCCATAGTAACTATGTCCATCATATAACTGTATAAACAGTTTTGTCACCAAAGACAAATTCTAAAAAACCTGGTAGGAATCACGTCTTTCAGATCCATGAATCTTAGAGATATGCCAATAACCATCCAGAACTTTCCCACCATCGTTAGCCAAACTGTTAGCTGATGTATTTCTTTCTCTATAAATATGTTCGAAAACTGCCTGCTCAAATAGATCCGAAAGTCTGATAACTTCATCTAATATATGAACAAGTTGCAAATTGTGAATTCTGAACTTACAAGTAATCCAGTTAATGACAAGCAAAGAGTCACTACAAACCTGGATATTAGTAATCTGCTTGTCCAAAGCCAAAATTAAGAGTAATTTCAAAGCATATAACTCTGCAAGATTGTTAGTCCCTACCTCCAACCCAGCCTTAAAAGTGAAATAATGATCATCTTTGAGGAAAAGTATACCCCTAGCACCACACAACTGTGGATCACTAGAAGGTAATCCATCAAAAAAACCCCAAGGTTTAGTCTTATCAATAATCTCCTTAGTGATGATTCTAACCTTCAAAACTACATTATCCTGTGGATAAGAAGAAAGTAAACCCAAAATAGATGCTGAAACCTGCGCAGGAGATGGAGTATAGTTATCAAAACAACTAGAATTTCTAGCCTTCCAGATAAACCAATTTACAATAACAGGCAGGGATCTGATTGATTTTACCTTGTTATTGAAAACCCAATTCTTCATACAAATAAGAATCAAGTCCCCAGTCCATAAATTCTGAATTTTAACTTCAGATTCGATCTCCTTCCAAACAGAATTAGTATAAGGACAACCAACCCCTAAATGGAGATTAGTTTCAACATCACCTTTATATAGGTAGCAGCATCCAGGTCCTTCCCATCCCCTGATATTTAGAATATCCCAAGTAAGGGCCTTGCCTGAGAATAAAAACCAACAAAATATTTTTGACTTAAGGGGGCACTTGAGTTTCCAAATCAAGTTCCACCACCAAGCAGATTCCAATTCATGTTGTTCCATAATCAATTGCATGTATCTACCTTTAGGAGAGTACTTACCAGACTTAGCCTGGTTCCAAACAAGCACATCATCATCATTTTTAAGTCTGATATGACTGGTTTTTAGAATAGCTAGATAACCATTCCATGCATTAATATCCTGATCCTCAACGAGACCAAGAGCAGCAGGACTTAACCAACCTTGTTCCTTCAGGTAAGACACTGATGATGTCCCAACATCTTTCAAAAAGTATAAGCCTGCAGAATGCAGAATATCAATAAAGTGAACCGGTAAACTATGTCGCCATTTACAACCTGCCCAAGGATCCAAACCAATACGAACTTCAGCTCCATTCCCAATCTTGCAAACAAGAAAATCACCAATAAGATGAAAAGACCAGATCACAGATTTCTAGCAAATAGATATACCTGATTTCTTCTTATCCTTCGCTTTGATCCAATCCAGCACAGTGAGAGGCCTAATATATTTCTGAGTGACAATCTGGACCCATAGCCCTGAGCCATGAATTATATTCCAAACACTCTTAGCAGCAAGTGCTTTGGAAAAAAGAGCAGGTGCTTTCAAACCCCATCCACCCATAGATTTTGGATTTGCCAAGACCTTCCAAGAGATCCAAGGCATTCCAAAGGAAGACCCACCATTACCAGACCATAAAAATTTAAAGCACAACTTTCTGATTTTCTCAATAATCCTAACTGGAATCCAGAAGTGCATCCAGTAAACAGGTAAAGCTTCAAGGACAGACATAATAAGAATACGCTTACCACCCCTGGTCAGCCATCTATAGCTCCAGTTCTTAATACATTTTTCAGCTTTAGCAATAAGCCAATCCCAGTCTTTCAGTAAATATTTGCAAGGTTTTAAATAAAAACCAAGATATTTCATACCACTGTCAATTTTTAGGACAGTGAATGAAAACATATTCTGTAAAGAGATCAACTTTGTTTCATCCAGCCCAGAATAATAAAAAGATGATTTATTTTCATTAATCATCATCCTCGAGGCTTTAGTAAAATTCATCAAATTTTCATATAAAGTTGATAAAGACTGAGCTGATCCATTAGTGATCACAACAATATCATCCACAAAAAGTACATGTGTCAGAGAAATATTGTTTCCAAAATTGATGCCTCTGAAAACACCATCTAATTTAGCAGATAAAAGGGCTCTACCCAAGCCTTCAACAACAATAAGAAAAATCAAAGGGGCAAGTGGACACCCTTGTCTTAGTCCTCGGCCAGACCTAAAGAAACTAGAAGCCACACCATTAATCAAAACAAAAAAAGAAGCAGATGTGAGGCAGCTTATAACCCAAGTAATGAAGGATACATGAAAACCCATTTTGGTTAAAACAACACAAAGATAAATCCAGCTGACTCTATCATAGGCTTTAGATAGATTAATTTTTAAAACCACAAACTTTAAGCCCTTACAGTGAATAGAATGAATACCTTCCTGAACAACACCCACAACATCCTGGATTTGCCTGCTAGGCAAAAAATCAAACTGCTCATTTGAGATATATCTGCCCAATACCTTCTTAATCCTGGTAGATATAATCTTACCAATTATCTTATAACTAAAATTACATAAAGAGATGGGCCTGAAACCATCAAAGGTACTAGGGCATTCTGATTTAGGTATCAAGGCAATGAAAGTTGTGTTGAAAACAACTGGTATTTTACCATTCTTCCTTGAATCCTCAATAACCCTTAAAAGATCCATACCCATCACATAAAAAAGAACCCTATAAACCTCTACCGAAATCCCATCCGGTCCAGGACTCTTATCGTTCTTACTAAGAGTAAGAACAAATTTAATCTCATCTAGAGTAACAGGTGTCATAAGATCAGAGTTCTCCTCAGTAGTAATGGATGATGGAAAATTATCAGAAATTTTTAATAGATCTGAAAGATGAAGATTAGTATCAGCCTGAAAAAGTGTCTCAAAATTCTTAACACCAGCCCTAGCAGAAGCATCAAAACCTTCCACCATAATACCACTATCATCTTGAATTTTCCAAATAGAATTAACATTCTTTCTTTGATTAGCAAATTTGTGGAAAAAGGGTGTATTATCATCCCCACAAAGCAACCAAAAATCCCTACTCTTCTGTCTAGCTTCATGTTCTCGGTACAAGAGGATTTTTCTCTTTCGTGTTAGGTATAACTCCCGATTGATTGTTTATTCAAATGCAAATGCCTATATTTATACATTTCATGAGGCGGTTGATTACCAGCTTTTTCGCCTTCCTATCTATTCATATTCCTATTATTTATTTACAATAATCCTGACGGATTATTCTAACAATCCCCCTCTTAATCCGAAGGGG
>LPNX010069213.1:563570-673227 GCA_001517045.1 Pseudotsuga menziesii
GTCTAAGATCCATCTGCAATCTATCAATCTCAGTCTGCAATATATCACTGTCAGTCGTACATAGGCTTATATCGGTCTGCAATATCAATCTCAGCCCCTATCCAGACTTTGCAAGAAAAATAGGGTTTACTTCAACAAAAAATTAGGGTTCACTTCAAAATTCACGAGCATATATATGATCAGGCACCAGTTTTCAACGCAGGCACCAGTATATTATCAGCATTATATTATCAGACTCCACGCATAACAGAGGTAGAAACTAGGGTTTCTGTAGTTCCCAAAATATTGCAGCACTAATCAAAAAACGTTTTACCTCCACGCAGCCTATCAACACTTCAAAGCAGTAATACTAGATGATAAATAAACTTGCTTCTATGTGTTGCAGCTCTCACAACACAGCCAGAAGGCACATCTCTCCACGCATCTCTTCTCCACGCAGAACAGTCTCCACGCAGTCTTTAATCTCGATCAAAATCACCAGCACCCTGAGGCGCACATCATATTATTCAGAAGACAGTCTTTAATCTTCAACACGTAGTCATACTTCAGTCTTCAACGCACAGGCTTCACGCTCAGGCTACACGTAGTCAACACAATCTCTCCATGCAGCTCTTCAGGTTCACTCCACGCTGGTTTTCAGTGCAGCACCAGGCAGTCAGTCTTCAACTCATCAGCCAACATGGAACGTCCAGCACCAGGCAGTCTGCAACGCAGCCTTCACAGGCAGTCTCCAATGCAGTCTCAATGTTGTGTAGCGAACTGGATGTAGCAGTGGACGGTGTATCAGGTCGTAGCAATTCAACACTAATCAGAAGCCTGAAGAGGGAGCGGAGGCACGCCAGGCACACAACCATCAGCAAGAGTCTTCAACGTGACTGTGCAATGGGTCAAATAGCTCAAAACGCCAGCAACATGTATCATCACCAGTTTTCTCCCTTCAAATCACTAGCTAGGCAGGCAGACAGCTAGCTAGCTCAAAACGCAGGCAGAGGCAACATCTTGGAGTAATTTTCTTGACTCAGCTGAACCTCCAAGGGCCGTCTTCAAAAAACCATCCAGGATTCCTCCGGCCAACATTATCACTTGAATTTGATGCATTATGTCCACGCTGGGAAGAACGAAAGGGCCAGAGAGAAGATAACAGACCGCGCTTGCCTTCTCCACGCAGGTCCTCACAGGAGTGCCTTCACGCATAAAACTAGGGCAAAGAAGGGTTTAACTCAACGCACAAACTCAACAACGCAGTCACACTGATACACAAATCGTTGGATAAATTAGGGTTTACCAGAGATATACTCACAAACAGCAACAACGAAAACTGAATGGAGATCGTGGATAAAACTTAGGGTTAGGCTCTTCATTAAGAAAATAAACGCACATAATGAATGCGCGCAGGGGCAGACTGGCAGCCAGGAGGGCGCAGAATGCAGCAGGAGTTATGGCAGACAACCTGCTCTAATACCAGTTGAACCTCTTGTTCAAGTGAAGTAGCAGGAACTTCTTCATGCGGGGGAGTTGGTGCTTCATATGGAAATTCCAAAGGTTGTTCCAGAATAGGAATAAGAAAGCAGTCTTCACATCCATTTGATGAACTTTCCACCCTTTCTGAGCAGCTAAAGAGAGTAAGGTACTGATGGTAGCCCATTTTGCTGTAGGAGAAAATGTTTCTTCATAGTCAATTCCTTCTTTCTGTGCATTTCGAGATTCCAAATCAATCAGAGCTACCTTATCCTCATCAGACGAGAAGCCAAAACCAGTCTTATGAGAAAAAACAGTGAGCAAAATTTCAATTTCTACTAAATCTTTGTACTCCATATCCCTTTTCTTAACAGACCAAGCAATAGAGACATATTTTAAACGCTTGAGATTAGTAGAAAAATGAGATGCAAGGGAAACATGATAGTTATCAGAAAAAACCACCCAAGAGTCTTTTAATGATTTAACCAAATCATCATTAACAAGCCGATGAGCATTAAACTTGAATGGACTTTTCAACTGAATCTCACTATTTAGAATTTGAAGAAAAAAGGGTTGATGATCAGAGTCCCCACCACAAGCTACCCCCTGTCGATAAAGAAATCAAGATCTAACAGATCAACCAATACAAGAAACCTATCCAATCTTTTACAGATGCTTTCAGTCCCTACCCTTCTATTAGTCCAAGTGGAAATCATAACAGAAGGTACAATGTCAACAAGTCCAAAGGTCTCCAAAGATTTTATGAAAAAATCAGAAAGGGGATCCAATCTAGCTGTAGTACCCCAGATCTTAGACAAACCCATAGAGAAATTCAAATCCCCCCCTAGGATTAACTTATCACATTTAAGACAATCCAATTTCATAAGATTATTCTGGAAGACTGCTCTGTCATTGTAAGGACCATAAATATTTGCAAAACATACATCCATATTCAGTTCAATTGAAAACAGAGAAGCACAAAGACCCGAACCCACACCCCAGGCATTCAAAAGGTGGAAAAACCTGGATTTCCAACCCAGCAAAAGACCTCCCGATTTGCCTCTAGCATCCATAGAAAGAAATGTCCAGCCACTCAGCATGGATTCCAGTTCATTCCCAAACAAATTCCCATTACCCATAGATTCTTGCAGAAATAATACATCGATATGTTGATCTTCAACTAACCTGCATACCGCTAGTTTTTTTGGTTTACTAGCCAAACCATGACAGTTTAGGGTCATTAAAATCATGAGGTAACCTTTGCGGGGGCTAACACTGCTCTAAGTGTCCCAAATTCATTAATATGATCACCACCCTTCATAGGTATTCCATCAGAACAAAAACCCGGTGTACCTCTGCCCAAACCATAACTAGATGAATTAGGGTAATTCCCCTTCAATTTTGTACAAGATCTAAGGAAATAACCAGTGCCCTGAGAAGTTTTCTTAATAGGGGGAAGAAACTTCAAATTCCTTAAAGGAGAAGCTATCAAAACTCTCTCCTCTGATTTTCCAACAAAAACCTTTTCACCTTGATATGGAAATTTAAGGGGTTTAAGAGACTGAAAATAGGACTTCATAGAGGCATCCTTCTTACTAGGGTAAACACCCAAACCCTCATCCCAAGGACTCACAGGTTTTGTACAGACATCAGAAAGACCAACAAAAGGCAAATCAGATTTTTTAACCTTCCAGACAAATTTAGGTTTAATCTCAGCACGATAATTCCTATTTAAGGATAAATGACAATGGGAGACCAAATGGCCATAATCATGACATCTGTTACATTTGAAAGGAATCCCTACATAATCCAGTGATTGACTAAAAATAGATTCTCCATGTTTTATAGCAATATCAGCTGCAAGCCCATTTCAAAGATCCAGTAAAACCAAAACCCTCCCCAAACAACAAACCCCCGAATCTAAAAAGGAGAGATCAGCCTCCAGAAATGTCCCCAAAGTAATTCCAATAAGTTTAAAGAATTCCAAAGACCATAATTCAAAAGGTAAATTTGGTATTTTTACCCAGATAGGCACCGAATCATACCTCTCAACTCAAGGATCAAAGAGTGGAGTCTAGCGTTTGAGCAACAGGCCATAAGAGTTCCACTTCCATACCCCAGCCAAAATACGAGCAGCCTCAGCTTCACTTTTGAACTTGAATGCAATCCAGCCTCTCGGGAGTACAAAAATATCAGGGCATATGATATTTTTCCAATTTTCATGAACCCACTTCTTCACTCCATCAGTAGAAACACGGTGGCCGCCAAACCTACCCACCAATGTAAGTGCATTAGTGAGCACTATATCATTTAAAGAAATATCCTCTCCAACCACCAACAAAGGGATATCCACCTTTCGAACTGGTTTTTTAATTCGCTTATGAACAACAGGTTGAGTTTCCATATCGTAAGATGGAATTTGTACATAGGCCCCCAAATGAACAGGTTGTGAAGCTTCCTCATCAAAACCAGATGAAAAACCTTCAAATCTCGTCTTGGATGGTAGACCATCGCTTCTATCTTCAGCCAAAAAACCCTTGGCAAGACTAATGTCAGGACCAATATTCACCTTAATCGTCCCATCACAAACAAACCCCAGACCCAGACCCAAATCCACCGGACTAACCAACGACACTTGTTGAAACGAAATATCACATTCAATCTCGCCACCTTTCTCCAATCGTTCAACATAACGTTCAACTGGTTCAATTTCAACAAGGGGAAACTCATAATCAACAAACTGTTGAGTATCTTCCACAGAAACCAAAGGAATGCGGGTACCTACATGTGGCTTCAATGAAACCGCACCAGAATAGCAAATATCTCCAACAAATTGCTTCTAAGAGAAAGATCTTGATCTGACATTATCCGAGCCCATCAAAACCCTCGAATTATGAAACAGATGCTCCACCAGCTCATCCACAAGCATCGTTGACAAAGTAGGGTTCAGAACAGGTACAGAAAAATTACCAGGAGAAGCAACCAAAACCCCCGCATCGAAACAAGCAGACCTCTGCTGATCGACTGGTGACTTCATAGGAGTCTTATTAGAGCAAACTAAACCATATGCACACGGCTTAATAGGAAACGACCCAAAACCAGCTGGATCCATCATAACCCCCGAGTCAGTAATCGGAGATAGAACCTCCACTGTTTCATCCGCACGCGATTTCGCCCTATAGAGGGAAGGATTCGGCACCGGTACTGAACACAAACCAGGAGAGATCACCATAGCTCCTGCACCAGCACTCACAGACAACAAATGACCGGACTCAATAGTTTTGGTAACCAGCTCCCGAGACTGTGATAATGTTCGATGTCCTTTGGGTGGAGTTCGAGCCAGGGTCTTGATAGCCCGAAAAGACAATGCCATAATTTGAACTGCCAAAAAGCACAGTCAGAAAGCACTAACACCAGGGTAATACACCATGCAAAAACAATGAACCAAGGTAATGCACCGAGCATATCACGACGATCCAGGTACACCGATCAATGCAGACAAACCAGGGTAAAAAGAACCCCACCTGGCACTCGACTAACCAAGAAATTAAAACAACGTCGTTTCAAAATTAAGGTGGTAGAGAATACGTGAACAGTATCAGTCCATGTGGCTCCATGGAACCCTCCCAAGGAATGAAGCTTCGTACTGATCAGACTAATTTTGACACAGTCATAAAAACAAACACCACGGTTCGAAATGTCAAGCTGCCACCGAATCAAAATCATCAACTACGGCTCAAATTGTGAGAAGAAAGATCAAATCGCAGAAGTACATTCTGTAATCATTCTTGATTCGATTCTTGATCCCTCGGCCAACGAAGTTTTTCCTCCGTCTTTAATCATTATATCTTTAAACATAATCCAATTTAGTTCACTTAAATAAGTGGTTGGTGGTTTGAGATTATGTATAGGTTTTGAGTGGTTTTTATGGAAGAATATCTCTACATTGTTACAACTAAACTTTATAAAAAAAAGATTGTTTATTTAAGTTAATATTTTGAAGTGTATGTATAAGCAAATAATTTATAATAACTATATTAACATTAAACAATTTAAAATAAATAAATAAAATTAAAATATTTTTTAATGTTTTTGTTTTAAATTTTATCAATGTTGTCAATCAACCTATGGAAAAATATTAATAAAATAAGGTATTAGAAACTTTGTCTATTGTGAAGTTCATCTTACTTACTCTTCGGTATATATTTGAAGGTTACTAAACATGCTGCACTCTTGGTGGGGGAGTATCACACGCTCTACTCGACCAACCAACTAAAGCTCTGGTAATAAAATAAATAAATATAAAATACTAATTAGATTATTCATATTTTTAATGAAGTTTAGTTTGTTTGTAAAATCTGTTGTATTTTTCCCCACTAAATTTTAAATTTCAATAATGTCTACCTCTTATAAATCAACAAACTAAAATAAATGTAGAAATGTAGTTTTAGAGTGCAGAAAATACCTCTTATAAACCAACAAACTAAAATAAATGTAGAAATGTAGTTCTAGAGTTTGTTAGTGAGCTGGCAATGCAAGAAATAGGTGTTTCAATCTACTAGAGAGGTGGTAGTGATAACTTTAAGTTTGTTAGATCGCTGCGAGTCTAACCTTGGTTTTAAATATATCCATTAATCCTATTTTAAACCCATAGATAAATGCAGTTTCTATGCAGTTTAAGGCATCAAGAGAGATATGTTAGATTTATGTATGCCATCTTAAATCTCTTTTTGTGTTTTGTGTTCACCTATCTTTTTAAATATTTGATTTGGTATCAAAGCTAGCAGTGTGTGATTTATGCAAAGGCCTATGAGACAGGTATCGAGGAATCAACATTCTGAGAAGAGTACATACAATTGCTCTAGAGGGGAAAAGAGCTCCTTCTATTCATGTTAGAGAATAGAAGGTTTTGTTATTGAAAAGAAAGTCGCGAATAAATTAGAAAGATAGCCATTGGTTAATAATGAATCAAGGTGGCAAAGAGAAAAGATGTTGCCATTGCCAAGAATAGAAGGCAACCACAATGTGTTTAGTCACTTTCATTGTAGAAAGTGCACCAGGATATGAGTTTAGTGAGGCACAATAAAGAAGTATTAAAGCAACATATTGAGTAAAAAGGAAGAGTTAGTTTGTTACTATTTGAGGGAGGCAAAGAATCCAATTTGTTGTGGCAATTTGAAGGAATTGAGAGACTTTGAGGTTTGACACCATTGTGTATTCAATTTGTTAAATGTTGTGGTTGTTCCAACATTATAAAATTCAATGGTTTGTTGGTGTTGTACATTGAAGTATTGGTGAATGCAAAAAGGAAATCCTCGTGATGGTAAATTATTGTTCATTGTTAAATTTATTTTGTTTGTTTCTTTACCATTTCAAACTGACATATTCTTATTGAAATGAAGCAAATAATTTAGATGCGGTGAATGATGTAAATTGGAAGTTTAAGATGTAGATAGTAATGGAACAATACAATGTATAATCAATTGCGAGGGGACATGGAGCTAAAATAATTGCTTCTACAACCTCGACTCAAGATTGGGAGAAAGGAGAAACTAAGACAATGGTTGTCTTGAGAATGTTGACCAAAAACTCCATCATTCCTCATATAAGGGACTGCAAGACATCTCATGAGACATGAGAGGCACTAAAAAGTTTGTATAGGAGAAAAAAAGTATAAATAGAGTACCATTTTTAAAAAGCAAGTTTCTTTCAATCAACATAAAATAAAAAAATAAAAATTTGGATTATTCGTCTAAGATAAAATAGTAAAAGGAAAAATTGGGTGATATTGGCGATAAGTTATTGAGTAGTGATTTAGTTACTATAACAATGAATGTCATGTTTAATGAATATCAAGTATTTATCACTAGTCTTGTAGTAAGAGAGTACCTTCATTTGGTGATTTGATAGATATCTTGATGTAAGAAGAGGAAAGGAGGATGAAGCTTAATAGTAAATTATAAACTTAATGTTTGGATTTGATGTCAAAGGAAAGTAGGCATACAGACAAAATACATGGGTTAGGAAGAAAAGAGGCGAACATGATGTAAAAATGTATCCAAGTGGGGTTTCAACAAAGACAACTACTAGTGTGAAGAAGAATGGTAGCTATAGTTATTGAGGTAACTTTGGACAAAATGCAAGTATACATGAAGGAAAAATAAGTTTAATGAGTCCAAATATAGATTAAAATAGCGAAAAATTTGTTGATAGAGAAGCAGAGGTAAGTGACGACCTCAAAAATCTAAAGTTATTTAATTCATATGCATCCCTATCTGTAGAAACACATGATTGTAATGCATGGTTCATGTATTCATGAGCATTTATTCATATTACTTGTAACAAATATTACTTTAAAACTTATCATGAAAAAAGTGACAGTGCTAAAATATATATAATTGGTGAGAGATCTCATGAAATAAAAGAATATGGTGATATATGTGTAAATTTGGTAAAATGGCCATGTGAAACAAATTGAAAATGTAATGTATATGTTAGGGATTAAGAAAACATTAATTTTCATTTCTACAATTACAAATCAAGGTTTGAAAGTTTAATTTGTGAAGTTAGGTTGTCATGAAAGGATATGCAAGGTCATTACAAAGGCTATTGTTTAGAATCATCAAGCTTTGACATCAACAAGTGTGTTCAAACAAGAAATATGGCGCTTAAGGTATAATGATTATTTAAATCTTAGAGATCTAGTTTCACTTCAAAGAAAATAAATGGTCAAATGTCTTCCATATTTTAAGAATGATCATATTAAATTTGATGGCTGTGCACTAGGAGAACAACGTAGGAATGAGTTTCCAATAAGGATATATAAAAGGGATTTTTTTTTACAATTAGTCTACATTTATGTGTGTGGGCGAATGCAAACTAAATCACTTGGGGAGATTCCTATTTTCTCATATTCATTAATGATAGAAACAATTTCACCTGGGTCTATTTTATAAGGAAAAAAAATGACGTTTTTTAATATTTCAAAAAGTTTAGAAATATGGTTGAAAAATAAATAGGTAATATATCAAGATGCTTAGATTAGATCAAGGGGAAGAATATAAGTCAAGATAATTATTGAGGTATTGCGAAGACAATAGAATTTAAAACCAGTGCATGGTTCCTCATACCTCTCAACAAAATGGTATGGATGAGAGGATGAAAAAAACCATATTTGAGTGTGCTAGAAGCATGCTGAAAGGTAAGAATCTCCCTAATAGTTAGTGGGTTGTAGCTATAAAATCAATTGTGTATTTTCAAAAGACACCTCCAACCAAGTTTTTAGAGCATAAAACTCTATATGAACCTTTGATTGGACGTAAACTAGTTGTCAATCATTTGAGAGTTTTCAAGAGTAAATAATTTTCCCACATTCCAAAGGAAAATAGAAGGAAACTTCATGCAAAGTCAATCAAATGTATTAGTATTGTTATTATGCTAACCATGAGGGTTACAAAATATATAATCATATTAATCACAAGAGTCTTTGCAAATAGAGATGTTATATCTCATGAGTTTGCCTAAGATATTCAAGAGGAGGTTAGTCAAGGTGTATGGAAATTTCCTAAAGAAGGCATTGAAAGTGCAAAAGTATAATAAATTGAAGATCAACAAGATGATGTTGACTTAAAAGAAACTTTGAAGCTACGTGTAGCGGGAGGACATCAAGAAAGAGTGGAACTACTCCACCAAGCAACAAGGCACTAAGAATATCAACAAGGAGAATCAAGACATTGATAATGTATAAATATTGGACTTTGATGTCTCAGGTTATGAGTGTTGATGAACCTCTAAAATTTGAAAAAGGTAAGGAAAATAAGGAATGGATGAATGATATGCAAAAAGAGTATGATTCTATTGTGAGAAATGACACTTGGGAACTAAGTGAATTTCCTAAAAATAAAGTTCCAATAGGCCCAAAATGGTTCTTCAAGTCTAAGTTCAATTATGATGCTGGTATAGACAAGTTTAAAGCTAGATTGGTTGTGGAAGGCTATTCACAAAATAAAGGAAAATATTATGAGGTCACATTTGCACCTAGCTAAAATGAACACCATCAAACTCATGATTGCACTTGCTATTAACCACAATTGGGACTTACATCACATGGATGTGAAGTTAACATTTTTGAATGGTGAATTAAAAGAAGAAGTGTATCGTTGTTCGACCAAGAGTTTTGTAAAGAAGGGATAAGAACATCTTGTATGCAGGTTATAGAAAGCACTAGATGGTCTCAAATAGGCTCTTAAGTCATGGTATCTAAAAATTGCCAACTTCTATTTTCAACAAGGATTAATCAAAAGTAAAAGTGTAACATACCCATATAACCTGCAAAAATGTATATATATAATTTTTTTCTTATTTCACATAAGACATGGGCCATGAATATTCCTCTAACATTCATTCCTAATCTCAATCGTTTCTGCAACAGTCCTTCCGCATATAAAAAGTACCTTTCACAAATCAAAGGTCCCTTCCGCAAATAAAAACTCCCTTCCGCAATCCCACTTCCACAATGTGGATTGCGGATTGCACAAATCGCTTAATTATTTTATAATCTTACCCTTCCGCATCTCCACTTCCGCAATGCGGATTGCAAAACCCCGTTGATTTTACTCAATTATCTTTTTCCATTTTTTGCATTTTGCAATGTGGATTGTGAAAACCTTTACACTTTAACAATTTTATTTCTGCTTTCTGCAATGCAGATTGCGGATTGCGGAAACCTTCGATCTCTAATCATTTTTCCTTTCGCTTTCCGAATTCTGTATGCGTATTGTGGAATCCTTAATATTTCAACAATTTTCCTATTCCGCTTTCAGCATTCCATAGTGTGGATTGCTGAAACACATAAATTCTTGACAGTTTTGACTTCCACTTTCCACTTTCTGCAATGTAGATTTTGGATTGCAGAAAGTCCTTATATTCATTGTATTTTTAACCATGTTTTTGCTTCTGCAAAGTAGATTGCGGGTTGTGGAATTGCTCCTATTCCTTATAATTTTTACTCTGTTTCTGCTTTCCGCAATGTGGATCGCGGAAACACCCTAATTTCCCTATAAGTTTTACTCTGCTTCTGCTTTTTCGCAATGGGGATTGCGGATTGCGGAAGCACTTGAATTCTCTATACATTAGTAAGCCTCTGTAGGAATTTTGGCCCAAGGTTTCTACCCTCTCTATGTTTCTTTGGAAAGACAAAGGTGTTGCCAACCCATGTTGGCCTCACGACTTTACATCGAAAGAATTGCTTAAACAAGATCAGGCTTGGTATTTTTATGTTGGTGTTCAGTGGCCATTTTCCTAAAAAACTACAACAACTAAACTTTCATTCCCAGTTTCCCCCTACCTTAATAATTTAAGGTATTCTACACGGCTTCACTAAACTGGAAAGGGTCAAAACCTAGCAAAACATATTGACTTCCCTACCAGGGGTCTGTTACACTGGAAATTAAACAAAGGAATCATGCAGTATGCAAGTAATTCTTTATAGAAACAATATTACACCATTTGAGCAACCATTTTACCAAATGCAAGTCACATTCATTCAAAACAGAGTATGAATATACACTATCTCATAAGCAACATTTTCATCAATAAAGCTAAAACTAGTATTTATCATTTCAGAAGCATTGAAGCACACATTTACACATATACAATATACCCTGAGCTCAATAGATTTTGCAGAATCTTAAATCCAGTAATGAAACTTGTTTGTAAAGTGAGCCACAATGAAAAGGGAATAACCATGTTTCACCCAACCGTAGATTAGGCATAGATATGCTCTGTCCTCAATCACCCCTGAGATAAACTATGTGTACCAAGAGCGGAGAAAACTAACCTCAATTCAGTTTTTGAGGCATAAATCACTTGCCTAACATAGAGTGCTCATGCAACATTTATTTCTCTCAACTCTTTCCTAACACAGAGTGCTCACACAGCAAGAGTTCATTCTTTCCCAACATACTCAGCAATGTCCTGCCTACTCGCATATGCCCTCTTATAGTTTGGTTGCCTAGGTCTTACTTTGCAACTACTATCCATTCCCCAAGGAATCCTCGTCAACCACTGTGCCCTGATTTTTCCAGGGTCTTTTCGATCTTATTTGCAGCTACGATCGATTCTCCATTGAATCCCCGTCAACCACTAGGCCTTGATTTCTCCAGGGTCTAGTCGGTGCCATTAAGGCATTCCAGATCCTAGTGTACTTCCCTAAGCTTTATTGCTCTACGTTTCCCACTCTTGCACACATAGTATCCTCTTTTAACGTGGGCTATCCCTTTCATTCTGAATTTCATTAAAGGAAAAATGTAGTGGTTACAACTGTCCTCCAGGGACTATTTGGATGGAATCCGTAATCAACCAAACTCATCAAAAAAATATAGTCGAGATTTAATATTACAAATAATGTTTATAAATAGGGGGATATTACATCCACACCCCCTTATTGCAAAACTGTCCATAGTGTTTTCAGTCTTTCTCCACAGCTTCGGGAAATAAAACTGGGTACTTCTTTCACATATCTTCCTTTAGTTCCCAAGTTGCCTCCTCCGGGATAAAGTGCTTCCATTTCGCCTTAACTCGAGCAACGACCCGGTTCCGAAGTGTTGTTTCTTTCCTGTCTAGAATGTGCAGAGGTTCCACTTGGAATTATGCTTCTAGCTCCACTTGTACCAAATTCGAG
Organism: Pseudotsuga menziesii; assembly: GCA_001517045.1. Classification (NCBI taxonomy): domain Eukaryota; kingdom Viridiplantae; phylum Streptophyta; class Pinopsida; order Pinales; family Pinaceae; genus Pseudotsuga; species Pseudotsuga menziesii. The sequence continues at coordinate 575,710 of LPNX010069213.1, forward strand.
TCAATGATATGAGTGGAGTCATGTATATATTTCTTCAACAATGAAATATGAAAAACATTATGAATTCTTAAGTTTGGGGGAAGAGCAACTTTGTATGCCATGGGTCCAATCCTTTCCATGATTTGAAAGGGTCCGCAGAACTGTGGTGCTAATTTGGCACAACTTCCCAATTTTAGGGAGCTCTTTTTGGGCTTGAATCGGAGGTAAACATGATCTTTGACCGAAAATTCCTTATGCTGTCTCTTCAAGTCAGCATAACTCTTTTGGTGATCCTGCACCACCTTCAAGTTCTTTTGTACCTTTTGAACGGTCTGTTACATTTCTTGTAATATTTCAGGTCCTACTGTTAGACGATCCATAGGGCTATCCTAGCTAACAGGGGTAGTACACTTTTTCCCATACAAGATTTCGAATGGGCTCATCTTGGCGAAGGCCTGATAACTATTCTTGTATGCAAAATCTAACATATGCAAGTAGTCCTCCCACTTAGTGGGCCTCTCCATGAAATACATCCTTAGCATGTATTCAATGACTTGATTTGTTCATTCTGTTTGTCCATATGTTTCACGGTGGTAGCTAGTCCTGAAATTTATCTTGGTTTCTAACCCTACAAACAATGACTTCCAACATTTTGATGTATACTTGACATCCCAGTCAGAAAGTACCATCTTTGGTACTATATGAAGTCAGAATACTTCCATCAGAAATATTTCTGTCACATTTACAACCTTGTAAGTGGACCTCACAGGAATAAAATGAGTAGACTTGCTTAACTTATCTACTCCAACCATAATTGAATCACGTTGTTTATAATTCAATGGAAAACCTGTGATAAAATCCAAATATATTACCTCCCATTTCCATTCGGGAATTGGAAAAGTTGTAACAAACCTACTGGATGTTGACGTTCAACCTTCACCTGTTGACATTCCAAACATTTATATAGATAATCAACTAAATCTGCCTTTAATTTGGGACAAAATAATTGCTTTCTAAGGGCTATTATCATCTTTTGGTAACTAGGGTTCCCTGCATAAGGAGGCATGTGTATTTCATTTAGAACAAATTTTTTTAAATCTGTAACGTTAGGCATGTATATTCTCCCTTTAAACCAAATTAACCCTTTCTGGTCTAATTTGAATTCTGTCCCATTCAAGTTTACCTCGTCTTTCAACAATTTATTTAGTAAGTTTTCATATTCAACATCATGGATGCTGGTTGTTTTTATTCTGCTCACCAGATCACTTTCTGGTTGGCTCATAGTAATCTCATATACTTTGTGAACTCATTGACTGAGTGCATCAACCACCCTATTCTCCTTACCCTTGATATGCTTTGCTTCAAAATCGAATTCAATTAAGAAGGCCATCCATCTTGCTTTTCTGGTATTGAGCCCCGATTGAGTAAACATATTCTTTACACTGGTGTTGTATGTCAATAGAAGGAACCTTTACCCTAACAGGTAGTGGTGCCACAATTTTAAGGCATGCACTATTGCTGCCAAACCTAAATCATGCACTACATAATTTTGAAATGCTCTTTCAATTTGTGAGATTCATAACATACCATATGCCCTTCTTGAGATAATACTCCCGCCATTCATTCCTTACTAGCATCCGTACAGACTATGTAGTCTTTATAGCAGCCAACCACCCTTAAAATTGGAGCCACGGTTAACAATCTTTTTAGATTTTCAAAGCTCTCTTGACACTTCAAGGACCACACAAACTTTACTCCTTTCTTTTGCAAGGAAATAATGGGATAGGCTATCTTTGAGAATCCTTGGATGAATCATTGGTAGTAACCGGTGAGTTCCATGAAGGATTGAATGTTAGCGACATCCTTGGGAACATGCCATTCAGAAATAACCATAATATTTTGTGGATCTACCGTGATCCCTTCCTCTGAGATGACATGACCTAGGTACTGAATTTATTTCTTAAAGAATTCACACTTCTTGAACTTAGCAGACAACTGATGCTCTCTTAAGGTTTGTAGCACAAATTTTAGGTGATGTTGGTGTTCTTCCTTCGTCTTGGAGTAGATTAGGATGTCATCAAGAAATATCAACACGAACTGATCTAGGTATGTGTTGAAAATTCTATTCATTAGGCACATGAATGTAGTAGGGGCATTGGTCAAGCCAAAAGGAATTACTATAAATTCATATTGCCCATATCGAGTCCTGAAGTCCGTTTTACTTACATCTTCTTCTTTAATCTAGATCTGGCGATAACCAGACCACAAATCCAACTTGGAGAAGATCTTGGATCCCCCACTTGATTGAACAGATCATTAATTAGAGGCAGAGGATACTTGTTCTTGATTGTTACTTTATTCAGCTATCTGCAATCTATGCAAAGTCTTAGAGTCCCATCCATTTTCTTAACAAACGAAACCGGTGCTCCCCAAGGAGACATACTGGGTTTGATGTAACCCTTATCTAGCAGTTATTGTAACTAAATTTTCAATTTGGTTAACTCAAGCATTCTTATACGATAAGGTATCTTAGATGCCGGTGCATACCCAGCCACAATCTCAATGGAGAAATCTATTTCGAGTTGAGGGGGTAGTCCTGGTATCTCTTCTGGAAATACATTCATAAACTTACTTAAGACTGGGTGGTATTTTACTTGTGTTTTACCTTCATTAAGGATCAGTTTAGTGAACCACACTGCATACAACTTACAACCCTTTCTTATACATTTCTTTAATTGTACGACAGAGATTTGTCTTAAGGAGACAGGTTTGATGACACCTTCTACCTTCCTAACAATTTGATCCTCGTCCACATAAGTAAATGTTTTATCAAAACAATTCAATATTACTTTATACTTTGCTAACCAATCGATTCCAATAATCATATCATATGAACCTAAAGGTAAAACATTTAGATTAATCCTAATGACATGATACCTTATTTTAACTTCACAATCAACAATAAACTCAGTTACCTTTTGTCCTGGCTCTAGTAGCCAATTGGATTGACTAGGGTTTTGCATGCCTTACCTTGGAGAGTTGACAGTCCTCCAATCCTTTGGGAGTGATGTAACTGAAGGTATCCCCTAGATCAATTAGTATAGAAAGACTTCAGTTAGAGATAGTACCTTTAATCTCCACAATTGCAGATTGATAGTTTGCTTGTCGATTCTTCAGGGCCATTAAAATGGTGATAACTTTTCCCAACTTCCCAAACAATGGAAGCTTCTTCCAGGTTATGAATAGCCCCATTAGTTCGGTTGAGGCGTGGGAAGTTCCTTTGCAAGTGGTCTCTCCACATTCACAACACTTCAGGGGTTCTTTAGGGGTTCCAATAGTCCCCTTAGGTCCAAGGTTCACAGATTTATAGTTCTTGTGTGGAAGATGTTCATTTTTCCTGTATGAATTTCCTTGCGGATTCCTTGGCATGTTCTTGAAGGGTGGGGGGTGGAATCCCTTCTTCTGTTGGTTGAACCTTTCCTGTTCTTTACCCTTCAAGACCTTGGAGAGGTCATTCCTCTATTTGTAGCATTCAAAACACAACCTTGCCTTTCTTAAGGCTTCATCCAAGGTTTTGGGATTGTCAAATTCAATTCGGTCCTTATAAGACCGTGGAAAACAACTCAAGAATCTCTGCACTTTCAATTTTTTCTTCTTTAATATACAACATGAACTGTAATAGGTCAAGAAATTTGTTAATGAGGTCCTCTATATTCATTTGTCCGAGTTTCAGTTCATAGAATTATTTGGTCTTTCTCTCATAGTAGATCTCTGACAAATTTTGCTTCTTGAATAACTTCTTGAACTCCGACCATTCCAGGTTCTTCTCTTTTATTCCCTACGAAATCTTCAGATCCTACCACCAAATGCTCGCCTTTCCCTTCAGGTCGTAGATGGTCATTCTCACCTTCATGTTGCTAGAGTAATTATAAATTTGAAAGTACTTCTTAATGTCTAGCAGCCAAGCCTCTACTTCTTCTCCAGTCTTGGATTCCCCGTCGAAGTTGGTTAGCTTGATATTTTTAAATTCACCTTCCAAGTGATCGATTTTTCTTTTGCCGACCCACTTGGCTCGATTTGCATATTTTTTAGTTTCATTGGAGGAACTGTCTTTTCTTTCGGTACTTTCTGGAACTTCTGGGTCCTTCCCAATCTCTGTTTGGGGTTTTTCCCCATTATTCTTCTCTTGCAGACTTTGTAATAATATATCATTAATCTCTTGCTACCTTTCTTGAGCCTTCTTCAGCTTCTCATTATCCTCTTTGAAGCTCTGTATTTCTATGATCAAGTTCCTCATTGTTTCTAGAACTTGACTGGCTTCAGAGTTTTCTTGCTCTGGTTTCAATGTGCGTGGTGCCGGTGCACCTTCTTTGGGTCGATTCACATTCTTACTTTGTGAGGCCATTGTTATATCCTTGTTACTGAACAATTTTGTATGTGCACAAAACATTCCAACATAAATTGTTATGATTATAACAAAGTTTTCCATAATTCAACGGAACCAGATGTTCCCAAAAGGCGACATGCTTTAAAGCTCAGTTTGATACCATATGTAGCATACCCATATAACCTGCTAAAATGTATATATAAAAAAACATTCTTTCACATAACACGCAGGCCATGAATCTTCCTCTAGCATTCATTCCTAAGCTCAATCATTTTTGCAACAGTCCTTTCGCATATAAAAGTCCCCTTCCGCAAATAAAAAGGTCCCTTCCGCAAATCAAAGGTCCCTTCCACAAATAAAAACTCCCTTCCGTAATCCTGCTTCCGCAATGCAGATTGCAGATTGTGGAAATCACTTTATTCTTTTATAATCTTACGCTTCTACATCTCCACTTCCACAATGCGGATTACGGATTGCAGAACCCCGTTCATTCTACTCAATTATCTTTTCCATTTTCTGCATTCTGCAATGCAGATTGCATATTGAGGAAACCTTGACACTTTCACAATTTTCTTTCTACTTTCCGCATTCCGCAATGCAGATTGCGGAAACCTTGATCTCTAACAATTTTTCCTTCTTCTTTCCGCATTCCACAATGCGAAATCCCTAGGAAGGCGGAATCCATGATATTTCAACAATTTTCCCGTTCTGCAATGCAGATTGTAGATTGTAGAAACACATAAATACTTGTCAGCTTTGACTTCCACTTTCCGCTTTCCGCAATGCGGATTGCATAAAGTCCTTATATTCATTATATTTTTAACCATGTTTCCACTTCCACAATGAAGATTGCGGGTTGCCGAATCACTCCTATTTCTTATAAATTTTAATCTATTTCCGCTTTCCGCAATGCGAATTGTGGATTGTGGAAACACCCCAATTTCCCTATAAATTTTAATCTGCTTCCGCTTTTCCGAATGCGGATTGCGGAAGCAATCAAATTCTCTATACATTAATAAGCCTCTATAGGCCTTCTGGCCCAAGGTTTTTCATCTACCCTCTTTGTGTTTCTTTGGCAAGATAAAGGAGTTTCCAACCCACGTTGGCCTCATGGATTTAGTCCAAAAGAGTTTCTTAAACAAGCTCAGGTTTGAAATTTGTTATGGTGGTGTTCAGCGACCATTTCCCTAAAAACTACAACAGACAAAATTTCATTCCCACTTTCTCCCTACCTTAATATTAAGGTATTATATACTGTACAGGGCTTCACTAAACTGGAAAGGGTGTAAACCCAGTAAGGCGTATTGACTTCCTTGCCAGGGGTCTCTTACACTGGGCATTTAACAAAGGAATCATATAGCATGCAAGTAACTCTTTACAGAAACAATATTACACCATTTGAGCAACCATTTTACCAAATGCAAGTCATAGTCATTCAAAACAGAGTATGAGTATACACTAGCTCATAAGCAACATTTTCATCAATAAAACTAAAACTTGTATTTATCATTTCAGAAGCATTGAAACACACATTTAAACATATGCAATATACCCTGATCTCAATAGATTTTGCAGATTCATAAACCTAGTAATGAAACCTGTTTGTAAAGCGATCCACAATGAAAAGGGAACATCCATGTTCCACCCAACCGTAGATTAGGCACATATCTGCTTTGTCCTCAATCACCCCGAGCTAAACTATGTGTGCCAAAAGCGGAGAAAACAATCTCAGTTCAATTTTCCAGGAAGAAATCACTTGCCTAACACAGAGTGCTCACGCAACAAGTATTTCCCTCAACTCTTGCCTAACATAGAGTGCTCACATAGCAAGAGTTCATTCTTTCCCAGCATACTCAGAAGCATCCTGCCTCCTCGCATATGCACTCATATAGTTTGGTTTCCTAGGTATTACTTTGCAACTACGGTCAATTCCGCAAGGAATCCTCGTCAGCCATTGTGCCCTGATTTCTCCAGGGCCTATCCAGTCTTATTTGCAGCTATGGCGCATTCTCCATTGAATCCTTTTCAACCACTGTGACTTGATTTCTCTAGGGTCTGTCTGACGCCATTAAGGTATTTTTTTGCCTGGTGTACTTCCCTGAGGTTTACTGCTCTACGTCTCCCACTCTTGCACGCATAGTCTCCTCTTTTAATGTTGCCTGTCACTTTCATTATGAATTTCATTAAAGGAAAAATGTAGCGGTTACAACTGTCATCGAGGGCCCTTTTGGACGGATTCCATAATCAGCCAAACTCATCAAGAAAATATAGTCGAGATTTAATATTACAAATAATGTTTATAAATAAGGGGATATTACAAAAAGCGATCAAAATATTTACATAAAGAAAGATGGACATGATAATGTTGTTTTGATTTCATTATGTGTTGATAATTAATCTTAACACGAGTGTTATAAGTTTGATTCATGAAATCAAAAGAAAATTATCACGAGAATTTGAAATGACGTATCTTGCATATATCCATTATTGTTTAGGCATTGAGGTATGGAGGGAAGATGAATTTCATCAGTCAAAGTAAGTATGTAAAGGAACTTATCAAAAGGTTCAATATGAATGATTGAAAAAAATCCCTAATCCAATAGAACATAATGTTAAGATTTGCATTGATGATGATACAAAGGAAGTAAATGACACTTTGTATAGACAACTGGTGGGTAGTTTAAATTACTTAATCACAAAAGACCTGATATTGCATACTCAATCAACATACCTAGCCATTTCATGACAAGTCACATGAGAGTTGTTGGAAAGAAACCAAGAGAGTCATTTGATACCTAAAGGGAACTATTGATTTGGGTGTTAAATACATTAATCATTTGAATGTTGAGTTGATAGGTTATTATGATTATCATTGGAGTGCAAGTGATATAGGTGTTAGAAAATTTACCATTGGATATGCTTCAAATATAGGACATGCGATTTTGTCTTGGAGTAACAAGAAACAACTAGTTATTTCATTATCCTCCACTGGAGTTGATTACAAAGCATTATGTAATTCTACCTTTGAAGCAATTTGGCTAGTAAGTATTCTTGAAGAAATGGAGAAAGACAAGGAGCACCTACATAGATCAAGTGCAACTATCAGACTCCAATGAAATTGATAATCAATCTTATTTATCATTCAAGAACAAAACACATTGAAAGGGAAAACAATCAATTAAAATAAATTAATTTGGTGAATTGTAATACAAATGTGAATATGACTGATATTTTCACCAAGCCCGTGAGAAAGACAAAGTTTGAAATATGTAGACATATGGTAGGTATTATAGAAAATTTATTTCTCCAATAAGATGACGTCTTGGAAATAAATGTAGAAACATATTGTTGGAAGTTGTTAGTGAACTAGCAATGTTAGAAACACATGTCTCAATTTTCCATAGAGTTGTTAGTGATAACTTTGAGTTTTTTAAATATGTTTGAATCTAAATCCATCCATTTTCAAGAGATTCATTGCTCTTCTTATCACCCTATATAGACATTTAATGTCTATACAGTTTAAGAGATAAACAAATATTTTCGTGATTTGTATGTACATTCACTATATTTTTTTTCACAATAACATATATTTGTATTACTTCAAAAAGGAAGTACTGTAGCCATACCGTATAGCATTCTTGTGCAAAAATTTCCAAAATTTGATACATGATGTCCTTAGATGCTCTTGAATTCTCATTTTTCCTATGATAACATTTTCTAATTGTTTCATATTCAAGACTTTTCTACATTTTTCTACTAAACAACAAGTAAACAACTTCCAAAATATTCCTAGGATTGACAAATATTTACAAAACATAAAAAATAAGAGTTGTATCAATTACACATATATTTTATGAGAACATTCCAAGTGATCCAATTGTGAGTAAAATTGTAGGCTTGTAAAACACTTATGAAGTCTCTTCTTTAATGAGTGACAACAAGCCACGCCAGATTTGATTGAGAATGTAAAAAATCCATAGCAAGACGGTCTAACAAAAATACCGAGGGTGGAAGAAAATCATAGGATATAGCTCGAGGACAAAAGAGGCCATTGTTCATTTGAGGGATAGACCTAGTCTCATAGGGAGAATTTGTTTTAGACTAAGTGGGGGACACAAAAAAAATTGCTACTTTGATTGAGGGAATTTAAAAAGACCAAGTCCAAAGCATGATACATCCTTTTGAAGGTGAGAGTGACAACACAAGAGGAGTGAACAACCATTAAAATTTTGATACCATTGACAACGAGAATGTTCAACCATCTTGAATGACACAAACTCATACTCACAAGACCCAAAAATAGTTCTATGAAGCATATACAACATCTAGGAAAATAAATAAACGACCAAAAGAAAAACACAGCAACAAAAGATAATACTCGAAACATGAGATTGGAAAGAGTCTGAGCATTACATGGAGGGAGGATCCTGGAGAAACCATGAAGGAGATATGGAGCCAGAGACAATGACCCTCAAAAACCTCTTCGTACTCCTTGTAACTGTAGACCATGAACCACACACGACCTTGCAAAACCAATGAAACGATAGGAGGAGGAGTCTAAGCAACAATTTTATGATGACATGGGAGGAGACAAGACATGGGATTAGTGGTTAGCTTCCACTTAATCCAAAGGGTTGCAACCATAATAAGACAATTCAAGCCCTAAGTGACAATAGAGCCGAAGAGAAATTGAATCTTCCTCGTACATTGAACTATCATTAAACCTACAAGGTCTAAAACTTGGCAATACTAGAGGAGAGAGGGCGTACCCTCCATGTAGTGAAATAATGACCAAGAAGGTGGAGAGAGGGTGAGGGCATGTGGATGTAATCCCCTTAGAATCATAATTTCTGGTCTGCATCACAATTAATCGAGGAGGGGGAGATTAAACCAAAATACTTGGGGGATAAAACTCATTATAATGACCCTCCTTTTTTCCTTATATTCAACATGCCTTAAATCACTTACTTCCTTTTCTAAGATGTCAACTTCCTTATTGAGTTCTATTAAAACATGACAGGAAAACACTTGATTAAAGGATTGAATGACATTTTGGATTCTACAGATGATTCCCTTCAATTGGGTGTCACTAGGGGTATGTTTTTCCCCACAAATATGAGAATTGTTAAATAGTCCCTAATGATGACGAGGTTAGGAATCCATACTTCCTTGGATTTTAGGAATCCCTTCTATAGAGGCAGGACCTTAACTTGGATGTTAGTTGCATTTCCTATACCCCAAGCAAAGGATAATATTGTTTTTCCGTCAAGGTCAAGAATTACCCCCCGAACACTTGTCTCCCTTGGGTTTCCTCTTGGATATCCACTAAAGAAGAGATATTGTTTCCTTCACTCCAGCCACAAGCCAAACCTTTCCTTTGAAATTCTTAACTTTCACTTGGAATGGTCATTTAATGTTTCGTTTTCCTTTTGCATTCTGCAAATCGAGGTTTGTATAATGTCCTTTATCTAAAGTCTTTCCTCTATTTCTAGTTCTAAGAAACTTTGGTATCAGAGGCCATTGGTGCATATAGTCTCACATAGTATCCCACAGGGTTTGGAGAAGAAGAGATATTGTCAAAGATTTCTTCATTTCTAGCAATCCATACCTTTCGACTTGCATAATAAGGAAGAATCCTCCATATTCTCTTGATTAGAGGCTTGCTTTTGAAGGACTTGGGATAAGATTTGTGCCAAGAGAGAAACATACCTTGCCAATCTACTAGTATTTCAACTTGGATTTTTAAGTCTTCCATTATAAACATCCACACAAACCTAGTAAAACTACACTCGGTGGAAATATCATGCCAATATTCTTGTGATTTTTTTGCATAGTTGACATAGAGATGGGCCAACAATTCCTCTTTTCCTTAGGTTTTTGGTACTGAAGATATTCTTGTGGGATAATACCCAACCAAAGAATTTAATCTTCAGAAGAGCTTCATTTTTTTAATTTTCCTCCACACTGCTAATATGGGGAGGGATCTCTTTTCCTCAATAAGAAATCTATATCCTTCCTTAATAGTGTATGAGGATAATTTCTTCCCCATCCTCTTGAGTCCCTAATATCCTCGAGAATAGGGGATTTCCAAACTAGATGATAAAATAGGTTATCCCATTGTTCAGGTACACAGGGTACTCCCAAACGACCAAACACCTTGAGCAATCGCTTCACACAAATAGATCACATATCAACACACCGATGTTTGTCACGTGGTTAAAACCCTCGAGAGGGAAACAGTACACGGCCCCATCCAAATAGCTACTTGGAGCAATTTATTATGCAAAAGAAAGAAATTTACATGAGCTTCTCATAATCGATCAACTAGCCAAGGACCCTCTATGCTCTTTAAATAGAGATCATGGACCAATCGGGTGTTAAGCCACGGATCAATGGTAGGTATGATCTAAGAGAAGTTGAACCATCGAATCACTTTATGTCTATAGCATATCATGACCGTTAGATTAGAATATTTACAAATGCATACTAAATAAACACACTTTATCTAACAGATATATTACACAAGTTGATTTTAACTAACTCCTAAGTGTCTAAATATCCTAACATCCCCCCTTAAGAACAACTTGGGATAGGATTGAAGGATTTTCAAAATTGACACTATTAGGAGAAGGAAGAAGGAATTAGAGCCTATCCCCCCTTAAGGATGCATTCCTGAACTCCTAACATAGATCGAAGTTTAGAAAACTTCGCTTCTGTAAGAGACTTGGTGAAGATGTCTGCAACTTGATCATCTGTAGGGTAGTAGAGCATTTCAAGAACATGATCATGAACAAGATTTTTGATGAAGTGCATGTGTAGCTCAATGTGTTTGCTGCGTTGATGTAGAACTGGATCTTTGGCAAGCTTGATGTCACTTTGATTGTTGCACCAAAGTCGAGTAGACTGCTGCTGCTCGAATCCAAACTCTGAAAGGATTTGTCGAAGCCATAAAGCTTCCTGAATGGCATTAACTGTGGCTCGATATTCTGCTTCTAATGAAGAAAGAGAAAGAGCTTGTTGTTTCTTACAAGCCCAAGTGACAGGTCCAGATCCCAGACTAAAAACATAACCTGCAATAGAGTTTCGAGCATCAGGATCGCCGGCCCAATCTGAATCAGTGAAACCAACCAACAAAGGTTCCCCCCTGTACTATAATGAATCCCAAATTGAATTGTACCTCGAATATATCGAAGTATTCTTTTTATTGCTTTCCAATGACTTTCATGAGGAGTTTGCATATAATGGGCAACACGACCAACGACAAAGGAAAGGTCAAGACGAGAATGAGTCAAGTATAAAAGACTACCAACAAGATGACGATACAAGATGGCATCTACTTCAGTGGAAGTACAAGTGGCATAAAGTTTGACTCTAGACTGGAAGGGAGAAGGGGCTGGTTTACAATCTTCCATGTGGAAGCGACGAAGAAGGTCACAAGCATACTTAGACTAGGAAAGAAAGATTCCTTCTTTGGTTTGCAAGACTTGTAGACCAAGAAAATAATGCAAATGTCCTAAGTCTGACATTTCAAAATTTTGCTTAAGATTGGATTTCACATGGTTTATAAGTTTAGGGTCACTACCAGTAGGGATAAGATCATCAACATAAAGAATAAGTATGATGAGATGGTTTCCTACTTTCTTGGTATAGACATTGGGGTCAGAATGGCATCTAGAAAAACTAGTGTCAAGGAGAAAACTATCCATTTTGGCATACCAAGCTCTAGGAGCTTGCTTAAGGCCATAGCTTGCTTAAGGCCATATAAGGATTTCTTAAAGAGACAGACAAGGCTAGAGTTATCTTGAACATATCCAGGGGGTTGTTCCATGTAAATTTCCTCCTGTAAATCACCATGTAAAAAGGCATAGTTGACATGCATTTGATGGAATTCCCAATTATGAAAGTGTTGAGGCCTGGAAATTCGCAGGCGGCAACAGTAAGGGATTCTCCCCAATCAGCGTTCCCAACTAGCCCGCTGACTATTTGGTATAGGGAATCCGTCCGGTTTGCGGTCCGGCTACCGTAGGTCAAAGTAACAAACAAAGGCTTACCGGTTGCGGCCCGGCCCACCGAGTTTTTTGTATTTTGACTTAAAGGAATGATATGCACGTGCCTAATTAAATGCAGGCTGGTTTAAATGCAGGGGGCGGTCACAGAGTGATGCGCAGGTTCTTACCTCTCGTCTTATGCTCACAAGAAAACAAACCAGATACGAACAAAAAGAACTAACTATCTAAACTATCCCTAGGGAGCGAGTCTATCATCTTAACTGAGCAATACAAAATCACATACGGTAAGAAAAAGCACAGATAGCTGATACTTTTCCCACAGCACATGAAAAATACAGATATTCAAATAACCAGTTAGCTGATCATTCTATAACAACAATTATTACTCATAGTGCAAATGCATCCCAGAAAAGACTGCAGAATAATTAACAAGAACTTAGGTTCGAAACATCAAATATCCTTACAGCGCATGAAATACAGCTGAACACGAAATAGTTCTTCTTCAGCATTATCCATTGAGTAGCATTGGTACATTTCATTTCTTTACTCTTTCCAGAAGACAAAATTGCAGTTCACTTCGCAAAATGAAATAGTTCCTCTTACAAGTCAACAATTAAAAAATTTTCTAAGGGAAAAAAGCCCTCCTTTCATCGAGCTTCCCATTATTTAAACTACCCCCTCCTCCCTTCTGGGTTCCCTCAACGCGTCTTTTCAATGCCCTTGACGATTCAGTTTCTTTCCTGGTCGTTTCACCTTCTCCATCATTTCCACAGGCGTTTATTTTCTGACAGTACCCGCTAAAAAGAAAATGTCCCATCGGCGCCTCGGTCATTCGTTCACGTTGTCCTTTCCGGCGCGATGCTCTGCTTCAGCGATTCATGAGATGATCTCTGCATACAAACTTGGTGCATTATCCATTGAATTCAGACATTAGGCATCCATAATTTTAAATTATAATGATATATTCACAACGAGCTAGCCTAGTTCATCCGGGTGAGGAACTGCGGAGGCTCGGAACGGCAACGCAAAGGTAAATCGGCAGTCGGGCAGCTCTTAGATCGGATGGGAGAAGGCTCCAGGAGCCGCAACGGCGGAGGAGTGCCAGAAGAAGGGAAACAGAAACACGGGCGTCGTAGGTGATCGGGCGGCGGAGAGGAGTGGATCGGACGACAGACTACTCTTCCACCCGCAACGGCGGACGGACCGCAGGCTACAAAAGGCGACGAGGCTAAAAAAGGCGGAGTTCGGGTGTCGGGTGAAACACACGTCGGGGCCCGACTTTATCTCCCCAGCCGCAACGTTGGGTGAACCGGAACTCTGGGGCAAGCGACTCACAACCCGAATCGGGCGTCGGAGAGAAGTGGATCGGACGGAGACTTTGGTCCAAGAGCCGCAACGACGTGTGATATAAGACTCCACTTCTTCCAAAAGAGGCCCGATCCAAAGGGAAGAATTAACAGCGCTAAGGCTCAAATGAGGCCAAAAACCAAAATTTCGCTAAGGTAAACCTTCACACTCTTAAAAGTGTTCAAACCGATCTAGCGACTCACATTGAACTGAACGCAACCAGCCAACAAGACGGACGCTCAACTTTAAAGCAAAGATACTCAAAGACGCCAAAAAATTCATCCTTAGATTCAAGTAAATCAAGATAAGGAGGGGTCCCAGAATTTAAGTGAAAAACTGAAGTCGGGGAAAAGGTTGTGGCAACTAACCTTGCCTTAAGTCTTTCAACACTTCCATCTGATGCATACTTAGTTTTGTAGACCCATTTACATATGACAAGTTTTCTTCCTTTTGGAAGAGAAATAAGATCCCAAGTATCATTCGCCATTAAGGAACGATATTCTTCATCCATAGTTGTATCCCAATCTAGATTTCCTGAAGCTTCTGCAAAATTTTCTGGATCATGATTCTCAGAAACTTGAGCCAAAAGAGAAGAGGCTCACTGAAACTGAGAACGTGTTCAACATTGATCTCTAGGATCACCGGTAAGATCACCAGCTGCTTCACATGTTGAATGGACCCCTCGAGGAAGCATTGGTGCTGGTGCAATTGGAGGAACATGAGTAGGTGGAGGTGGATTTTCATCCTCATTGTCATCATTAGAAACTGGAGTTGGAAACCTGTCAAGGAAGTTGGAAGAAGAAGAAGAAGAAGGCATAATCGCCAAATCAGGCTCGCAGGCCAAAGATGGCACACCCGCCAAGTTAGGCTCGCAGGCCAAGAGATTTTCATCAAATTTAACATCTCTTCTAATGATTATATCATGTGAATGGGGCTGAAGAAGTCTATAACCTTTTACATCTTCAGTATATCTAACAAATATGCACTTTTCACTTTTAGGCTGCAATGCTTTCCGTTTTTCATCCGAAATGTGAGCCCATGCTTTACAACCAAACACACGAAAGTGACTTACATTTGGTTTAATTTTACTCCATGTTTCTTCCACTGTTATACCTTGTAAAACTTTAGTGCGTGCGCGATTAACTATGTAATTTGCACAATTTATGGCCTCAGCCCAATATTGAAGACTTAGTCCCTTAGATTGGATCATACAATTAGGCATTTCTTTTAAAGTGCGGTTCTTTCATTTAGCTACACCATTTTGTTGTGGTGTATATGGAACAGTGTGTTGTTGTTGGATTCCTTGTTTAGTGCAGAAAGTAGTGAACTTGTTGTTAACATATTCTCCTCCATTGTTAGATCTTAACTTAATAATTTGATGACCAGATTGTTTTTCAACAAGGGCCTTGTAGGCCAAGAACATGTTAAATACTTCGCTCTTAAGTTTTAGGAAGCAAACCGAAATGCATATGGAGTATTCATCAATGAAACTTAAGAAATATTTGAAACTAGAAAAGGATGCAGATGGAAGAGGGCCACACAAGTAACTATGCACAAGCTCCAAGGGAACCGAGGTGTACCAAGAGGCACGTTTGTCAAAACTATCCCGATGATGTTTTTCGAGTACACAACCAGAACAAACACCATCCTTGCAAGATATCGTCGAAAGACCAGTGACCATATTGTTTTTACATAGTTGTTGCAATGAGCGATAATTTAAGTGACCAAATTGCTAATGCCAAAGTTTGCTCAAGTTATCACTATGAGCAACAAAAACTGAAGGAAAAGGTGATGACCCAAAGTTGTTAAATTTGTACAACCTAGTAATATCATCAATAGTTCCAGTAGCAAGGACATTTTGAGGATTTTTAAAATCCTTGATTACAACTTGGTGAGGTGTAAACGTCACAGTTTTACCTTCACCTGAATGAGTAATTTGATAGACTGATAACAAATTGCAGAAATTTTTTGAAACACACAATACATCACTGAAATGACCATTTTCTACTAGAACTGTTCCAGATCCTAAAAGACTTAGAGATCTATCATCACCAACAAATATTTGTTTGGTGTTACATTCATGCATAGTAGAAAAGATGGCTTGATCCTTAGCCATATGATAAGATGCTCTAGAATCAATGAGCCATTCAATTGAAGTAGAAGAAGAAGATGCAGTATAAGAGTAACTAGAAGCACAAAGTGCATGCCCATGAGAGGTAGATTCTGAAGACTAATCTAGGCTGATGTTGTGCTTCTTCATTGCTGCTTCCAAGGCTGCCATCTTCTTGAAACACTTAGATTCATCATGATTATCTTTCCCACAAAATTGCAATGACGCTCAGTCTTCTTTCCTTTTGACTTGGATCCTTTGTCATTTTTTAAAGAAGGAGCTGATTGAGAGGGTTTGGGACCCTTGTTGTTTGGCTTATTATTGCGAAAATTTTGTTTCTTGGGAGGCTTGGACTATTCAATCTGTTGGGACAATAAGGCTTTCCCAGATGTATCTGCATTGTTAATTCTTCCAAGATGAATGAGCTTATCTTGATCTCTAACTAAGGAATCACAAAAGGATTCAAGACTAGGTTCTTGATAGCTACCTGCAGTCAAGGATTCTTTCATGGAGTAGAATGTAGATACAAAAACAAAATACGCAAGTCCAAATTTGGAAAGAATATGATAAATACATTATTTGTCTTCTTTCTTAATGTTGCATTCTGCACATAAGAGTTTGAGAGTTTTATACTTAAATAAATAGTCTTGAATGCATGAAAAATCATTTGGATTCAAGGAAATCAACTCATTCTCAAGTTGATGACCCTAAATTTCATTGTGTTTACCAAACACAGATTCCAACTTTTCTCAAGCTTTACCAGGTTCATCAATTCCAGATATGTGGAATCGCAAATAAGTAGAGATTGACATCCCAATCAATCCACAAGCTTCATCACATCTATTTTCCCATTTAATTTTCTTATCATCATTAATGGGTTTTGTTTCTTTCCTTAAGGTTATCCTGAAAAGTAGAACATCCCCCATACAAGATTTCCATGAGAAATAGTTAGAACTTGTAAGTATAATATCACAAGGGGTGGCCATACTATAAAATAATAACCGAAAGAATAGAAACTAACTATCTGGATACAAAGAGCTCAAAAAAATATGCAGTTTTAAAAAAAACGGCACTAAAAACTGATTCTAGATGATGAAGTTATGCTTGATCAAAGAAAATGTTGAAGATGTCCCCAATAGTGACGTGGCAGATATTAACTTGACCAATTAAAAAAAAGAACCCCCCTTCCCAAGATCAACCTTTGACAATCACTTTACAATAAAGTTGCTTTTAAGTGAACCCCTTTTCTAGAATAAGTGATGTTCACTTTTACAATAATGTTACTTTAAATAGTGCGGTAATAAATTATAAGACTTAAGTGACTCACTTTTTATGTTATTTTATTTAAGTGAGATGCACTTTTACAATAAAATAACTTGAAAATATAAATTGCATGCACTAAAAAGTAGCTTAATAAGACTTGAACTCAAGACCTATTAAGGAATAAAGCAACTTTGGACCAAGTGAGCTAAGTTTAAAAGGTATGTAAAATAATGGAAAGAGGAAGGGGTTTTTTTTACTCTTCTCTCTCGTTCTCCGTACTTGCCTTTTTTCCCCTGCAAATCACAAAAAAAGAAAAAACAAAACATTTTTTTTCTTCCACACAATGGGGTTAGATCTTGGTTAGCTTACCCAGAAAGTTTACGTTTTCAAGTTTTCTCGTTGTTTTTTATTTGTCGTGATCGCACAAGGTGCATGACAAAGAGCATACGTAGCTAATAAGACAAGAAAAAAACTTTTCCTTTCTGTTTTTGATTCGCCACGATCGGACAAGGTGCACGGAAAAGAGCATACACAGCTATGGAAGGCAATAGTTCGAGACTAAAGCAATAAAGATCTAATAATAAAACTCAAAAAAATATGAGAGATTTAAAAAAAATTTAAACAAATCCGTCACTGTAACATTATACCTTCAGATTTGCCGAAATGGGTGTTTCTGGATCAAACAAAAATGATTTTTGGTGAAACAAAAACTATTTCACAATGGAAACGACGCTTCGAACGTAATGGAACAGCTCCCAAAGGCCATAAATACACATAAACTCCAGAACCAAAAACCCTTTCAAAGTTTCGATAACACCGGTTCTAGATCTTGATCAAAATCGAAAGTAGCTCTTCATAAATGCTTTGATACCATGTTTGAGTACACAGGGTACTCCCAAACGAGTGAACACCTTGAGCAACCGCTTCACACAAATAGATCACAGATCAACACACCGATGTTTGTCACGTGGTTAAAACCATCGAGAGGGAAACGGTCCATGACCCCAGCCAAATAGCTACTTGGAGCAATTGATTATGCAAAATAAAGAAAGTTACATGAGCTTCTCATAATCGATCAACTAGCTGAGGACCCTCCATGCTCTTTAAATAGAGATCATGGACCAATCGGGTGTTAAGCCACATATCAATGGTAGGTATGATCTAAGAGAAGTTGAATGGTCAGATCACTTTATGTCTAGAGCATATCGTGACCGTCTGATTAGAATATTTACATATGCATACTAATGCATACTAAAGAAACACACTTGACCTAACGGATATATTACACAAGTTGATCTTAACTAACTCCTAAGTGTCTAAATATACTAACACCCATTGATTATTTAGGTGACTTGGAAAGTTCTCTAAATTCCACTCGATCCTATCATTAGTGTTCCTGTCCCATTTAGAAATGTCATCCAAAGTGTAAATCCTTTTCTCTTCCATCCAAGCTTGAAAATATTGTAACTTAGAGACAGTGGACAAAGTTGGGGCACCAACAATATTGTCCTGCCAAATATTTTAGTATTTCCCATTTCCCAATATCCAACTACTAGAAGCATGGATTAAGGGAAGAGTAGCAACACACATTTTCCAAATGGTTGAGCTTGGTTTATTTTCTTCTATTGATGTTTTTCCACGGTTCCAACATCAAGCAAACATTATGGAGATCATTTTCCTACAGAGGTCATGTTGAGTTGATCAGGTAGAGAATGGACCCTTTGTAGCCCTAATTAGTCATGTGTAATACCGATTATGTGTATTAAGTATCAGATTCTTAACGTTTGATTAGTCATGTTGATTTGACTATGTGGAAGGCTAATGGTCATATGCATCTCTCTCCGTGGGAGTGCTCCGTAACATGAGTGATCGACTCTAATTAGAGTGAGTTGACTTATCGATTTGATGGGGGATCTCATCCCCATGTGGAATAGACAAAGTATAATCTAATGTTGAATTTGACATTGGATATAAGAAGTGTATGAGACTTCTTAGAGTATGTTCAAATCAACATTACAACTCTATGTGTGAATTTGATTTGCATGTGAGGGGATGGAAATCAACAAGGATAAATTTTATAAGATGAAGAAATAACCAAGAATTCAATACCATCCATTGAAGAAGCATCAGATAGCATTGAAAAATCCTAGAGAAAGTTTAAGGCAAGAAAGAGAACAACTACCCTAGTAAAAGGGGTAAATTGGTCATAGAAGACAAAAGTACTAGTTGGCCTCAAAGTGAAAATCTAGTCAAATGAAGAATATAAATAGAAGTGTTATCACACTTCGTTTGATATAAAACCACATTATATCTACTTCTCTCCACTTGTGCGCACCTCTAAGGAAGGCCTAATAAAGGAACCTCTACTTCTCTTCACACTTCATGGACTCGTATGTAGGGAAAACCATATCTAAACAGTCGAGAGAATGAGAGGAATCCCAAGCCCATGCATGCTCATAACTAGGATCCAACTCCTCTAGGACTGGGGGAGTTGTAGTCGAAGCCATGGTAGTATTTTGAATGGTTTGATACGTTATTTTTTCCGGAGATAAGTGCATGACAACCAACTAACGATGTTGGGGATTTTTTGCTAACTTAGATGAAGTAGGGAGGATACAAGGATCACTATGTTTCTTGTGAGGAATCCTTATAGATAATGTCGACGAAATCCCTAACGCTAGTAAAACTAATATAATTGATAGGAATAGGAAGATTGAATCTGTCCATAAGTGATGGATTTATTGTTGCACCTAAACTTTCGGTTACTAGTTGAGTTTGATCAATCAGTGGAATATTAGAATTTAGGAAGTTGTAATACTATTCCAGGTATAGGATGATTGGTCAATCTTGTTGAGTTTTAATTCATGGGGAAATATCAAAACCCAAAATATGGACGATGGGATATCCTGCATAACATATGTATAATTCCTTCCTAACAACAAATTGTAGTTGAGAGGAGTGTCAAGTACTTCAACTTCTACTGGAACTATTTTTTCTCCTAACGAAATATCGAAATAAGGGAGAATTCCCTGAGGTTGGAAAGACATTCCATAAAATGCAGTAAGTAATGTTATAGAAGGAACTAAATCTAGTGACCCTAAAGCTCTCCAACAAGAAATAGCCATAACACACGTAGATGTGCGTTCATCTACAACAATTATTCCAATACTTTTAGAACCATGGACTATGTTGATTTGGAAAGTGACATGATACAATAAATGAGGCTTAACATTAGACATATAAAACTTCACCATTAAATTATTTGTGGAGTCAATCTTTCCTAAAGCACTCAAAAGTGGATTCGTTGCGATGGGAAACTTTGAAACACTTCTAGAGTAGGCATCGCACAATATGTTTAGGATAGATCTTCAATGACAGAGTAGTTGGAAGTAGCCCGAACATTAGTGTTATACCATGAAATGACACTTGTCCATCCGAGTATTGACACCAAATGTGTCGGGACACGAAAGGACAAAGTGGATTGAAGTAACGTAAACATTATAGATGAAGTGAAGCCTTGATACATACTTTTTTTGTCAACCTTTCTAATCTTTATACACGAGTCTTCCTTGCACTCGTGGGTCTCCTTATGACAACTTGCGTGTCACTCGTGGGTCATCCCTTATGCAACCCACCAGTTATCCCTAAAATGTTACACTCATGAGTTTCTTGTGTAGAAGTCACGAGTTTCCTTAATTATACCTGCGAGTTCCTTAAGACAAACTTAAAAATAAAAACATGATTAGTTTAGGGGCAATTGGGTTCGAAATGATAACTTCCCTAACTCCCGTAACCACCCTAGGTCTTGTAACCTCTCATCACCAACAAGTATAAATAGAGTGGAGGGGTAGAGGATAGGGGAAGCAAATTTGGAGAGCAAGGTTATGCTAGAGAAATCTCTTGGAGAGAGGATCTAGGAGGACTCAATTCTTGGTCTGTAGAAGAAGGCTTGTCTCAGACAGGGTTGTAATGTTTCCTGAACCTTTAGTAATAAAGAATTTATTTCTTCCATACATGTCTTAATGCATGCTTTTGTTGTTATGAATCATGATCTATGTTGTCATTTATTTCTAATGCAATTTTAATATGTTCATGTTTCTTTATATAACAATAAGAGATACTATGGAAAAACATCAATCTTTGTTGAAGGTATTGAATTGCAGAGAGTTTTGGTGCATTTGAAAAAGGGATTGAAAGCTAGGATCAACCGCCTAAAAAATGTACTTGTCCTACTAACCCTTATTCTATCTGTTTATGTTCCAAACCCTTGATGTCTGTAAGCCACACCCTAGTATGTTGGTGACCCTAGGACCCCAAGTCATAAGGTAGACATCCCTCACAATAATTAGCATTATGCGTGGCTGTTTTATAGAAACCTTTTGGTATCTTTGGCATAGAATCTACAGGTTTCTCAATATGAGTGAGTTCTGCAGATCACAATTTTCTTTCTCCTTTTGCAGTGGTTCATGGATATAATTTTT
Source organism: Pseudotsuga menziesii (assembly GCA_001517045.1). Lineage (NCBI taxonomy): Eukaryota > Viridiplantae > Streptophyta > Pinopsida > Pinales > Pinaceae > Pseudotsuga > Pseudotsuga menziesii. The sequence goes on from LPNX010069213.1 coordinate 597,286, forward strand.
TTTCTAGTTTTCAACAGATTGTTTGAACATATCATGTTGATGTAATAATGATTGGATGAAGAGGAATTTTGGGTGCCATCACCAGAATAGGAGTTACCAGAAGCCATATTTTGTCCTTTTGGAAAGGTATTTCTCAACACAGTAGGTTGTTGCTGCTACAAAAGCTTATGGGATTGTTTTATTAAGGGGCATTTATGCATAAGGCGGTCTCCTTTACAAAGCTTTCCAGGAAACTTGACTATTTTATGTTCTTTCTTACCCCCTCAACATTATCTTTTGACTTGGGCTTACTTTGATTTCCCTCCCCTTTCTTTCCCTTAGTATTATTTTTTTTTACACTAGGTTGTTGAGTACAGCATGAGTGGGCCTAATGGTTAAGAGCATGTGTTTCCTCTTAGGAGGTCACGGGTTCAAATCCAGAGGGGGGTAGTGTATGTACACCTCTGTAGACTTTAGTAGTTAAATCGCTGCGCAGAGGGGGGTCCCTTGTCCCACAAACAAGGGGCTCTCATACACCAATTTTATGTCTCGCTTGGCGGTGACCTTAAAAATAGATTATTATTATTATTATTTATTTAGATTCGATTGCACATTTTGTACAATAGTTGTTTAAGAAGCAAGAGTAGTAACCTTAGTTTCTTATGCCGCAGTGTGTTTGTCACATATGTTTTTCATTTTTTTCACAAGCACTTCTACAGTAGGGTTTTCAACCAAACCAACAATACCATCAACATGCAGTCCTAATTGGGGCCTAGAAGGACTAGTACTAGACTGTGGAGTGTCAGGAATGGTTTCATACAAGATCCGATATTAAGAGTAGATCAGATCTAACTAATGGGCTTTGAAAATGGCCTCTTCCTCACTGTGTAACCCCCAAAGTGGAAACATCTTTAGAGATGTAAGGTAAGAGTGACTTTAAAAACCACTCTAATAAAAATCCATAAGGTATAACAACTTTGATCACCCTCTTCTGCCTTTTACACTATTGGATATGATCTGAAATGTGAGTGGCTTTGGTCTTCCTAAAGGTAGACAACAAATATGTACCAACATCATATTAAACATGAAGCTGGAAGTGATCGAGGAAAAATGTCCCCAAAATTTTGAAACAATAGTAAGAAGATGAAGGTAACTCAATATACCATTTTGCTTCCACCCCCGTAAGGGTTCTTTGGAATAATCTTAACTAATCGAGTCATTCTTTAGCAAATTGGAAGAACACTATAAGGGTAAAGTTGTAACATGACCCCCTGGATCTTCACCAATATTACCTTTGAATTTTGGAATGTCCAAAGCTAACTTAGTATGAACAAGAGGGAAATATGGATTATCGCAGACTAGGTCATTCATTAGTTTCAACAAATTCGGCAAGTTTAAAGTTGCTAGAAAAGGTAGTCTAGGCTGTGCGGAAAAAGGATTGGGTTGGGGAACTTAAGGGGGGAAATTTCCTCAAACAAAATTCCCAAAATGTTGGCTGGGTTTTCCCCCATCCATAACATGTGAAGTGACAATATTTTTAAAAGGGTTCCACGTAGGTTGTAGGGGATTTCCTCCCACCATTCTCTGTGTCCAATTCCATCAATCCTACAAGACACTGCCCCTAGCTGGAATACTGGTTGAAGGCATAGAAGTAGTGCCCCTCCGCTAAATAGTGAAAAAGGGTTTCTATTTGCAGGCATAGTAGATGATAGAGAAACACCTGACTGAAATTAAATCCAGTGCACGATTTTAACCCGAAACAGGTCCAGTGGACTAGAAAGGCATATAAACTATGAAGGGGGAGGAAGGGGGAATATGTCCCCTGAACGAGGGAAAACGTTGGAAGGATAAGGGATAGATTTTAAGATCAAAGTCAAAGTTCGAGGAAAAATTAGTGGATGGGAGGGGAACACTTGATATCCCTGTCATAGGTATTCCAAATGAAAAATAATTGGACCCAAAGGGTACTTAAATTGAAGTACTCAAAGCTTGAGTAACTGAAGACCCTAAAGGCGTGGAAAAAACATTAAATGTCACAACTGGCGCAATAATATCCCAAGTCATGTTAAGTATCTGGGTACCAACATGAGCAGGAGATAATCCTCCTGATACTATGAGATATGTATGGGTGTGTAGGTCCCCTGATCCCTTTCCTAAGTTATCCATGATTAAACCACTAATAGTTCTATAAGCACTTAACCTAGGTTCAACAAAAGGACAAACTTGCAATACAATTGGACTTTCAGACTCTATTAAGGGTGAGTTAAAAGGTATAACAAAACCTCTGTCTTGTACATCTTCAACTATAGTAGTGTGTGATGCATGAGTTTTTCTCTTGATAGGGTCCATCTCCCTAGGAATGCCAATTAATCTAGTTGGTCAAAAGGGCCACTTGTGTTTATGCTGTGTCTCTGAGGTTGTGTTGGAGGCTCAACTGTAACGAGAGAATATTTTGAATCCTCCTTGATCGGTGGAGTGACTAATCTTCCACCCTTCAATTTTTTTAGTTCCAAAAATCATAATGCCAACTAAACACATAGAGAGAAAACATCATACCATTATAAAAAAGTCTTAAGAATGTGAGCCAAGAAAACAAATAAACCTTCCAAAGTTTTAGTGTGGGTTGATTAAGTCCCACCACTAAACCAACAAAGGTTGAAAGAAATTACCTAGGACAGGCATGTTTCCCTTCTTTCCCTTCTTGGTGCAAGTGTTTTTCCAGATAAATCTAGAAAACACCCTCCAATGGTACTAATTCTCCTGTCACAAAAGTTTCTCAAGGTGGTTGCATAAAATCCTCTTCACACCTATGTAAGATCCTAAGGATAAGATTCTATGGTTACTAATATGTAATCTGTGTTGGAATGGATAGTCGCAGGTCAAGATCTCATGTATGGGAAGGGTAACTAAGTTCGAAACTCAACAACACCGGGACAACACGGGGCCAAAGGGTGGCACTGAATAAGTTCCTGTACATGCAAAATCCCTGGTATATGTTTGATTAGGAATTGGAGAAATCTCTTTGTAATCTAACCTCACATGATCTCATGCTTAACTCTTGTGTTAGAGGAGATTTCCAGCCACACTTCTTACAAAACTGGATTTGTCCTATTCTCTTGAAAAGACCCACTATGTTTTAAATTATGAATGATATTGGATGGTTTACAACCACCCTAATCCAAGATCCTACACTTAAACTAGATTGGTGAACCTTATAAAATAAGATTAAAAGTGCTTGTAGAAAGGAAAGGAGTACTGGAATCTTCAAATGAAAAATAAGCATATACACTGCTCCTATCTTTCACTTCTTTCCTTTTTCTTTTGTAAAAACCCAAATGAAAAACATAATTTTTTTTTGAAACTAAGTGAAGAAATGAGAAGATTGGATCCTACTAATAGAACTCTTTTTCTTTTTCTTTTTAATGTATGCAAATAAATAAATCTAGAACTTGTACATTATCTTCTTTTTCGTTTTATGATTGCCTTAAACAATGTAAAATTGAAAAGAAGAAAAAGATTCAGTAACATGATTTTCTTTAATTTTTTCAATGCACACAACAACAAATAAAACAAATTTTTTCTTTACAAGTAGTTAAAGAAATTTCAGTTTTATAAGCTTGTAACCAACAACCCATAAAACTGAAAGCAACAAGAGTTGTGGATGAAAAATAATAGAAAAAGAGTCCATAAAAATACTCAAATTGGCTTTAACAAGAAAAATAAAATCTTTTGTTTTTGAGATGCTAGGGTTGCAAACAAACATGTCTTAGACAACACACAAGAACATACACAATTTAAACTCTCATGTTTTGCTAGATAGATGACTTAGGAAAAGATGCAAACAAGATTATACACAACCTGTGTTATGGCAGCTCACATATACATAGTTTGTGAATGGACCGGTAGAGTACAGGCATAAAACAATGAAATTTTAAAAAGGAATTTCTACCTACAAGAAAGCACACGAATGTATATGCTTATAAATAACGTATATGTTGGGGAAAAACTAAAATAAGTAAAATTACATTACCTTAACCCCACATTTACAAACTTATAGAAATAAAACTTGTTGTGAATGTTTCAAACTAAAATCTAACAACCCAACAAGGTAAACAACAGAAAATATGAGATAAGAAACTCAAAAAATCACAAACTTTAAAAATACCTAAAACAAAAAAGAACACCAGTGGAGTCGCCAGTTCTGTTAAGAGGAATAAATACCCAACAACTATTTAGGTTCAATTGTTACATAGAAACACCCATAAACAAACTCAATTCAAATAAGCAATCAATTATTGTTCTTTCAAGAAATAATAAACCCTAAGAATACAATGTCCAAGAATAACATACCCTGTTCCAATTGTTTGGGGTCAAATCCATTGGGTCTTGAGATTTGATCATTTTCTTCAATCTCCTACAAGAGTTCTGAAATGAATACAAAGAAAATGAAAGAATCACGATTGCCACATAAAAAATTCAAAATAACTTACAAAATTCTAACTTTCCTATCCAAAGCAAACGATCATTCAAATAACATCACATATTTTAAATGAAAATTAGACATTGGACGAGAAAGAGAGTTAATTTATATATTAAAAAAATGGCAATAAGATACATGGAAAGAATTAACATGATCATGTTGCTTCACCGTTATGGAACCAAGTCATGGGTCCTTTCTCCCAAGTCACTTTAGCACTCCAACTTCACTCAAAGATTTCCAATTCGAAGTATGCGCAAGAGAATGTGAGGATTCTTTATAATAATGGGATTGTAATTAGAAGGATGGAAAATGATGATTCCATATAGGGAGTGAGGGATTTTGAAGACGAGGGAAATGGGTTGTGCAATTTGGTCACAAAGAGGGTTTCTTCTCCAAGCAAAAGCTAGGGTAATTGGTATGTAAACCCATTTTCTCTCTCCTATGCTCTTTCATAGTTTGTAAGGAGCAGTTAGGGAGTTAGGAATAGTTATTCATGGCATTTGGGAGTTGGGAATAATCTCAACTAAAAAGTAAACCCATGAAATAACTTTTATTTATTTTTTACACTCGTACGAACATATACACAATCTAGACATACATAGGCTATGTATACTTGATCTATACAAGCTTAGGGAGCGTACATATTGAGAAATAAGGATCTTTAAGACAGGTTTATCAAGATACATGATTTTCCATACTAGAACAAGGGAAAAAAGGATGTCCGCAACTAGGAAAATGGGTAAGATTGACTATCAAAATGTCTTGGGATAATATGTGGCAGAAGACGCTATAACAACTAGTCCTATGGTCATGCAACCAAATAAACATGAACCCAAGATACTATGGATCTATGACGATTTCATAGGCCTAAATAAATTAACCCTCATTAGGATTCACAACAATATCTAGGAGCTAAAGGAAATCTCACAACTCAAGATATTCACAAATTATGCAGAAAAAATAGTAAAAATACTGAAATTAACACATAAGAGTTATTGGGTGCTAGAAATGCCCTTTTTGCCTAATATTATTTATCCCTGTTCCCCTGATTTTGCCTCTCATTTATAACCAAGTCATTAGCTTTAACAAAGAACAAGCATGGATTTCAAAGGTATAATTCATTATTTGTCCGTTTCATTAATGATTGATTTTGCTTATGGTTATGAACTTGATCTTTGAATTGCGCTGACTCGTGATTGGTTTTTATAAGAAAAATTCATAATTTCCAAATGTTCTAAGTGTAACAGCTTGCTAGATTTGGGAGGTAAAGAATACCCGGCGTCGGTTTCCTTTTTACGATCTAGTGAAAGCCATTGATGAGATAAGCTCAGATGTCCTTCATGTAGCTAGATGAAACTACCTAAGCATCTTTCTTCATTAGCTGGAACACGTTCGGCCTTTGAATAGTTCAGATTGAAAGTTCATTCATGATTATGAAGGAATTACATGTAATGTAATAATAACTGTAATTGTTTCTGTTTGATTCATCAGCTTCAAGATCATAGATCTTCATGGCCACACGATATTAGTGGATTTGAACTACTTCATCCCTGTATAAGTATGAACAGGCAATTTGAGCCAGGGGGTCGGAAATATTGAGAGAAGGATTGTAGCAAGAGGATACTGTAATTGTACTTTGATCACTTTAGTTAAGGAGCAACAATTCATTAAAATCTTCGTGTTGTAGATTTCGTTAAGCCTTTAATAGCATCTATGTTCGAAGGCCAGGGCCCTCCTTCTTACAGAGTTGTTGGTAATAGTAGATGTTTTAGTTATTTTGGCTTAGTGTGGAATTTCAATTGGATGCATTAGTAGATGTTTGCAACGATATTTATCAGATAATTGCATTATTATACTTTCTTTTGGTTTGCTGCAACAATGTGGTGTGAAAATTCGTCTGTGTAGAATAGTTTCTTTGTTTATGCAAAGTGTGCTAATTAAGTATAGTTGTTACAGTCACGCTCAACTCCTGCGTATTGTTGTAATTTATCTTTATTAGAGTTTACTGAATTAGATAGATCATTATTTTTATGAATTGGTTGTTTTGTCGATGGTTTGTGATTGTATTGATTTGGTAATTTAGGATTTAACTTCTTGCAAAAGTAATTCTAGTTAATTCATTCTTAGATCAATAGTCGCAGGATTGATACTGTAAGAATCAAGAATCCTTTGAGTTCTTAGATGGATAATTAAGATTGGTTTTCATAGGGAGTTGAGTTGATTGAACAATTATTAGGATTGAATGATCTGTATTTTATTAATCAACTATTGAAGTGTTTATGCATATATTTTGCTTAGTTACCTTTGGACCCTACAGAATAGATAAGGTATTCGACAATGGGACCATCTGTTTGACCACTATCGATGAAAATCAGACACCTTTGTTTGCGAATGGTCATCGACTACGAATTTATCATAAAACTATTTCAAAGGATGCGTTCATCTCTCATGTTGCAACTGATCCAAATTGTCAATTGATACAGAAGCATGGATTTTCCCCTGTTTTTGATAATCTTTAATATCTACTGCAATTCCACATAGAAAATTGTATACAAATAAATTGTTGATTTCTTTTGTTTTTAAAGTTTTGATTGGTTTGTTGTTTTTGCGAATTGTGTACAGGAATACACGCAAAGGTTCAATCAAAGGGAAGCAGTCGCACTGGGCCAAACAATTGTGGGAATTCTGGATGACCCTTCTCAACTTGAATTACTCCTTGTAAGGAAAAGTGAACAGAATTGTAGACCTCTGTTGAAATTTCGTCATTTTCCTCATGTTTTACCCAAATTACGTCCAATTGATTTATTTTAATTTTAATTTTTTAATTTAGTTTAATTTTTTAATTATTATTATTATTATTTTTTATTTCAACGGAAACTCCACCAAATTGCCTATATTTATCTGCTGAAACTACACTAAACTGCATATTGTTCGCTGCAACTCCGTTATTTTTCTGCCAAACGGGCTATTTTTCCACTGGAACTCTGCTATTTTTTCACTGCAACTCTGCTATTTTTTCGTCAAACTAGCTATTTTTCCACTGCAAATCCACCAATATTTTCGCTAAAATCTCACGAAAATTCTATCACATCTTGGGCGTATTTTCACCCAAATATTTGTGTTTTATGATAAGATTTTGCTAAAGGTCCACCACCCTGCTACAATTCTTGAAAATAATGCCAAGGAATTCATTCGTCTTTCACACGTCCTTGAAATTAATGCTAACACGAATGGGTTCAATTTGTTCATTGGACGATGGTTGGCTTATTCTATGAAGGCGCATGTGTAATTATGTCCCTCTTAATTGTTTCGGCATCAAAGGAAGCCACCTTGGAAAGATGACGGTTCAGTACGACAATGACAAGGTACGAGTTCTGATTATAAGTATGATTAAGCATGAACTGGTATGGTAATAATGATTATACTCTGCCTTTTAATCCCTGTCAGTTGCTCGTAAGCAATCAATATTCAAGTGAAGCATGCCAAATATCCCACTTGTACTTATTTAATAACCGTCGTCCCATCCAATCTGTACATTAACCCGTTAAAATATCTCGGTCCATAACTACGCCAACTTTTTAAAGATATCAAGACAAACCTTGACTATCCATTAACCGTTTTCGCATGCTGCAACTCCAATGGTTGATACTGTGGTTGTTTCATTCACCATTAGAGATACTAGAACAGATGCAGTATGGGTCTTCTAGTAAGACATGAGGCCACAAAATTAGATTCCCTGCATGAAAACAGAGAAGTCTTTGCTATCTTTCAACAAGCCAGATGGATAGAGTACTTTCAGAGAGTAAATGTCTTTCATGAGGAGACGACACTCCAATTTTCCATGAATTTGACTGAAGATCATTCGAATATTAGAGGACTGAGGATAGATGTATCAAAGGAGGCTTTAGCAAAAGTCACAGGGTTACTTAGAATCAAGGATAGATGGTTTTTCCGGAAGAGGCACAACTCGACAACAGTAGAATACTTCCTTGCAGTAGGAGAACATGTGTAGTCGAGGTCCAAGGGAATAGCACTGGAAACACTACCAAGACTTTGGGACCAGGTTGCCATCTTTTTGAAGAGGTACATCACCTGTGAAGGAAGGTACAAAGTTGTGTATATTTATGATTTCTTCCCACTTTCTCATTTGTGTCATGGTATATTGTTGAACATACCATTCTATCTTCTACGAACCCTACAAAACATGACACATTATGTGAAAACATCTCGTCACCCATTATCCTCTTTAACAAATCATGGAATGATTAAACTACTAGTTCAAAGAGCCTTAGCAAGGACAAATCAAACATGGGAACAATTTATTGTCAGAGCTGTGGTGAATCAGGCACTTGCAATAAGAGGTATTGAAAAAGGGGATGTCAAGCAGAGCTCCTCAGATTCAGCCACGGGAAGGGGCGAAGCGTTAGAAGGATTGAGAATTATTTGGGATTGAAAGTTCAGGTGAAGGTGCAGCAGTAGCAAAGTCGAGAGAAGAAATGGATAGAGTGGTGGTGGTGGCAGAAGAAACTGTGTTACTAGAAACTGAATCAGTAGAAGCTGAAGTTGGGGCAGCTGCAGAAGCGGTGATAGCAAAAGCTATAGCTCCGGATGCTACAGTAGGAGAAGTTATAGGGACAAAATATTTTCAAAGGATACTATCCTCAAGTGTTGAACATTGAATCTTCCTCTGAAATAAGAGGAACCATAATTGAAGAAGAAGAATTTTTTTACAGAAATATGAGAAGATTCTATCCCTTCTAGGACACAAATAAGAAGGAAGAGATCAGATACTTAAGTACAATCATCCGGTCTCACAAAAAGAAGGATAACTAGAGCTTCGTCTACAGCAGATGCGACAAACCTTGAAATTCCCAGTTTAAAACCCAGACTACCCTCTGCAACACAAGAACCAAAGGGTAATGTACCTATGGGATCCACCTATCCACAAGAACTTGTTGTAGACCAACCCCAATTGGAAATTTTGATTTATGAGAATGAGGTACTAAAGGAGGAGGTATAGGGACCCAAAGGGGAATTGTAGAGGTGGAAAGAAGCATGCGAAATGCAGGCAACACGAATCTTGGGCATGTTGGCAGAAGTTGCTGATCAATTTAAAAACCCACCCTCTGATTCGAAGAGTAGGGAGAATGATGAATTATTATGTCCAGAATGCGGGGACTTGTTTAAACTTTTAGGTTACAAAGTTACAAAGATGGAAGTGTCATCTTGGAAACTGGCACAATCAATCCAAGGGGGAGGTGAGACACCAATGGTGGAGTTAATAAAGGAAAAGGAGTCAAAAGTGAATATAAATCAAGATCAAGAGTTACAGGAAGATGAAGAAATGTAGCCTCAATAGTCGGGGGACATTGAATTGTTTCCACACCAATCTCATCATTTAGGGGAAACTGAGTTATTTCTGGACTAGGCTCAACATTCGAGAGACACAGAAATGATCTAGGAGCAATCTCAATAGTCCAAAGGTATGGAAAATTTACAGAAAATGATGATGTTACACAAGAGCCAACATTCTTAAAATGTGTTGCTCAAGTAGCAACTGAAACAGGAGCCGTCGAGGTTGAGGTACAAGAGCTTAATGCTATTACACAAGATCCAACATTCTTAAAACTGGTTGTTCAAGAAGCAATGCAAATGGAAGTTGCTGAAACAAAAGAAGCAACAATGTAAACGAAAGTTACTGAAACACAAGAAGAAACAACACAAATGGAATATGCTGAAACAAAAGAAACAACGACACAAGATAAAGCCACCAACTCACAAAAACCAGTTATATATGAAGAGGTCGCTGTGATCCTGGAGCTAGAGAGTAAAAAAGAAGTTGCTAAAATTTGTAACTTACCTTTATCTGGTAAGATGGAGGGCGAGGAATAAATAATTGAGATGGATACTGGTAATGAATTAGATACAAGAGATGAAGGTAATCAGGAGATGGTGAGAGAGCTTTCAGTGTTGAAGCTCGAATTAAGTAAATGGAAACATCATGTTGGCCAATGTGAGAAAGGAATGATTCTTATGTATGAGCACAAGAAGACTATTCAAGGACTTAAGTAAAAGTGGGTTGAGGAGCTCTTATTCCAGAAAATTCGTTGGTAGAAATTACAGGAAGAACCGAAGGAGTTAAAGAAGTACAAGTCCATGCAAAAGGAAAAAGAACAAATGTACACCCTAACTAATGAATTTCCGAGTTGTAGAGCTCCATCACCATATTACCCTGTATTTCTCTTTGAACAAATGACTCTGTTCAAAATGAGGGCTTTGAAAGAAGGCAAGCCTTGTCAAATCCTGAAAACCCCTCAGATTCTAGAAACCTTTACTCATAGTCACTTTTCCGAACATAATCTGTTATGTGAATTAAACCTGCATTAAATGGCATGTCTTATGGAATCTCAGTATAAACCGATTCCTCACATCGGGGATATTCACCTGAGGGTGTTCACTTATTTTGTCACCAACCATATGCATTGGTGGAATGCTTCTTAGACCATTCACAGGAATGAGGATAATTCCACTATGTGGATTCGCAGTGAACCTCAGGCCCCTGTGCCCCTGATTGCTAGACATAAAATATATCTTTCATCTCCTGAAAGGTTATTCAATTAATTGCATTTGAGCAGGGGATTATACTTGTGTCAATATGATTTGTCAGTAGGAGGCTTATTCCCTGAAGGGCAGTGATTATCAATGGGAAGCTTCTTCCATATCCTTGAGGGAAAAATATCCTTATTTCTTTGGAAATTTCAAGTATGCCTTGTCAAGGATACTAGGATATGTTAAATGCATGGAGACATGCGAGCCGAGCTGGTTGGGGCTAAATTTCAGATTTCCACTCATTTGGTGACCATAAAGGAAGTATAAGAGCATCTATAGGTTAATCAAGAAAGTAGAGAGGGATTGTTGGCCCAACCTAATTGCAAGCAATGGGTTTTTATATAGAGTAGTAAGGCCTGAATTTTCCTTCAGATTCACCAATTTTCATAGAAAAGGTCTTGAATCAGACTCAGATTCAAACTAGTTGGAGGCTGCTGCATGAGGACATGCAATTAGATAGCTTGGGGGAGATGTTGGGTGCTGGAAATGCCCTTTTTGCCTAATCTTATTTAGCCCCTTTTCCATGAATTTTCCTCTCATTTATAACCAAGTCATTACCATTCCCAAAGAACAAGCATGGATTTCAAAGGTATAATTCATTATTGCTCTGTTTCATTACTGCTTGATTTTGCTTTTGGTTATGAACTTTATCTTTGAATTGCGTTGACTCATGATTGGTTTTATAAGAAACGTTCAAAATCTCCATATGTTCTAAGTGTAACAACTCGCTGGACTCGGGTGGTAAAGAATGCCTGGTGTCAGTTTCTTTTTTATGATCCAATCGAAGCCTTTGATGAGATAAGCTCGAATGTCCTTCCATGCAGCTAGCTGAAAATCCCTGAGCATATTTCTTCGTCAGCTGGAACACCTTCGGCCTTTGAATAGTTCAGATTAAAAGTTCATTCATGATTATGAACTAATTCCATGTAATGTAAAAATTGTGGTAACTGTTTCTGTTTGTTTCGACAGCATGAAGATCATAGAGCTTTATGGTTGCCTGATATTAGTGGATCTGAACTACTTCATCCCTGTATAAGTATGAACATGCAATTTAAGTTAGGGGGTTGGCAATATTGAAGAAGGATTGTAGCAAAAGGATACTGTAACTGTAATTTGATCACTTTAATAAAGGAACAACAATTCTAAATATCTTCGTGTTCTAAATTTTTTTAAGCCTTTGAAAACATCTTTGTTTTAAGGCCAGGGCCCACCTTCCTACAGAGTTGTTGGTATTAGTAGATGTTGTAGTTTTAATTATTTTGGCTTGGTGTGGAATTTCAGTTGGATGCATTAGTAGATGGTTGCAACAATATTTATTAGATAATTGCATTGTTTTACTTTCTTTTGGTTTGCTGCAACAATGTAGTGTGAACAATCGGCTGTGTAGAATAATTTATTTCTTTATGCAAAGTGTGCTAATTAAGTATAACTGTTATAGTCATGCTCAACTCCAACAAATTGTTGTCATTTATCTTTCTTAGAGTTTACTGAATTAGATAGATCATTATTTTTATGAATTTGTTGTTTGTCGATGGTTTAATGATCATCTTGATTTAGTAATTTAGGATTTAACTTCTTACAAAAGCAATTATAGTTAATTCATTCTTAGATCAATAGTCACATGATTGATACTGTAGGAATCAAGAATCCTTTGAGTTCTTAGATGGATAATTAAGATTGGTTTTCACAGGGAGTTGAGTTGACTGAGAAGTGATTAAGATTGAATGATCTGCATTTTATTAATAATATACTAAAGTGTTTATGCATTTATTTTTCTTAGTTACCTTTGAAATAACCATACTTTCCTGGGTTGACAATTTATATTGAGCACTCTGCTTGTTACTTAAATTAATAAGCATATAGAGTGACCAACAAGAATGGTGCCAATAAATGAGTTTATTATCAATGTCCAGTATGTAAATATGCTTGGAACATGTTTATATTACAATAGGAGAAAATTTTTATCCTTTGGAGGAAATTTGGATGCATACATGTGGCAGGCTTAAATTGAACCTCAAACCCCCCCTAGGTGGACCAATGAGCTCCCAAACCACCTCAAACGGTCACAAATTCCTGTGTGAATGTGGGTGGAGCATGCTAGGTCATAAGTAAAGTTATGGTAGGTGTGGTGGAGTGCATGGGTGGGAGGGAGTGGCTCTAGGCAGCAATAAATGGTCCAAAAGAGACAAAAACACCCAAATAACATGCATGGGCACCTCTTGTCAACCAGTTTCCATGTTTTATGGAGTGGGGGCACACCAAGGACTAAAAAATTATAAATAAAGGTGCATGTGTAACCAGAATGATCAAATGTGGGTGCATGGGTGCATTAATGAGTCCAAAACACCAAAAGCACCTTGCTTGACCAACACAACCTAGTTTTGGACCATATAACATAAATATAAAACAAATGAAAATGTGTCCTAGGTGTATGACCATGGTACTAAGGTGGTATAATTCTCTAACAATGAATTTGGGCCATTTACATATAAAGTTATGCCATTCGGACTGAAATATGCACCAGTAGTATTCTAAAGAATTGCCATAAAATCATTTCAGAAATTTCTGTACAAAACCATGGTTGTCTACTTTCACGAAAACCATGGATTTCTTTACAAAACCATGGCTATATGTTTTTAGGAATTTATGTACAAAAATTTGGAAGAACAACTTCTCATGGAGTAACATTGACAATAAGGATTAGAGAAGAAAGAGTATCAATGCTTGCATGAAGCCAAAAGGGTACAATAAGAAGTTAGTCTGTTGACTAGTCATATTTATAGATTGATGAGGGTCACAAAACTTCAACATAAATGTTTTTGTCCAAAACATCAGAACATGTTGAAACAACCTATTCAAATTAAGCTATTAACTCTATAATAACTCACCATTGTTAGAACCAACATCAAATCTGCATTAACGGACTGGGAAATGTTTTGCACTATCTTATCCTCTCTGCCCCATCCATCATGGAAGAAATTGTTGAAGCAAGTCATCCTAGTGAAGTGTTTAGCTCTCCGCAGCCTTGAAGACTTAAATATTTTTGTATTTTGTTAAATCTTTGTAAAAATTTACACCCCCATGTTCTCTTCGAGATGATGAAAAATTTTCGAGGAGCTTAGTCGAAGAGTTGACTAGGTCATCTTGATCGACCACCAATTGGTTGGCTTAGTATAGATGAGTCAGTTGGGTCGAATTCCAAATAGTTATGCAGTTAAAACTATCTAACTCATTGTATGACCCATCTAAAAAGGCTGGTGAGCCAGATGTTATGATGAGATTATCCAATTTTATACAATATGGCCTGATAATATAATAAGATACTTGTTGTTGCTGTCTCAATTCCTTTCTTGCTTCCTTACTCTTTTTATGCATACATGATATTGTATGATGTGTTTCTAGTAACCTCATGTAATCCCATAGATTACAACAATATCTAATTCTTAATAATATTAGTTGTTGGGGATATGAATGATTGTAAAGTAACACTCCCAACACCTCATTTCTTGTCTATATCTATTATTAAATTTTGAATATCTGCTTGATATCATCATAATCAAGTTGTAATATGTCTCCATTGGAAAAAATATTAAGTGTTTCCATCATTTCTTCTTTTACTCCTGAGAAAAGCACAAGTCGAAGAGTATTAATTTGTCACAGTGATCTAGGGACTAAAAACACAGTCACTCAAAGAATTCAGACAATTAAGCATAAAATTGGCATAATGGTGCTGTAATGGAAGTAGCAGCTCTGTATAATCAATAAAGAATGAATAATACAATACAATGATCATGCAAGATACATGAATTCCAAGACAATTCGAATTCCCAAGGAGGTCATTCGAATTGAATGAATGGGTGTAGCTTAAATGACTGTAAGCCACATTAAACACACAAGTTAACCAACTGATCAAGTCCTGATTGACTCAACTGAGTCCTAACTGAAGTCAGAGTGCAATGGATGACTGATTCTAACAGAAAGTAGCTCAGACACATGTCACTGCATGCCAACCAATAAGCGGTAGTGCATCATTAACTCCAATGAACCCCGATGATTTTAACTGAAGTCAAACTGACCATCAGAGGTGGTTGGAGGTGCCCCTGTTGACTCCAGTTCATAAATATTAATAAAAATAATCAATATAATGAATGGAGGCACCTTCACCACTCAGCTTAACTGATTGTTACCGTCAGTTAGCAATAAGGTGCATTTATGACACTCAGATCACCCCCAGAATGCTGCAGTTAGCCTCCCCGAATGAAGGAGAAGGCTTAGTTGGCCTCCTTGACTGAAGGTAGGCATGGGTGTGCTCATGATGATGTCATAGTGTGCTCATATGATGCCGATTAAGTCAATAAAGCTTAGGATAGTGGTTTAACAAGGTCAAATTGACCAAATTAAGTGTGCATGGTGGTTAAATGTCTCCAACACCCCCCCTTAAACTATACTTAGGAGAAGTAAAAAACATAAAGTGCATGAAATGCTAGGGCCCCAGCAACAAAGGCCATAGGTCACCATGTACAATAATGTAACTTAAACAATGCTCAAAAATAAATCTAGGTGAGGAAAAGAGGGAAAACCCAGTGGGAAAACACCCCCATCAAGCTGAACACTGAAAGTAGTCTGATCACCCTGATGAACTCACCCCCAATAGTGAACGAAGGTAAGTGAACTTCTTTTTTGAAAATATCTTGGTGAAGATGTCTGCAATTTGCTCATCAGTCGGGCAATATTGCAGAATGATGGTCCTGTCATGCACTAATTCCCTGATATAGTGCATGTGTATCTCTACATGCTTGGTCCTCTTCCTGGTAACTGGATCTATGGATATCTTAATATAACTTTGATTTTCACAAAAGAGGATAGTGGACAAAGTACTACCAAGATCAAACTCTAAAAGAATTCCTTACAACCAAACAGCTTGGATGTAAGCATTCACCGCTCCCCGGTACTCGACCTCTGCTGAAGACAATGCTACGATGACTTGATTTTTTCTAGACCAACATATGGGGCCTCCACCAAACATGAAGACATACCTGGAAGTAGAATTCCAATCAATAGAATCACCTTCCCAATCGGAATCTATGTAACCAACCAGCTCTAACTCAGAGTCTGCAACATAGTGAATGTCGTAGGTCCTGGTTCCCTGAATATACTGGAGGATCCTCTTAGTTGCCTTCCAATGAAGATCATGAGGCTGCTGCATGTATCTTTACACAACATTCATGACATAACAGATATCAGGCCAAGAACGAGTCAAGTAGAGCAAGCTACCTATCAACTGTTGATAAATAGTACAGTCCATGGGAGGTGTGCTTTTTCCTTCTTCAAGCTGATCCTTGAAAGGAAAGGGAATGGATAAGCCTTGCATTCAGCCATGTTAAACTTGAATAACAGGTCTGATATGTATTTGGAATGAGTGACCATTATCCCATCAAAATTTTGCTCAATTTTGAGCCCTAGAAATTACTTCAAGAGCCCCAAATCGCTAAGTTCAAATGCATTGTGGAGAGCAGTTTTGATGACCGAAATAGAAGTAACTGTGCTACCTGTAATCAGTAAGTCACCAACATATAAAACAATAATAATAAAATTACCATAATACTGCTGTATATACACATTTGGATCTGATTTAGACCTTTGGAAGTTTTGCTAGAGAAGGAAGGCATCCTTCTTGGAATACCACTCTCTTGGGGCCTGTTTTAACCTATATAGTGACTTATTTAGCTTGCAAATCAAAGATGGATCAGAAATGTATCCCTCAGGCTGCTTCATGTATATCTCCTCATGAATATCTCCATGAAAAAATGCAGACTTAACATCCATATGATGCACTTCCCAGTGCTTAGCTGCAGAAATTGCCAAAACTAGGCGGGTGGAGTCCATTTTTGCAACTGGTGCAAAAGTCTCATGGTAGTCCACACCTTGGACTTGGGAGAAACATTTTTCCACCAGAATTGCCTTATATTTGCAGGTGCTTCCATCAGTAGCAACCTTAGTCTGAAACACCCACTTGCATTGAACCAATTTCCTCCCTGGAGGAAGAGAAACTAGCTCCCAAGTATTTTTCTGAAGAGAATTCATCTCTTCATCCATGGAAACTTGCCATCTCAGATCCTTCCGAGCATGGTAGTAAGACTCAGGGTCTGAAATTATCATCAAATAACAATATTCGTACAACAAATAATCAGGAAAAGAGAGCGCAATACCTGCTCTTTGGAAATCAGACCGGGTTCTCCTTGGATCATTCGGATTTCCAATGTTATCACCTGCGGAGGAGAGTGTCTGTCGGGCCCAAGTTGGGAGATGATTTTGTACTTCAGGTTCTGATTCAGCATCTTATGTTTGCTGTACATTGATATTAGAAATTAGAGGATCCAAATCAGGGTCATCACTCCCAATTGCATCATCTAAATATTCAGTAGAATAGGAAGGAAATTCAACAGTTTTCTCCTTCACTAGTTCCACCTCCTGAAGAGGCTCATCGAACATGACACTCCTTTCAATGATGATCTGTTTTTTTTTATATCTAGCAGATTGAAACCTTTAGATTCATTAGGATATCCTATAAACAAACATTCGATGCTTTGCGGTTGCAAAGCCCTTCTTTTATCGAGCGGAATTTGGGCCCATGTAGTGGACCCAAACACCCTGAGATTCGACACATCCAACTTGTGTCCGAAATATGCTTTGAAAGGGGTCTTCCCTTTCACAGATGAGTGTGGCACTCTATTCTGAATATATGCTGCAGCATGGATGGCTTCAACCCACAAATTTGTAGCCAACTTCTTTGATTCCAACATACAGGTGGTCATCTCCTTGAGAGATCGATTCTTCCTCTCCGCTACACCGTTCTGCTAGGGAGTGTAGGGGACTGAATGTTGGATATGAATACCACTTTGGGAACATATATGCAGTAACTTATTACTGGCATACTCCCCACCATTATCAGATCTCAAAATCTTGATCTTTTTTCCAGATGCATTCTCAATCAAGGCCTTCAATTCAATGAATTTTTCCAAGACTTTCGACTTCTTTTTGATAAAAAAGACCCATGTGTATCTCAAAAAGCCATCAATGAAAGTCAGAATGTACCTTGATCCATTCATGGATGTGATAGGCATGGGACCGCTGATATTGAAATGTATCAATCCCAAGATGCATGATGCTCGGCTTGGCTTCCCCCGATCGAACTTATGCTCATGATGCTTTCCAACAACACAACCCTTGCAAATTCCAGTGGTAGCTTTGATGACTGGGAGGCCTTCAACCATATAATTATTTTGTAATTGATGCAAGTATTTGAATTTCAGGTGGCCGAACCTATCATGCCACACTCTACTAACTTCATTTCCATGAGTCAGCAATGTGGTGGGCTTTGCATCCGCCACAAAATGGGAGAACTCGTAGGCTTTTGCATGATGGTTTGCAAGGAATTTTGCTACAAATTTTTCGGATGCAAGTTCTGTGATCTATACATCATCCGGGATAAAGGAGACTCTCTTGGGCACTCCCATATGTGTCATTTGATAAACACTTAGGAGGTTTGATGCAAGAGATGGTACATACAGAACAATGGAAAAATAACCATGCTCAAGATGTACAGTACCTTGTCCTTTGGATATGATTGTGGAGTCATATCCCATGTGGATGGGAATGGATTTGCCGGTCTTTAAAGATGAGAAAGAGTCTCTTTAAGCCATCATGTGATTCGAAGCTCCAGAATCTATCAAGAGTACTTTGGACTTCGAATTGCTTGCCATGAGAGCATGACCTCTTTCATGCTGTGCTTCCCGATATTGCTGATCTCTCCTATGAAATATTTTCGGAAGATTGATGTGATTTTTCACAAGAAGAGAAGTATCTTCATCAAGTTTCTTTTTCATGAAGGCATGTTCAGGGTGGAAGCCCTTCTCGCAGTATGAACACTTGACTTTTTCCTTTCCATGATGCCCTTTTCTTTTGTTCTTCTTCAAGCTGGAAGGCTCTTCATGCTGCTGGTTTTCAACTTTAGGCTTAGGAGCTTTGAATTTGGTTTTTGGGTTCTTTTGCTGCTTTCCTTTACACTTCAGATCTTTGGGCCTCGAGACATGGAGGGCTTGATCATGGGAGGATATGATGATCCGCATCTGGACAAGCTTATCATGTTCACTTGTTAGGGACTCAATGAAGGCATTGAGTGAAGGCATCTTCCATCTAGGGGTTGTGAGCTTCCCCGCACGGAATGTAGAGACAAACACTGAATAATCAGCTCCAATTTTGGAGAGTATGGCAAGGATGAGCTGATCATCCTCCTTCTCCACCTTACACTGCTTCAACAACAAGACAATGTGCTTGAACTTTGTGAAAAAATAATTTAAGGTCTCGAAATTGGAAGGCTGGAGAGACATCAACTCGTTTTCAAGCTGGTATACTCTCAAATCATCTTGTTTTCCATACAAGGTTTCTAATTTGTCCCAAATTTCCTTTAGAGTCTTCAATACCAAGAGATGGAAAAGAAGATCCCAAGAAACAGAGAAGCACAATAATTCGAATGCTTCATCTTTCTTGTTAAAAAGTATAGCTTTGTCCGTCACAGAAGTAGGCTCTTCTTCAGTGTCCATAGTGACCCAATATAGTCCTATGGCATGTAGCTGGATCTCCATATCTCCTTTCCATGAATGGAAATTGAACGGAGTCAAGAGTTATACAGAATAATCCATTTCAAACTGCTGGAGCGAATACTTTCACCTGTTAAAACCTGTGAATCACAACAAAAGGGGCACCGTAAGGTCAAACAACATGCACATTTTAGGCTTTCATCACACCCAACATAGTTGATCAAGCAAGCTTGACCAACAATTCCTTAACTTGGGGTATTAAGTGGTAAGCCTTGGCTTTTGGTGCAGTACTGGATTTTTGAGCTTTTGCTCAATTTTCATCCAAGATCTGTCAAAAACATTGTTTTTGAGAGATCTGAGCTTTGTCCCACCATGAGCTCTGATACCATATTAATTTGTCATAGTGATCTAGGGACTAAAAACAAAGTCACTCAAAGAATTCAGACAATTAAGCATAAAATTGGCATAATGGTGCTGTTGGAAGTAGCAGCTCTGTATAATCAATAAAGAATGAATAATACAATACAATGATCATGCAAGATGCATGAATGCCAAGACAATTCGAATTCCCAAGGAGGTCATTCAAATTGAATAAATGGGTGTAGCTTAATTGACTATAAGCCACAGTAAACACACAAGTTAACTAACTGATCAAGTTGTGATTAACTCAACCGAGTCCTAACTAAAGTCAGAGTGCAATGGATGACTGAGTCTAACTGAAAGTAGCTCAGACACATGTCACTGCATGCCAACCAGCAAGTGGTAGTGCATCATTAACTCCAATGAACCCCGATGAGGTTAACTGAAGTCAAACTAGCCATCAGTGGTGGTTGGAGGCGCCCCTGTTGACTCCAGTTCATAAATATTAATAAAAATAATCAATATAATGAATGGAGGTGCCTTCACCACTTAGCTTAACTGATTTTAACCATCAGTTAGCAATAAGGTGCATTTATGACACTCAGATCACCCCCAGAGTGCTCTAGTTAGCCTCCTCGAATGAAGGAGAAGGCTTAATTGGCCTCCTTGACTAAAGGTAGGCATGGGTGTGCTCATGCTGATGTCATTGTGTGCTCATCAGATGCCGATTAAGTCGATAAAACTTAGGATAGTGATTCAACAATGTCAAATTGACCAAATTAAGTGTGCATGGTGGGTAAATGTCTACAACAAAGAGGCTCTTCATATAGTGTGTAGCTATGAGCCTTCTTCTAACCGAGTTTATAGTCGTATAGGGACTTATGCTCTCCTTGCAACATTCTAAAAATATTATCTCTAGTATCTCTTGCTTTACAATGGTCTCAATATTTTTCATTGAAAATATGCTTCATTTGCTTTCAATTTTTGATGTTGTTTCCCTCTAGGTTCATAAACCATATTAAAGATTATTCTTTTAAAGGGGAGGGAAGGAGCTTGAGATTTTGAGCATGAATTGCATAGTTGTATATGCTGCATACAACCTCAAATTCAAATAGAGAGGTATCAGGGTCTTCAATAGTAAGAACTTGGAAATGAGGGAGAGCAACAAGGTTGATGTTCTTCATTCTTGCTTTTTGATTGGTTTCCCTATAAATTGGAATCTCAAAAACTTTAGGTTGTAATTAGATATGATATTATGAAATGAAAATCCTTCTTCTCTTACAACTTCATTGACCTGAAAAGGATACTCAGAGTTAGAGAGAGGATTGATGAAAATCCCTGTTCCTAGATGAGGTAGCTCAACAAATCGTTGGATAATTTTCTAGATGTCTTTTTCACATTCCTCTTGTTGTTGTTCTTGTGTCCTTGAACCTGTTGTTGAGCCTTGGATATGTCATTATTTGGTTACTCTTTCTCCCAATATTTTGCCTCATTTTTTTATCCTTTTCCCACAAAAAAATATTTTTTTGACGGAATATGTTTATTCCTGACACTAGGTACTTTTAGTTACATTTACTATACTTTTTTGAACATCTGAGTGCATAAGTAGAAGGATATTATATCCTTTGACTATAATCATGAGTGGTTGCAGATTTCGAATATAGGGTATTTCCGCAGAAGCTACACGACAAATACCTATTGCAGAAGCTGTAAAACAAGCATATATTGTAGAAGAAGCAAACTGAGATTTTTTGCGGAAGCTACATATGAGTTTCTATGGGTAACTACCAACCATTGGGCTATATTTTCCACATGGTTTCTTGAACAATTTTAACACTAACAACTGTTTACTCAAAATAGATTTTAAATATTGGATGTAAATATCAGAGATCCAACTATGTAACTATGCCAAATGTTTTATGTGGAAAATATGGAACTCCTGTGTATTTTTGGGATTGATGCTTGGAACAGATCAAATCATAGATTTGCAGCTTGATCATACTCTATCTTTAAATATTTGGTATTTTTGTATAAAAAGGGTTCGTACTGTTAGTGAACCCTCAACTCATATTTTGATTCTCTAAATTTATGTTGTGTTCTAGTTTCGATTAATATCAAAGACTATTTGGGTTCGTACTGTTAGTGAACCCTCAACTCATATCTTGATTCTCTAAATTTATGTTGTGTTCTAGTTTCGATTAATATCAAAGACTATTTGATCATGACCAATTTCATATGTGCATTTTGTGATTAAATAGCTAGATATTGTAAGTAATTCTAATACTATGTTCAAAGGAAGAGGTCCCACTCCTGTGAACATGTATCGTGTTTGTTAATCATAGATGTGTGATTTCATTAGAGTGATTTAATCATATATGCGTGATCTGATTGGAGTGATTTAATCATCGATGTGTTGATTCTAGTAGATTAATTTAGATTTATGTTGTTCTTTATTCATAACAATTTATGTGTGTGATTGGTAAGCATTACTCTAACAGTTTCCCTATTCTAGTTCATGTCCAAAGGAAGTTACAAAATAGAGAGCTATGTAATATTTTTAGGCTTGCTCTAGCCATAGTGTAATGACTTTGGTTTTGTTATTTGGTTTGGAGCTCATAATTGATAAGAATGGTGTTAATTCAATCTTTCAATAGAATTGTATAGTTAAAGAGTGTTTCAGTCAATTACTCTTTTATTCACATATTTTATTTGAATTTCCACTGTACTACATTACACATCAAAAAAGGAAATGCATGATTATAATTTATAGCCCGCACATATGGTGCATGATAATTTAAAAGCAAAGGACTGACCCTGGTTTGACAAGTAATTGTTTGAGGAGTTGATTATTATTACAAGCAATTACTTTTCCCAAACACATAACAAAAAAATGTGTTACTAATAAAAATCTACCAAATCTGTCTCTAATTTGATGCATGCACTCTCTCTCTCTCTCTCAAGTTCAGGTTAACTTAAGTGTAGTTAAAATACCTCCCCCAACAATGGTACCAAAAAGTGACGGATCAAAGAATTACAACAAGATTGTTGAACTTAACCTTACTTGAATATATCACTCAAGGAAGATGCTACTTTACAAGGTATTGTGAACTATGTATGCAATTACATGGCTACAATTTGAATTTCAAATAATTAAGTCAATGATAATTGTTGATGTGGACATATAAAAGTCAAGGATGCTTATTTGTCATGTTTCTATTTGGAAATACTTAACCGAATATACACCTCGATATGATGAAAGTATTTTAAATATTAAATATATAATATTTTATATTATTACCACTTCTATTTTTTTTATGATATCTAATAAAATCTATTCACAATCTATTCACATTACTTCCATTATTATTATATATTAATAATCATTTTTACTTCCATTATATATATATATATATATATATATATATATATATTTGTTNGAAACCATGATCTAGGGGCATCTAAGCTATCAAAATCACCCTAGGATCGCACCCGGTCTGGCCGCACCAACCCTTAGCATGGTTGGATTTAAATGCCGCCTTCCAGGAACAGTGAGTTTTGATCATGGGCCCCCAAGCAAACGTAACCCCTCTCGATCGTTTTCTCTACTGGAATTTGACTATATATATTATATATTATTATTAGTATTAGATTATATTATATTACATAGTTATTATATTATTATTATTCTATTATAATCATTAAAATAAGTAATTATCAAGCCCAATATGCAACTAAAATAAGTTTTTTTTAAAAAGTATTTTCACTATAACTTTTGATCTCGAACTTTGATGGACATTCTTTATAACAATATAAAGGCGCTCACAAGGTCTACAACTTTTCTTCCATGTATTTTTCTATGGTAGGGAATCTTTTGACACAATTTTTTTGACATTTGCCTATAACTTTTGATCCCGACCTATGATTTTAGTGTGACGTATACCATTGGAAAGGTATCATTGATGTCTACAAGTTTAATGTCATAAGTTTTTAATGTTCCTTACCATTTGTTTCATATTTACAAAACAAAAATTTAGGAATCTTTTGACAAATATGATGCATGGTAGAAGCGGTACAATACTAGCTAAAAGTGGCCACAATTATATTATTATTATTTTTATATAGTTAATGTCGGCCATATTATATTATTATTATATATTAATAATACATTATTTATTGTATCATATCTATTATAATTTATTGTGTGTACAATAATTTAAACTTATCGTTATTAACTTTAACTGTCACTTTGTAATTCTAGATTATGTTAGCTTACATGGTATTGTGATGTGGCATATATGACTTATCATTTTATAATTTCCTTGGGAGGCCCATTTTTTAACCAAACTTCCTATAATTATTGCCTTGCTTGAATAATGATTGTCACACAGATGAATCTTTCTTTTCTCATTTTTTGCTGCCAAGGGATTAGCTAGAACTGGGATCGCTATGAGGAGGAGCCGAGGAGTGTAAGGGATCAACCCTGCATAAACTACTGCAATTTGCATGATTTCCTGGCACATATTGATCTGATTTGCATGTAGCCTACGTTTTTGCTGGTTGGTGGGCTGATAAAAAAAAAACATACTTGTGGTATATCGAATATCTCTACAAATCTGCATGTAGAGGAATATGAGAGAATCACCTTTGTTAGATTGAATGATCTGGATCTGATCAGGAGGGTGGATTTTCAAATGGATCCCGTTATGGATCCAAGCCAGGAAGAGCGTAGGAAGGATTTGGATGTGGCATTTAGGGCCCTAGTAGACTCCACGCTGCCGTCGCCGTCTGCAACATAAGAAGGAGATGGGTTTGTAAAAACGACAAATGCTCCTAAGATTCAGATCTTGTCGGCAACTTCAAGGATGAAATCTCTTACACTGAGTGAGCGTGAGTTGATTGGATAGTTCACTGGCATATGGCCATCACCAAAAACAATGGAAAACTGGGTGAAAAAAACTCGACGACTCTGATCTCGGGGGGTCTACAACACTGCTTCCATGGAAAAGGATTTTTCACATTCCTGTTTGCACGTAAAGAAGACAAGGATCTGATATTCAGAAGTGGACCTTATTTCATGGGCCCTCAGGGGTTGTACTTAAATTGGTGGAGTCTATATTTTGACCCAGAAAGGGATGTCCCGTTGCACTGCTGGAATGATGAAACACTGCAGGCAATAGGTAACTCCCTCGACAAATACATAGACAAGGAAGAACCGAAGGGCCCTCTATTTTCCTGTGCACGGGTCTGTGTCGAGGTAGAATTAGAGAAGGGGTTACCGAAAATTGTAAGTCTTTGCATGGACAGATGGGAACATGCTCAAAAAGTGGACTATGAACAACTACCTTTCAAATGCAGGAAGTGTCATGAGTACGGGCATTTTGTCAAAAAATGCCCTAAAGCAATCCAGGAAAACTTGGAGAAATTTCATGAAGAAGGGTGGCAATAGGAGAAAAAGGGAAGGAAATCGGCTATGGCCACCCAGGAGACAAAATATAAGCATGAAGAAAAAGAAAAAGCAGCAGAACAAGGAGAAAACAAGGCCATTACAAGTAATCGGTTTAATCCTTTTACCGTGGAGGAGGGGGAAATTATAGTGAATGAAGAAAATAGTGATGAAGGCAGATCTGATCAACACAAGAACTTAGTAGGAAACAACATATCTCCAACCTCTCCCAGGAATGGAAGATTAGAAATAGAGATGGCTGAATCTCCATTGCTTGGAGGATCTTGGGATGAAAGGGTAAAACATACCAAAGTTGCTGCCTTTGCACGATCTCCTGACTCATCCTCAAATGGGTCACAAGAGATTCCCGAAACTGCACCTAACACCAGAGGAATAAAATCTCAAAGGTACCATAGAGAACAGGAAGCAGAGAGAAATAGAACTCAGAAGACAGAGGAGCATTGAAGAGACAAAGCTCCTACAAAACCACAAAAGCTCAGGGAAAGTGGATGGAAGGCCTAAAGCAGGGCTTCATTCAAATAAGAAATAATGAAAGCCGTCTCTTAGAATTGTAAAGGACTGGGCATAGAAAACAAAGTGGAAGCCATAAGAAACATTATTAAGTCTGAAAGGCCAGACATTCTGCTTCTCTATGAGACAAAAATAAGTGATGTGGAGGTTTTGGCACTTTCACAACACTTTTGGACAATCAACCAGGGTTTCGCCATCAACTCTAGAGGGGCCTCAGGAGGAATAACAACCTTTTTTGCAAGCAAATATGAGATCAAAACCATAAAGGAGAATCAACATTGGCTTCTTTCAGAATTCAAGGAAAAGGATTATACTAATATTAGTTATGTCTACAATGTGTATGGTCCAACACACTGTAGAGACAAGAAAAAATTATCGAATAGTTTAGCTGCTCTAAAAGAGGAAATGGAAGGAAAGGAAATCATTAGAGCCGGTGATTTCAATGCAACTATTGCATAGGGTGAGAAAAGAGGGCATTCCGGTGTTCATGATCCCTATGGGGAAAACTTGGAAGACCTTATCACAGAGCTAGATCTACTTGACATGCCATTAAAAAATGGAAAATACACGTGGAACAACATAAGGACGGGGGCATGATTCATTGCGACCAGACTCAACCGCCTCCTGGTAAGTGTCACTTTTCTCCTTAGAGATATTATTCCTACTTCTTTTTCTTTTCCATCTATTGTATCGGATCACAAACCTATCTCCTTGGTGTTAGCATCCTCTGTTAACCTTGACCCCATCCCATTTCATTTCAATGCCTCGTGGATGCAAGAGGAAAAATCCATGACCATAATAAGAGATGCTTGGAGAACAGACATCTCGGGCTCTCCTAGCTTCATCTGGGAAAGTAAGCCGAGAAGAGTTCGAAGTGAGTTGAAAGCATGGGTAAAATTAGACTATGCAAGCGTTAGTAGCAAGAAAATTCAGCTTCAAGCTGAACTTTCAACTCTTCACTCCAGGATGGAAAGGGAAGAAATCACCCCTTCTCTAATTAGTCAAGAAAAAGATTAAGTTTAAAGATTCTAAAACCAACCAGAGGAGAGGAGGAGGATCTGAGGGTAAAGTCCAGAAAGCTTTGGTTAAAAGGAGGGGATAGAAACACAACTTACTTTCATAAGCAAACAAAGGCAAGACTCTATTTTAACATGATCAAAGAACTTAAGGACAACGATGTAAAGAGGATTGTTGAGCAGGATGAGATCAAAGAACATGTTTTTCAGCACTTCAGAGACCTATATAGGGATAAGGAAGAGACTGATCCACTTGCACAGGCCAAGCTCCTCTCAGGAATACCCTCCCTTATCACGGAGCAGGATGATAAGGTCTTAACAAACCCCATTATGGAATCTGAGATCAAGGCATCCATTTGGTCTCTAAAAGTTGATAAGGCTCCCGGGCCAGATGGGTTCACCACCAATTTCTATAGGGCTTCCTGGGATATTATAAAGGGAGATTTGAAAAATATGCTTAATTGGATGAGAAGAAAGGACAAGGTTGGTGGAGCCACCAATTCCTCATTTCTCATGTTGATTCCAAAAGAAAAAAACCCATCACAATAGATCGTTTTAGGCCTATTTTCCTTTGTAATACCTCTTACAAAATCCTCTCAAAAATATTATCCACAAGACTGAAGAAAGTAATGGGAAGGATGATTTTGGATACTCAAGGTGGGTTTATTACCAGATGTC
Source organism: Pseudotsuga menziesii (assembly GCA_001517045.1). Classification (NCBI taxonomy): domain Eukaryota; kingdom Viridiplantae; phylum Streptophyta; class Pinopsida; order Pinales; family Pinaceae; genus Pseudotsuga; species Pseudotsuga menziesii. The sequence goes on from LPNX010069213.1 coordinate 624,982, forward strand.
AAATCCTTGATAATATTATTATAGTGCAGGAAGCAATCCATACCAGCATGGAGAAAAAGCAGCAAGGTATGTCTCTCAAACTTGACATGGAAAATGCCTTTGACCCAGTAAATCGTTTCTTTTTATTTGAAAGCATGGAAAAGTTTGGGTTCTCCCTAAGGTTCATCAGATGGATCAAGGCATGCATCAACAGTCCATGGATTGCCCCGCTAGTAAATGGCAGGCCAACCAAGTTCTTTCAAGTCACAAGGGGAATTAGACAAGGCTTCCCGTTATCTCCATATCTATATCTGATGGTAGCTGATTCTCTGAGCAGGAAGTTGCAGCAACAACAAGAGATTGGGGAGCTCAAGGGTCTAAAAATTCCAAGAGGGGTTAGAGAGAAAAATAATGCACAGTTCATCGATGATACAATATTGCTGGGAGGCGCATCCACAATCATTGTAAAAATGTTAAAAAATGTGATATCCACCTTTCTAAATGCCACGGATGGTAAGATTAGTGTCAACAAATCCAAAATATATGGCTGGAACTACACTCCTGGTGTCATGGCAAGGATTGCAAGAATTCTTGGCTTCGAAGGGACTAGATCTTGGAACTCTTTCAACTATCTAGGCGTCCCCATTTTCAAGGGAAAAAAAACAAAAGGCTGACTGGCGTGGACTGATAGAGAAAATCAAAAATAAAAATCAATGCATGGGGATCCAAATGGCTCAACCTAGAAGGAAAAATTCTCCTTATCAAAGCTACTCTTTCTGCTCAATCGAGCTATTTATGCTCCATTTCACTAGCTCCTCAGAGTATCATCTAGGAAATCAATGGAGTGATGTGTAATTTCCAGTGGCAAGGAGGAAAGGAAACCATCAACAAAAAGTTTAATTTGATCTCCTGGGATGTGGTGTGCAGCCCGAAACAGATCGGTAGTATGGGTGTTAGAGATCCTCACAATATGATTCAAGATCTTGAGGAAAAAATATTATTATGTATATGCACTGGAGAATCATCCTGGTGGAAATTGGCCTTGCATAAGAAATACATCGCAGGGAAGAGAAGCAGCTGCGTGGACAGTTTGAACTTGAGAAAAGTCAGATCGCCAGTATGGGAGCTCTGCAAGAAGACAAACTCATTAATAAAATACAATCTGTATTGGATAGCTTGGAACGGTAAAAAAATTTGAATATGGTATGATAAAATCGGCCCAAATTTACCAGCAGACAATTGTAAGTAGCTTAGAAATTTGAAAATTTGGTGTGAGAACAACGATTTCAGAATGCTATATGACCTTTCAGCCTAAATGTCATCTGGCAGGTGGATTGGATGGAAATTCATGGAGATCCCATAGCACCTTTAGGCCGATTTCAAAAATATGCTCTTGCTTCTGCATAGACGGGTTCCAACGCATTTAAATGATGTTGATAGATGAGGCTGGGGGAAGTCCAGTGAATACATAGTAAAAGAAGGCTACCACGTGGTCTACAAGAAGAAAAACAGAATTATAAAAGATTACAAGTGGAACAAAAACTGGAATAATGATGGATTGCCGAAGGTAAATTTCTTTTTCTGGATCCTGGCTCACCAGAAAGATTTGACAACAGAAAACCTTAGAAAAATAGGGATTGTAGGCCCACTCCAATGCATCTTGTGCAAAGAGGAAGAGGAAAGTTCGATTCATGTATTTATAGAGTGTAAATTCACACAACAAGTATGGAGTGAGATTCTAAAAGAGCTCAAAGTGAATATCATGCTGCCAATAAACTGGTATGATTTTTTATTCAACTGGAAGGATTACTATCAAGTCTCATTGAATAAAAAGCCAGACTTTGCCAGAGCTTGGGATGCTCTCCCAAGATTTGTTTTCTGGAAAATATGGAATGCAAGGAATAAGGAGATATTTGAAGGGAAAGCAACATGTTTTAAAAAAGTCTCTGCCACAACAAAGAACTTATGGGTGGACACTCTAGCCACAAGAGGAATGAAAAAATTAATAAATGAACCTCTAAAGGTGGAAGAAAGAACTTGGTTGGCTGACATTCTTCAAAATTCCTCCCCTAGAAGCAATAAAAAATTGAAGCCGGACCTTCTGTGCTAGCAAAATAGGATGAGTATAGAGGATTTGAGTAAATGGAGGAATAACTTAGGAATTAGTTCATTGTTCTTTGATGGTGCCTCCAATTGCAATCCAAGGATTGCTGGTGCAGGTGGAGTAATATTTGATCACAAAGGGAGCAAACAACAAGAGTATGCTTGGGGTATAGGAAGGGAAACTAACAATGGAGTGGAATGGTATGCATTAATTAAAGGCCTGGAGCTGGCTAGATAAATGGGGATAGAGGAAATGAATGTCATCAGAGACTCTCTAATTGTCATCAGGGAAGCAAGAAAAATTCATAAAAATTGGAAAACCCCTTCCACCAAGATGCATAAAATGCTGCTCTATTTAGTCAAAGAATTTAAAAACCTTACTTTCTTGCACGTTTTGAGAGGACATAATCATCAGGCTGATATCATGGAAAATAAACGGGTTGGCCTAAATTGCGGGGTTATGGAAAAGGATAGCATCATCAGCCAAAATGTTTGGATCCCCTCATTTCTGATTTGTTTTTGTGCATTGTTTTTGTATTGTACTGCTTGGGAAATTTGTTAAAAGGTATAGCTTTCAGTGGATGGGAAATTCTCTAGCCTGTTTCAGGATAAAGAGGGAAGACCTAGGAGAAAGGGATGATGTCCTGATTAGGGGACAATCCGCCTTGCATTTTATATTCACAATCTTTTTCTTATAATAAAAAAAAAATTCCTACCGTTTCTGTTAAAAAAAATGCCTTGCTTGAATAACCTATTAGCTTTCCTCATAAAGAATAAATTCATAACCTTCATGTAATGTCCCCATTTTGATCTGTGTTATATTGGACTGTAATGTAAATGTTGTATGTATGTGATGTATAATTCCTAGCACAAAGTTCAGGGTCAAGGCCCTACTAGTGAATGATCGGTTTATAGAGGCAAGTATTATATACTTTGAGATCATGGAATATGTAAATATGTAAATATTTATACAATGCAAATAAAATGTTCAAGGCTGGATATGGAGACAACATGAATGAGGGGCTATGATACCCATTAGGGAGAGGTGAGGGGGTTGTGGGATTCCAATCCAACATTACCAAGTGTCACCTTAAGAACCTCTGTGCCATAAATGCCGTATAGCTTCCCAAGTAAACTTCCATAATTGTTCTTAAATGTTGATGTAAGAGGGTAGCCATGGAATCAACTCAACAGTTTAAGAAAACCTGCAAAAGAGTGTTGTGATGGGTGTGATGGGTTATAGAGGTAGATTACTTGACCCAAAATTCAAGTACTTCACAGAATTTTGTTCCATCGTCCCCATTTAGGAAAGTAAGATGAAGAGGGGGGTGTGGAGAGAGAGAGAGATGGCCTTTCTCATGCACACATCACCGTGAGCTCTACGTGTGGGGAAGAAATAGAGAGAGAGTTCCCAACTTATCTAGTGTGTATCACACAAGCTATCAAGGTAGCAACAGGATCCACTAGATTGGTAACTCTTGGTGAATGATTTGTGGATGGGATTGCATGAATCAATCCAGTATGGTATGGGGGTGAAAATACAACAAAATTTTGAGTTAGGGAGAACCAGGGGTGGAATGGCTTGATAAAACTAGTGGAAGCAATAATCTCTGAGAAGTTAGAAACCAACGCCTTTTCTATGCCCACCCTGAATAGCATTAGAGGGAAGGGTTTCCTGAGGGACCATGTAACAGTGAAGGGGCCCTTGATTATGTTGGGTGTGGCAGGTAGTGTGGGTATATGGATAACTGAACTGAGTGAGATTCCTACAACTTTGTGGTTAAGCTCATTGGCTTAACATTCCCTTCTTTTGACTCCCTCTATTCTTGATAAACCCAGTAGGATACTGGCTTAACATGAATGGATATGGTTTGGTTGTGAGTGAGCCTTTCTAGTTCCTTTCTCATGGATATCATATCCCAAATTGGGGGTGTCTTTGAGTGCTGAAAGAGTACAGGCCAAGCAAAGATTTGCGGTTGGGTAGAACGTTGCACTCACATAGCGAGTTGGTGAATAGTTCCATTGAAAGATAAGTATTTTTGTGATGTTTATATGTCCATGTATTGTTTAGGAATGCTTAATTTGTTTACATGGTTTGAATTCTCAATGAATATGGCTAATAGCTGTGTACCAAGTTATTTTTTAGCATAGTTATGTTCTGAATGATTACATGTGCATGAAGGATGAATTGACTCATAAAAATTGAATCATTTAATGCATTAGTTGTTCATGGCTGTAATAGAGTCATCCTTGTGTTTGGATTATGTTGTGATTGATACATGTTAAAGAAGTGTTTCTATGCATCAGTTGCATTGTTATACGGGTTGAATTCCTGTTGTGCATGGTTAATTGCATTTCCTTAAGTTATAATCCCTGCAGAGTTGTGTCGGGGAAGGAAAATACTTGTATGTACGTCATAATCCCATAAGGAATCAATTCATAGGCATACTGGGATTCATATACAATAGGGCCAAAGTCCCATAGCCAAAATCATCCAAAGGAAATAGGACTATCGTTGAGTTCAATGGACAAAATATTGGGATAATGTACAGGCCAAAAATTGGAAAAATGTCTAAGTGTGGGTCTATGAGAATTAGAGCAATCTCACCTGTTGATTTCTAGACTAGATTTAATCCGAGGCATTGAATTGGGTGCCGAAATTTTGGTGTCGACATTGGAATCGACATATAACTTGTGAAGAATGCATGGTGAATGCCGCATTTTGACTGTTGACATCGATAGTGTCAAAGTCAGGACGTCGAACAGTTCAGTTGGAAGTTGGACATGCGGTGTAGACTTCCGACTCCCGACATTAGTAGCACTGGAGTTGGAATATTGGGTTAGTTTTGGTTGGGAGACCGTTGGGTGTTCCGGGTTTCGACTACCAAAGTCGGGGCATCGGGGTTGGGAATTCAGGGAGGTTGACAATGAAGAGTTTGGTCTCTTTCGATCTCTGCTCTTGATTTCGGTGTATGAAAGAGTCGAATTCGGTAGGAAAGAGTCATGGAATTGGAGTTAATCCGTTAAGTCAACATATCAAAATATTATAAAGTCAAATTGTTCATTAGGCCAATTTAAAGATCTGTTTAAGCATGATAAACTATTAGTACGTCTTGCATAGGATTTTTGTGAATCATGAAGTTGAGATTCCAATGTAGAGGGGAAAAGTTGTGTATTTTGAATTGGTATTGATGATTATGGATGCTAAAAGAGTTTTCCACCATCTTAAAAGATCACTTAGACAACCAAGGATGCGACATAGTAGTATAAAAGAAGAAGGTTGCAACGTTCGGGCTATCTAGGATGGAACCTACATTTATAGGCGGAAATAAAAGCTTCAATTTCCCAACTAAGGCTATCTTGGGCCAAAAACCTATAATTGTAGAACGAAGAATCATAAGTTTTGGATCAAGAATGTATGGTTAGTAATTCATACTGCTAGCATAAGGTTAAAATGGTTTAGATGGAAAAGGATGGGAAGTAATAAAGTTACCAACATGCATAAACCATTTATGTACAATTCTTTTGTTCATTCCTTGTGTGTCATTACATAAGTATTTGTAAGATGTCTAATAAATATTTTTATAATATAGAGAATTTGCAACTAACAGTTTGAACAATCGTAGCAGGGGGAAGTATTCCAAAGGTAAATGGTAGCCGTGAATGATGCCCAAGTTCCTTATGAATACAAGGAAGATGTTCTTGGAGAAAATATGTAAGAAGATAATGCATGAACCGAATCCGATGGAAGAAGAGAGAAAATTACTCCTGAGAAATTGATGGAAACAATGCAGTGTTTCAATGAAAGATTGACTAAAGCTTAGGAAGAGAAGAAAAATATTAATGTTTCCATCCTCCAAATCCTCATAAATATGCAACAATAAGATAATCTAGGGCCAAACCCTAGAAATGTGGGCCAAGAATCGAGAAATGCAGAGAGCCTCTCTAGGGGTCACTCTAGAAAAAGGACTCTGAGTCCAAGAATGAGTTTTGTAAGCATAAAGCATAGGGTATCCTCATCAGTATTTTCTTCGACCAAGTCATTTAGTTCCCAAAGTTCTCAGAGTATCCCAAGACATATGTCCAACAAAACTAGAAGAAGGAATTTCAAAAGGATTCCACAAGGAGAGTTTAGGAAAGTAAGACCTCCCACATTTGACGTTGAAAGCAAGACATATCAAGAAGTAGAGGCATGGCTGTTAGAAATGAAGAAGTATTTCAGAATTCAAGATTATACAGATATTGAAAAGGCTAGAGTTGCAATATATAATCTTAATGGAAGGGTTGCAATTTGGTGGGAACATCTTAGGAAAGTAAAAGAGATTAGTGAAAGAAGAATTAGTTGGAGTCATTTCAAAAGGTACTTCAAAGAAAAGTACTTATCTATTAAGTACTATGATTGTAAGAGAAAATATTTTCATGAGTTGAAATTTGGATAGAATACTATGGATGACCACGTCCATAATTTTTTGGAATTGCTAAGATATGTGGACTACATTAAGGATGAAAGAATCAAGATTCATAATTTCCTTGGAAGTTTGCCTCATAATTTCAGAGAAAGAATTGAGTTTGTCAACCCTCCTAGTATTGATGAATCCATTAGAATAGAAAACCATTGTTATGAATTGGATAAAGGAAAATCAGAATCTCACCTAGCTTGGAAGGGAAAACTAAAAGGGAATTTTGATAAAAAGAAGAGTGTATTCAAGACCTCATTCAAAAATCAGCCAAGGAACTTCCACCAAGGGCAACAATCTCAAGGTGAAAGAAAACTAGCAGTAGAAATAGAGAGAGGACCACTTAAATGTTGGGGGTGTGGAGGAAACCATGTACTAAGGGTCTGTCTGCATCGAAGAGAGGGCCCCTGAAGGTTGCATAACTTGGAAGGAGCAGTTAGAGTGGAGGACATGGCTAAATAAACTCCTTAAATTTATGCAGCTCTATACAATCACCAGGCATATCATTAATCCACGGTGGTGTAGGTTTAAGGTAATATTGTTGAGCGATCCATTTCCATTTTGATAGACCCAAGATCCACTCATAGTTATATTGACCCAAAAGTGGTTGAAGGTTGTTTTGTTAGAAATGTGCAACATGCTAAGTCTAGGCTAGTCCAATTAGCCACTAACATAAAGAGGAAGGTGAGTGAAATGGTATTTGAATGCCCAATAGAACTAAATGGACTACCCACCAAGGTAAATTTGAATGTTTTATCCTTAGGATCCTATGATGCCCTCATTGGAATGGATTAGCTAGAAAAGCGTAGAGTCAAGGTGGACTACTATGTGAAAGTCCTTGAGTACATTGGTGATGAAGGAAGGACAAGAGTGGTAAAGGGAATTCCTAAGCAGGTCTTAGCTAGGAAAATATCAGCCTTACAACTAAAAAAGTTTTATAAAAATGGATGCCAATTGTATTTAGTTCATACATCATATTTCCTAGAAGACAAAGGTCCCAAAATAGAAGATCACCAGTTATTACAGGAATTTAAAGATGTATTTCTAGAATAATTACTGGGACTACCACCAAAGAGAGATATTGGTTTGACAATAAATCTTGTTCCAGGGGCAACACCAGTTTCTATGGTTCCCTAAAGAATGACCACACGAGAATTGGTAGAATTGAAGATGTAGCTACAATAGTTAATGGATAAAAAGTACATTAAACCTAGTGTGTCCCCTTGCGAAGCACTAGTGCTCTTTGTTAAAAAGAAAGATGGTAACTTGAGGTTGTGCATTGTTTATAGGCATCTAAATATGGTAACAATCAAGAAAAAGTACCCATTTCCCTGAATCGATGGTTTGTTTGATAAAATGAATTGAGATAAAGTGTTTTCAATGTTTGATTTAAGTTCTAGATATCACCAATTAAGGATAAAGGAATAAGGTATCCATATGATGACGTTCATAATGAGATATAGTCATTACGAATTCACGGTGGTGCCATTTGGTCTCACCAATGCACCTTCCATGTTCATGTTCCCCATGAACAATGTTTTTAGCAAATACTTGGAAAAATTTGTACTGGTATTCTTAGATGATATTCTCGTGTACTCTAGAAATGAAGCAAAGCGCGAGGAGCAATTGAGAAGGGTGCTACAGGTTCTTAGAGAGCATAAATTGTATGCCAAGTTAAGTAAGTGCAATTTCTAGTAGAGAAAGGTACACTATTTGGGCCATATTATTTCAGAAGAAGGAATTGTGGTGTATCCCAGGAAGGTTTAAGCCATAATGAATTGGACTACTCCAAAGAATGTTTCAGATGTTTGATCTTTTATGGGTGTTGCAGGTTACTACATGAGGTTTATTAAAGGATTTTGTAGAATCACCTATCCAATCACATCACTACAAAGGAGAAAAGTTAAATTTGTATGGTCTAATAAATGTGAGCAGAGCTTCCAACAACTTAAGCATTTGGTTACCCATGCCCTTATTCTAAAAATCATTGACCCATACATTGAATTCATGGTGTGTACAAATGTGCGTATTGAATGGTTAGGCGATGTGCTTATGCAAGACATGTTTGTAATCTATTACAAGTCCCATAAATTGAATGACCACGAGATAAATTATGCCACCCACGATTTGGAGTTAGCCGCCATAGTGCATGCACTTAAGATGTGACATCATTATTTTCTAGGAAGAAAATTTGAGCTCCGGACAAACCACATGAGTTTGAAATATTTATTTTCCCAACCCAACTTAAATTTGGGCTAGATGGTTAGAATTCTTGTCTGAATTTGATTTCGAGATAAAACATGTGAAAGGAAAGGATAATAATGCTATTGATGCCCTCAACAGGAAACTTAATGCAACAATGTTGAGTATATGTGAATCGGGCCTTAACACAAGGGTTCTCGGAGCTCATAGCAAGGGTGAAACCTACCTTCAAATGAGGGAAAATTTGCAGCAATAAGAGAGAAATAGGAAGTGTGTAGGATATCAGCTCAGGGAAGATGGCCTTCTTGTACACAAGAACATGATGTATATTCCCAATTGCACACAATTGAAGAAGATCATCATGGATGAAATTCACCAAAAACCATACCGAGGGAATCCAATATGTCAGAAGACCATGACATCGACAAGAAAGTAATAAATCTGGCATGGTATGAAGAAATATATATCAAAGTATATCTCTGGATGCCAACAATGTCAACAAGTTAAAGCGACACACCGACATCCAACAGGGTTATTACAACCTTTACCCATTCCATAATGGAAGTGGGAAGTAATTTATATGGATTTCATAATAGAGTTTCCACGAACAATAAGGCACCATGATTCAATCATGGTGTTGGAGCATATTTCCCATATAGACCTTGGTTAGTACTCCTTGCATAAGGTTCCAAGTGTTTAGTGTAAGTTTTTCCATGTGAAAAGGGTTCTAGTTCCTAGTCTAGTGTATTTGACTATAGTTTGTCCACATTTGACCCACTTAGAATAGAGTTTATTCCATAAGAGCTTGTCTGTCCACAAGTTCGCCCAAGTTCCTTATTCTAAGGATTCAATTCAAGCATTTAATGAGGAAGGTGTCCTATTTCCGTATTTTATGGGATAAGGATGGACCAAGGGCACTAATGCATCGTTTCTGGTCAAATTGCTCACTAATGGCCACTACTAAGCCCCTAGACCACCTAATGCACCCTCATGATGGTTCCTTTCACACTTGTTAACTATAACCACTTCTTGGTCATTTTATGTTAATTGAACCTCATTATGGCCCAATATAGGAGTTACACTTGACCTCATGTCATTCATGGGTGAATTGGTCCAATATAAGCCTACCATTTTGTGAGACAATCATATTACCTTGGGTTATTCGAATTCCATCTAAGGGAGGTCTATATATTGTACTAGTTTTTACTGAATAAGCTTAAAGGAAAATAAATCTCTAGAGTGGATTTCTCTAGTTTTGTCTCAATATTCTTTTTCTCATATTTTTCTGCTATCTCTTGAAATATTCTAAGTGAAGTTGTTATTGAACCTAGATCTAGGTTGGAATTGCACATGATTCAGAACATATTGTTGTGATGTTTTGCATTCCAAAATCTTACATGGTATCAGAGCTAGTCTGATTCAGAGCATTTTCCAATTTTTTCTTTAGTGTTTTTTGTTGGTCATTGTCATCACCAAGAGCGCACAATATGGATCAAAATCAAGCCATGATTCTCACACCCTTCAACTAATTTGAATGGAAGGCCCACATGATCATCCAACTTCTAAGTAAGGGTATTTATAGAGTCACCATGGGGCTTGAACCTGAGCCAAATGCTTCTGCCCAATAAACTAAGTGGTTCAATAGGATTGATGAAGCTTATGGTTTGGTTTGTCTCTCTGTCTCTCAAGAGCTCCTATTCCACCTTAAAAATGATTCTACAACAAATGAAGTATGGCTCAAGCTTGAGTCATTATTTGGGAATCAATATGAGATGAGAGGCCATATACTGGAGAATGAGTTGATCTCATTGAGTCCAAGCAATTTCAAAACTATGGAAGAGTTTATATCAACGTTCAAGAACCTAATGATTCAAATCAAATAGTGTGGCATTCACAAGAAAGAGAAGTGACAAATAATTTCCATTATTTCTAAATTGGGTCCTGAATACTCAGTATTTCTTTCAAGATTCCATGCTACAAAGCTTGTTGTTTGAAATTGGAGGATGCCTTATTTGGATGCATTCATAGATTCACTCACCCAAGAGAAATAGGAGGTAGTGAAAATGGGGTATTTGAGTTTTTCAAAGGACCATGTGCTTGCTGCTAATGAGGTTAAGAGTCCCAAAAATGCTGAAGTCAAAGGAAAGCAAAAGATGAAGGAGAAGAAGCACTTAGATGAAGAAAACTCAAGTTCAACTGATGAGGCTTCAAAATACAAGAAGATGATGAGAAAGAAAGAGAATCCCAAGTGTGGTTATTGAATAGGTTCTCATTATGAGAAATATTGTTCAGAAAGAAGATGAACATCATGACCAAGTTTCTTGAAGAAAATAATATTGCTGTTCGAGATTTTGCAAGAAAAGAAGAAGGAAAACTCTCTTTGGAACAAGAAAATTGTAAACATTTGTATGATTTGGGTGCTAGATTCAAGCCTAGTTATCATGTATCTATTTTTGATTCACATTCTGATATATCAGAACCAAAAACCTCTATCCCTTCCTTATAAGAATCTCCAATCAGTTCACCAAAGTTTCCTCCCAATACTAGTCATTTTTCATTAGTTTCTGGTTTGTCTTCTGAAGGATCTTTCCAACTCCATTCAAATCCTTCCTATTCTGATTTTGAAGGTGATATTCAGGCTGATATGCATGTTATTACAGCCTTAAACACATTTTCCCATCCATTGGATTCCCAAAATACCCTACAACACCCAATTTCTCTAGTTGGAAAATCTCACAATTTCATTGTTTCTGATACCGTGTCACTTTCCTATGTTGTTTTTATGTCTTGGATATCATTAATTGGTTGAAAATACATGTCATTGGCCATCATGGGAATCTTTTTCCACATGTTTTTACTTTATCTCACCAACTATGGTTCAAATTTCAAGTCTCCAGATCATCTAAGTTTACTCAACTGTCAGTGTGATCTAGTTGCCCACTCTTTTCCTACTATGGACCTATTCGCTCATGGAGACACTATACCTCTATTGTTTGTTTCTGTATATGAATCCTATTATGATATTTCAAAGAATCATGATCTCTATTGCATATCTAGGAAGGTGTTTCATTAATTTGGAAATAATACATGGTCTAATTCATCATATGGCAGCTACACAAGAAACTCATTTTGTTGAATCTTTTGATGCTCTTCGGGAAGGAGGTTTCAGAGATATATTTTCCATTATTGATTATGTATTCAGATCAGAGTATGTTTGCAGCAATAAGAATTCTTATGATGCCCCTCCATCATCAAATGATGAGTTTCAAGGGGCCTCTCCACATGTGTTTTTTCTACAATACATTGATGGATTGGTGTCATGGCATCCACAACATCTTCACCAAGTATCTCACCAAGAAGTTGTTCATTCAACTCATTTAAGTGAAGCACAAGACTCGTTGAAGACATTTTGTTCATCTCTGTTCCATGTCCATTCTTGAGGGAGTATTTTCCCCATGTGTTTTTCCTCTTTCCTTGTTTTAAATGGATAAATAAATTGTTGTAAAGGGTGACCATAAGCCTTTGTTGGTTGGGCCCTATTTTTTTTTTCACATTACCATGTTAGCTTAAGTTGGGGGGGGGGGGGGGGGGCNGTGCCTAGTCTAGTGCCTTGGACCATAGTTTGTCCACATTTGACCCACTTAAACTAGAGGTTATGCCATAAGAGCTTGTTTGTCCACAAGTGAGCCCAAGTTACTTATTCTAGGGTTTCAATTCAATCATTTAATTAGGAAGGAACCTTATTTCCTTTTTTTATGGGATAAGGATGTACTAAGGGTGTAAATGCACTGTTTTAGGTCAAATTTCTCATTAATGGCCACTACCAAGCCCCTAAACCTCCTAATGCGCCATCATGATGGTTCCTTTTACACTTGTTGACTAGCCTAACCACTTATTGAGCATTTTATGTTCATTGAACCTCATTATGGCCCAATCTAGGAGTTACACTTGGCCTCATGCCATTGAGGGGTGAATTGGTCCAATCTAAGCCTACCATTTTGTAAGCCAATCATATTGCCTTGGGCTATTCGAATTCCCTCCATGGGAGGTCTATATATTGTACTAGTTTTTTCTCAATAAGGTTAATGGAAAATAAAGCTCTAGAGTGGATTTCCCTAGTTTTATCTCAATATTCTTCTTGTCATATTTTTTTGCTATCTCTTGAAATATTCTAAGTGAAGTTTTAATTTAATCTAGATCTAGGTTGGAATTGCACATGATTCAAAACACATTGTTGTGATGTTGTGCATTCCAAAATATTATAGATGGTAGTGCTGGAAAAGTTGTCAAAGGAAACACATTTTATTCCAGTTAAGTCTACTTACAAGGGAAGTGACATAGCAGGTATTTCATGAAAGAGGTATTCATATTGCATGGATTACCCAAGGCCATAATTTCAGACGAAGATGAAAAATTTACATCCTACTTTTGGAAAGGTTTGTTTCTAGAATTGTTAACTCAACTAAAATTTAGTAAAACATATCATCCTCAAACCGATGGCCAAATTGAAAGGGTGAACCAAGTTCTTGAAGACATGCTAAGGATGTATGAAATGGACAAACCATCTAGATGGGAGAAGTATCTACACCTAGTGGAATTTACATACACTAATGGCCAGTAAGCAACAATAAGAATGAGTCCATTTGAGGCCTTGCTTGGTAAAAGATGCAGAACTACAATAAGTTGGGATAATCCAGTTAGCAGGGTATTCATTGGACCATGCATGTTTCAAGAGATGGAGTAGGAAATTGCTAAGATAAGACATAACTTGAAAGAATCCCAGGACATGCATAAAAGTTATGCAGATTTGAAGAGAGTGCATAAAGAATTTCAAGTTGGATATCATGTATACTTGATATTTAAACCCAAGAAAAGTTCCTTGAAATTAGGGAGTTGTGCCAAGTTGGAACCCAAATATTATGGACCATTTGAAATCCTTGATAGGATAGGACCAATTGCATATAGGATTGCATTCACTACTAGCACAATAGTGCATAATGTTTTCCATGTTTTTTGCTTAAGAAATATGTACATGATCCTAATCGTGTAATTGACTGGAATGCGATTTAGGTGGAAACCGTGGGAGAGTTCCAAGTGGATCCTGTGTGCATCCTCAACAAGAAAGAAACACTTCTACAGAACTGTGCCATAAACTGGGTGAAGTTGCAGTAGAAGCACCTTGTATTGAGATTACAGCATCAGGAGTCATTCTCCAGTCTTGTGAGTAATATCAAGACAGTATACTTATGTAGTCCTACAAATATCCTCATATGATTGAGGTGGTGATGTTGTCAAGTCTTGTGAGTAATATCAAGAAAGTAGGGTTGTGTAGCCCTACGAATATCCTCATATGATGAAGGTGGACAATAGGCTTGTGTAGCCCTACGAATATCCTTAATGGCTGAGGTGGACAGTAGGCTTGTGTAGCCCTACAAATATCCTCATCTGTTTGAGGTGGTGATGCAATAGGCTTGTGTATTCCTACGAATATCCTCATATGATTGAGGTGGATAGTAGGCTTGTGTAGCCCTACAAATATCCTCATATGATTGAGGTGGTGATGCAGTAGGATTGTGTAGCCATACGAATATCCTCATATGGTTGAGGTGGACAGTAGGTGTGTAGCCCTATGAATATCCTCATGCGATTGAGGTGGACATTAGGCTTGTGTATCCCTACGAATATCCTCATGTGATTGAGGTGGACAGTAGGCTTGTGTAGCCCTATGAATATCCTCATATGATTGAGGTGGACAGTAGGCTTGTATAGTCCTACGAATATCCTCATGTTGTGAGGTGGTGTGCTTTAATTTGTAAAGTAGATATACTGTGTGATGTATGGCTAGTCATGGTCAACAGGTGCTACAAGTCTCCTTTAGGGATTAGATACCCCTAGAGTGATTTACTTTAGCATGTGACTATATGACCCAGGGAAATACATATGATCATAGGTTTGGAAATGATCTTATGAGTATGATATGATAAAGATGATTATTTAATGAAAACAAATATGGACCATGCAGATATATTTAATATAAGCATAGAGATAGAGAGAGAATTTGAATTGCAGTTATGGTAAACAAGTTCAGTTAACTAAGGAATCAACTCCTTAATTTATGCGAGTGATTGTTGGAAATAAACACTGATGGAGAAGCACTAGTTATGTTCGGTTACATTCAGTTACTGTTCAGTTACATTCAATTCATTTCAGTTACATTCATTTGTATGTAGTTACACTCAGTTACATTCAGTTACTGTTCGATTACATTCAGTTACTGTTCAGTTACATTCAATTCAATTCAATTACATTCAGTTTGGTTACATTTATTTACTATTTAGCTACATTCAATTCTATTAAGTTCAGTTACATTCAGTTCAACTCAGTTACATTCAGTTCAACTTAGTTAACTACTTAGTTAGAGTTAGTTAATTAATGAAAGGCACATATCTTCATGTGGAATATAATTATGGAGTGCCAGCTTGACACCAGATTAGTATGGGGTGCATGATTAAAGATGGATCGGTGTTCTAAGTGTTAACAAGTTGTTGCCACATGCAACCATTCTATTTTTGTTGTAAAACCTAATTTGACTTGTTATTAAAGTGCTATGCACTTGGAAAGTTATATACGGTGTTCCATTCGATCTCCTCTCTCTGGTGATCTCGGTGAAAGCAATATGCTATTGTGTTGTAATCATTCTCTGCTCATAATCTATCATACTCTAAGATCATTTGCTGGGTTTTTTATCCTCTGAATCGGTAGAGGGTTTTCCCAGGGTATATCTTGTGTTCTATGGTTTGATTTATGTCTTTGTATTATTGATGAGATTTATATCCATTGTTATTATGAATTAAAGTTTTAAAGTTTAAGTTTCTTTATATTTTGATCAATCACTAACACCTTGGACCAGATGCGGCTACATGGGAGCTAAAGGATGCAATGAAGGAGGCATACCCATTTTGTTCAAGTTTTGAGAACACAGAGTACGGTGTTATTTTAAGGGGAGGGGCTGTAATGTCCCCATTTTGATCCTTGTTATGCTGTCCTATAATGTAAATGTTGTATATATGTGATGTATAATTCATAATGAGGAGTTCAAGGCTAAGGCCCCGCTAGTGAATGATCGGTTTATAGAGGCAAGTATTATATTATTTACAATCATGGATGATGTAAATATGTAAATATTTATATAATCCAAATAAAATGTTCAAGGATGACTATGGAGGATAGATGAATGAGGGGATATGATACCCATTAGGGAGAGGTGAGGGGATTATGGGATTCCAATCCAACATTAACAAGCGTCCTCTTGTGAATCCTTCTACCATAAATGGAATATAACTTCCCAAGTGCACCTCCATAATTGATCTTAAATGTTGTTGTAAGAGGATAGCTGAGGAATCAACTCAAGAGTTTAAGAAAACCTGCAAAAGAGTGTTATGATGGGTGTGATAGGTTATGGAGTTAAATTACTTGACCCAGAAGTCAAGTACTTCATGGAATTTTGTTCCATCATCTATGTGCAGGAAAGTAAGATGGGGGAGAGAAAGGGGCATTGCCACACATGCATTGAACTGACCTCTATGAGTGGGGGAGAAATATATATAGAGAGAGCGCCCATCTTATCTAGTGTGGATCACATGTGCTATCCGGGTAGCAACAAGATCCACTGTATAGGTAAATTTCAGTGAACGACCTGTAGATGGGGTTACGTGACTAAACCTAGTGTGGCTTGGGGGTGAAAATATAACAGAATCACAAGTTAGGGAGAACCAGGGGTGGAATGGATGGATAAAACTAATGGAGGCAAGAATATCTAAGAAGTTAGTAGCCAAAATCTTTCTATGCCCACCCTGAATAGAACTGGAGGGAAGGGTTTCCTGAGGGACTGTGTAGTAGTGAATGGGGCCTTCCTTATTTTGGGTGTGGTAGGTATTGTGCATATATGTCTAGCTGAACTGAGTGAGATACCTACATCTTTGTGGTTAAGCTTACTAGCTTAGCATTCCATTCTTTTGGCTCCCTGCATGCTTGATAAACCTAGTAGGATACTGGATTGGCATGAATGAATATGTGGCTGTGAGTGAGCCTATCTAGTTCCTCTCTAGTGGATATGATAGCCTAACTCATGGGTGGCATTTGAGTGTTGAAAGAGTATAGGCCAAGAAGATACCTACGATTGGGTGGAACATTGCACTCACATAGCCAGTTGCTGAAAAATTCCATTGAAAGATAAGTATTTTCGTGGTGTTTATATGTTCATGTATTGTTTGGGAATGCTTAATTTACTTACATGGCTTGAATGCTCAATGGATATGGTTAATAACTGTGAACCATGTTATTTTTGTGCATAGTTATGTTTTGAATGATTACATGTGTATGAAGGATGAATCGTTTAATGCAATAGTTGTTCATGGATTATGTCATGATTAATATATGTTAAAGAACCATTTCTATGAATCAATTGCGTTGTTAGACATGTTGAATGCCTGTTTTTTATGGTTAGTTGTGTTTCCTTAAGTTATGAACCCTGCAGAGTTTTTTCAGAGAAGGAAAAAAATTGTATGCATGTCGTAATCCCATAAGGAATCAATTCATAGGAATTGTGGAGATTCATAGACAATATGGACAAATTCCCATAGCTAAAATTGTCTAAAGGAAAGAGGGCTATCGTCGATTTCAATAGCCAAATGATTGGGATAATACACAAGACAAAAATCAGAAAAATGACTAAGTGTGGGTTTGTGAGAATTGGACCAATCATGACCATTGATTGCCCGAGAAAATTTAATGCCTTTGACTTGGGTGCTGAGATAATAATCGACTTATAACTTGTGAAGAACGTGTGGTGAATCTTGACTTTTGACTCCTGACATTGGTAGTGTCCGAATCGGGACGTCAAATTGTTTAGATGAAATTTGTATCTGTGGTACCAACTTCTGACTCCCGACATTGGTAGTGTGAGAGTCAAAAATTTAGGCCAGTTTTGGTTGGGAGACCGCTTGGTGTTCTGAGTTTTGACTTCAAAAGTTGAGGCGTAGGGGTTGGGAAGTTGAGGAGGTTGACAATGAAGAGTTTGGTTCCTTCCAATCTTTTCTTCTGATTTATGTGTATGAAAAAGTCAGAATCGGTAGGAAAAAGTGGGGGAAGTGGATTTAAGTCGTTAAGTCAGTAGATCAAAATATTGATGCGATTATTAAGTCAGATTGGTCATTAGGCCAAGTTAAATATCTATTTAAGCATGATAAACTATTAGTCCTCCTTGTACAAGATTTTTTTGAATCATGAAGTTGGGATTTTGATATAAAGGGATGAAATTGTGTATTTTGAATTGGTATTGATAATTATGGACGCTAAAGGAGTTCCCCACCATCTTAAAAGATCACTTAGACGGTCGAGGATGTGACATTTCACCCCTATTCCATGAGAGGAAATTAGAGATTATAGGGTTAGTGGATACTACTATAGGGATAAATCAACAATGAAAGTTCTATAGTTGATGAGATTATGGGTTTTAGGCCCAACATCCTCTACATCATCATACATCACAAGTTTATCACGAAAACATGTTCAAGTGATGCTTATCTAATGAAATAATGTTTAAAGCAAAAAAAAAAAGAGCTGTGAATCTTGAAATTAAATGTATATAAATCTAATTTAAAGGATATGCCCAACCTTGGGTTCCCATACACTAACCAATCACTTACTAGGTTGGTGACTAGTACCTCAAAATACCAATCTAAGAAGTAGGAGAAAAAGAAGGTGGTTGTGACTTTCTAGTAGATAAGCAACAAGTAAGATAAGACAATTCAATAAATGGACTACAATATAACAATGACCACATTCAACCACTTGATATAAGCCAAGGTATTGGTCATCATAATAATAAAGGTTACAAATGCTTGATGAAATGTCAGTAGAAATAAATTTAGGAATTTATAAAGATTATGAATAACATCATAGAACATAACTAGAGGAGATTGAAATCACAATAATAAAGAGTGTGTAAAATCAAACACTACATGTATAGGGGTTTCTTGCTTGCCTTTAGTGGGCCCTTACACAAGGTAATCACAAGAACCCTACTTAAGTCAACAAGTACTCATCTTTGGTAAAACCAATGCTCTTTATTTATAAACTTAGAACATAACAACAACATTGTCTTCTACCACAAAATCAAATGAATATGGAAATTGCTTAACAAGTGGGAATGTGAGAGCTAGAATTCTCTTCATTCTATTATTTATACTAGACATTCAATCAATATTTGATTGAAAGATGATTGTTCCCCTAATTCCTATAATCATGCAACCTTACCTTATTATAAGGAACTTGTTCCTTTCATCCTACAATTCTAATGCATGGATCAACAAATCGAGTAGTAATAATCATGATCATTTGTTTTCTTAAGTCGTTGGCATCCTCAGTGATTTGAAATAAAACATGATATCTTATTTTCCTACATAGTGTATGTCATATGATGTTCATTTATTGAGATCTATCAACTAAGGTTCCAATGTTCATACCCACTCACATTCATCATTAGTTTAGAATCTCAAAAGATATATAATCCATTTAAAAGTCATATTTATACTAAGGCATATCCCATTAACTCTATAAACTCAAGAAATCATAGAAGTAAAACATGATAATCCCGAATATCTCATATTTATTATAATCCTTATAGGTTCATGTAGGTTTTAGTATTTTAGGGAATAAAAACATATAATATTATTCATAATATGGCCATTATAATCATACAATATAATGGCAAATCCAGACTAGGTAGATGGGAGTTTATCAAGAAATAAATTGCGTAGAATTCTCCCATATCTAGAGGATTTCTATTTACCAAGTACGAAATTTGTTAAATGTTCTTTAAGGTTAGTTAATAGAGAAAAAATCCTACCAATAAATATGGGAGCAAAAAATTGTACTCCACAATGCAAAAATGGAAGAGAAGTCTGGTGTGGTATAACAAAGCTTGCTACTTGAGGAAGTGAGTACATGATAGCGTGTAAGCTATCATTGGTGATAATGAAGATGATAATTTTTTTTGTCCTTCTAGTTCCTTAGGCTTGAAATAATGATCAATGTAGCTGCTTACATTGTATGTGACCACAACACAACCTCCTCCATGCAAAATTTGTAAGTCTCCTTATTGGGATAGTCTAGTAAGAAAGTAGATGTCCTCCACATGTATCTCAAGTGTCTCATCATTAATTTGGAAGGAAATAATGTTAGGGTCCCAGATCATAACAAATTTTAAGAGTAGACTCAAGTTGTTTCACATGTTTTCATATTTGAATAACTTGAGTAGGCCACACACACAAAGCACACCAAGTACAACATGGTCTCTAAGAGCAGTAATACCCTCTACCTCATTCTCTCTCTCATTCCAATATTTAAGGTTTACATAGTTAGTAAAACATGAGAAAATTAGTGGAAAACATAGAATTTTGAGAATTAAAATTTTGGGATGTGTATGTGGCCTCTAGCAGCATCAATGGTATGCATATTTGGGCCCTACATTACCCTAGTTCACAAAATTATTTAAATGCGCAACCAAAAACCATGTGCACAAGGCCTACATTTTAAAGGGTTTGGGACCCACCAAAAATTAGAAAAATGAAAACTTGAAAATAAAATAATGAAAAGCTCAGTTTATAGGCTAACCTAGATTAGTTGATGTCAAAATCCCATAGTAGAACACTACAAAATCTATTGTTGACCTGAAATAGTAAAAAGGGGTTTTGAGATCTTGGTAAAAGGTGAATGGTAAAATGGTTAAAATAACTCATTTTTTGTTATATTTATTGACTTTTTACCGTAACTTTTGCCTTATGAATCATTTTAGATATATTTTCTTCACAACCAACACAAGCTTGAATTTTTGTCCAAATTTATGTTTTGAGGTTGCATTTTATTTTTGTAGGGTTAATTGTTGTTTCTAATTAAATCATTAAATAATTCATCATCCATTTTGGTTCTTTTTGGGTGGGAATATTGGATCTATTGGCTTGTAGGGCCCAGTATAGGAGCATGCCATGTTTGGTGTTTTGGGGTCCAAACTTTTTTGGATCCTATTTGAGGCCTTAAATTACCAATTGCTGGGGTCCAAGATTTGTGAACATGAATTGTACTCTCTTAGTGTTGTTCCACACATTTAGAGATTTCATACAACACAAATATCACCTAAATAAAAGTTCATATGAGGAGGTTATGCCTCCCACAAGTTGACCTATCATGTTAACCACCATGATATCGTGTGGATCCTACGTCAAATCCCATTAGTCACACATGTGGAACTAGTCACATGTTTAATTTCAATATGTACAAGGGCCAAAACACTAACATTAATTGGGGGTCAAGGCATACAAAAACCCTAAACCTAATCCTAGACAACTATTATGACATTATGCAATAGTGGGTTGTTAGGATAGGAAGGAGTTCTATTCTTATTGTATTGTTTTATGGTAAAATAGATAATTTGGGATGGGGATATTGAAGTTGAAAAGAGAAAGTAGAAGAAATTGTAATATCCATACATGTTATAGTACCCATGGAAACTCCATAGTGAGTGCACTTTTGTTGTGTTTGCATTTCACAATCGAGAATAAAAGAGAAAGGCATATGAATCACCTTCTAGTCGAATTTTTCTATTGTACACCTTGTATTCATTGTGTTGATGCCATGTTATTTTCTAACCTTCTTTCATTTCAATTTTAGTTTAATTTACTATTTTATGTGCTAAGCTAGTAATATTAAATTTGAAATCTAAAGTAAGATACTGCATAATAAGAGATTGCAGAATATTGTAAGATTTGTTATGAAAGAGATTGTAGAATATTGCAAGATTTGTTGTGATGAACTATTCTAGTGGAATATATATACGAAAATTTACAAATCAATCGTTATATCAATAGTGTCTTCTAATTTCAACATTTGTCTTCTTTCTTAGGTAAAATTCCTTATTTGCATATTGGGTTAGGATATTTTACCATGCATATGTGTGTTTTTGACCTTATTCAATATTGTTTCACCTTAGTATCAATCCTTCTAGGTTGCAATGTATGAACCACTCTTTAATTGTCATGTTTTGTAACATGTGTGGTAGAAGTGTATATATCATGGGATACCTTTGTTAGAACCCTACTTTCAGTTTGGAATCCATGCTGAGTATTTCCCATAGTCTTGAGATCCCTATTAGTCCCACTATGAATTCAAGTAAAAAAGTGCATGATTTTCACACATATATACTATGGCTTGTTACCTAGTGGGATCCCTTTATATTTGATTTTAATCAACGTTGCTTCCCACTAAGCATGCATGTGCCTAATGCTTTGTTGAAATTTGTATGTTTATGCTTCACTTTCGTTTTTAGCAATTTACATTCATTGTGTATGTATTTTGAACTTGATCTCATGAGGAGACACACTTATGCATGCCAATGTCTTGCACTTTGCCTTTGCTTAGGATTGTTTTATGCACTTGGAACATAATCTCTCACTATGAAAAACTCATCTCCTTCACTATATTATAGCATCCTATTATCTTTTCCAAGCTTCACAATATGAGAAATACTAAAAAAGAGATAAAGGGGGCAAATAATTGAATTCTTTATTTCTTACAATCGATCTTAATCCCATTCAACAAAATGACTTATTTTGAGTCATTATTCATAGCCAATTTGTATTATTTTTGTAGGATTTATACCATGATTATGAATTTTACTCCTTTGATTTATTCCTCTTCCAATCCTTATGGAGAATTCCTATAAGGAATGCCTCAATGCATCCCATGTTGATGGCTTATATAATTGCTTTCTTTTTGCATCGGTTGTTTCCCAAGTTTGGATAGTGTCATGCTAATGTTTGAGGGAAGCCTATAACTTGTGTTTACTATTCCTCAATTATCAAGTTATTCTTAGTTTAAAATCATCATCTCCAATGTTTTTTCGTGTGACATTGTGGAAGGATTCATTAATTCCTTCTTGTTGGTGGGTATTTCTCTATTGATGACAACACATTATTTTAGGAATGAGACTTAGAGATTTCAATGGTACTTTGGGACTTGCATTCATTAATGGCAGGTTCCCTCACTTTGACAGTGGAATTTCATAAATGAATCCCTATCAATTGATTCTACTGGTGTTTCAATTTTATAAATATATTCACATTAGTTAGAATGTACCAATCATCCTGGCACCCATTATCATCATTAGTGGGTCACCTCACATATGGAAACGCTGTACATTAATGGATAGTGATTAAATTTTTTCCCCATGTTCGAATCCAGTTTATTTATTCACATCGTAGTGATCCATACATATGATGGATTGGGTTTGAAGACATCAAGATAGGAAGACAACTTTCTTTTTTTCTCTTGCCCTGTGTTTATTATACAATATCATTATCCTATTTTGCATTGGTAGCATACATTAGAGGAAATTTGGGGTCTAAAATGGGCCTTATAAGAAAACACGCCAACAATAAATTCTTGTGAGTTGGAATTCAAGAACCAATAGAATTTCAATAACATGAGTCAACCATAATGGTTGAATTGACATATTTGTCATAAAAAAACTACTTTTTTTGTTCGTATTTTCGACATCATCTTCACATTTTTTTCAGGTATTTCTTGTTTTTGGGGTAGTGGGGTCTGTCAAAAGTATGCAATGTGGGTGCTCGTTGGATGCGGAATTTAATTCTGCATCCAACAAGCTCTCCCACTCGAAATTCTAGTAAAAACACACGGAGATATGTCGAAAATACGAACAAAATAAGGAGTTTTTTTCTTTCTTCCTCCAAAATTAATAAATATGATTTTATTATTCTAACTATTAGTTTATTATTTTCCTTAGGAGACCCATTTCAGACCTCAAATTTCCTCTAATGACAATTTGACCAATTTATTCTTCCAATTGTTCTCATGTACATTAAGACGTAGGTCCACTTAATATTTTTTCATGGCTATGATGTTATGTTGGCATGGGTCCACATCTTCATGGAATTGTATTGTATTCGATTTGGTAGTCATGACTATTTTTCACTTGTGCATGGGTATAAACACCTTAGAGAAGATACATATGATACTTTGGTTTTTGATTGTAGGTTCCTTCCAATTCATTGATTTTTTGGACTCCTCCTCAATTCACCTAGCCACTCCTCATGTTTTTGAAATGCATTTCAACCATTAATGACTTGTATAAAATCAGACATTAGGGTGCATCTTGTTACACCTATTTTTGGCCCTTTATTGTCTTGAGTTTGAGTTTGGTTATTAAATTTCCCAGATAAAAAATTTGCATGCTTATTAGATCAATTTCATTTTATATTATTTCATGCATTTGAACTATAGTGGTGCAGCCAATGCACACTAAATGTAAAAGTGGACCCTGTACACTGTGTTCTAGTTACCAAGTGGCATGTTATATGTGTATGGTAATGATTGGTTGAAAAAATCATGCAGGTGCAAGTATTGAGTATATATTATTAAAGATAAATGCAAAGAGCTGCATCATGATTTCTCTCACCAATTGGTATGAACAATTTTTAGTTTGATAAATGAAAGGCTATTAGTGAGATTGAGACATACATAGATTTATGGTTCTAAGCCTTATGCTGGTGAAATTGGGATTGATTTGGTCATTATATTATTAACCTTGGTTCCCTACTTAAGAGAATACCTTTTGTTCTCTAAGTTTAATCTTGTCTTGAGAGGGGATTGTATTGGATTATCATTAGTCCCTTCACCATAGTGGTAGATCAAGATCCTTATTTCAAGGAGGAGTTGTTTACACGTGGCTGAAAATGGAGGGAAGCATATTTGGTTGATGAAAGTTATATAATAAGATTAGGTATAATTTACTTATTGTACATATGTTGAATATGATATATAGCTACCTTTTTCCTCTACCCCAAACCCACCTCCTCTCCCAAATCTTGGTAGTGTTCTTACACATGTTTGTTATATTAAGATATAGGAATTGACGGTGAATTGCTTAACCTAAATGCGATATAGATATAATGTTTTCTATTTTGTTGAGATGCACATGTTGTTGTGGAAATGTTGGGATTTTTTGATGGTGTGAAAATCTACAAGGGAGATCAAGGTTAAAGACTCTTTAGATCAAAACTACTCACTCAAATCAAGCCTCAACTACATTTACAAAGTATGCCATTTTCCTTATTCTTTTGCAATCCATATCATAAAACAATAGACCAAGGAAATAAATATACTAGTCTATTATATAGTTACAATGAGGTCTCAACTCAATCACTAGAGAATTCTCTACCTAGTAATAGAGAAAAATCTGTACAACATGTCACGTTGATGAATTTCATATTGATGATTGATAATTAACGGAATTATGATATGGGCATTAGTGATACCTTTGAAAAGATATGGTGATAAATCAAAATATGGACATTGGTACCACTTGAAAATTTGAAATATTTAGAGATTACAAACCTTATAGATAAAACAATGGACATCCAAAGTAGATAGAAAAAATATATTACATTGATCAAAAGTATGATTTAAAAAAAAATTATAAGCACTATAAGTAGCACATAATCATCACCATATATTTCAAAACGTAATAGTTTTTACAAAGGCATTGGTGCACTAATGTTCCATTGATATAGTCAAAGTTAATGTGATCAAATTTCACTATGTGAACACTACAAAATGGCTTTTTGGCAATTTTTTGTCGACCTTATGGAACTCAACATAGATATTACTATGTCTAAGAGGGACATCTATAGACATATATCTATGGGAGTTTGAAAAAAAGTAACTTTCAATAAATTTACAAGAAATTTTGAACTCCGAGTTGATTATTGCTTTCAATGTCAAAGATTAACATCACATTTCACACCCAAATGTAGTAGTGTATTTGTAATTTATATATTATGTAATATATTATATTTTATGTGTAGCATATGTATATGCGTGTAATAATTATAATAATAATAAAATTTTATGGTCACAACCAATACAGACACCAAATTGGTGTATAAGAGCCCCTTGTTTTTCGGATAAGGAAACCTCTCAATGCAACCATTTGAATTCATACATAGTTCCTACCATTTTTGGTCGATGGAAGTTACATTTCAGGTGAACAATAATGGTAGTTAAGTTGTTTGGCATTTACACCCATGGGTCATTTGTAGGGAGGTCAAATTATTGTTTGCTATCATATCCACTTAGTAACACAAGTTGTAACATTGGCCATGCTCATCATGGGAAGCACTTATGTAAAAACAACTTCCCCATTCTACTTAGATTCTAATAGTTTGTTTTTACCCCTTAATATGGCTTACCTTTTCATTGTCTTGACTACTTGATGGCCACATATCGTGGTTATAATTTTCCTATATTGTCATTTTCCAATAAGATACCTTTAGGGTCTTACTTTGTGAACCACCATTTGTTCCTTGAGATGTTTCTAGTTAAGAAACATGCCAAGGCACCCTCAAAAGGTTAAATAACACTCCTGCTTAAAGCTAATAAGAAAGATTCCAATATCTAGAGAGGGTGGCCTGCAATGTGTAAAATAATCTTTTTAAACACATAAATGTTTAAAGTATGACTTGATAAGTCTAGAATGAACAGATTGAATATTGTTGAAGCTACACACATTTTTTTCACATGCTAAGGACATATTTTTCCTATTTGAAAAATGTTAGATAATATGGTGGTATATGAAGAAGACTTTAATAAAAGACACTAATTTCAAATATTAGTAGAGCAAATAATCACTCATATTGAAACTTTAACATTCAATTAATAAATTTCAAGATATATGTAAATATTATAACACCAATTAACCTTAAAAGGAAAACGTATTGGACTAGTATCTAATCAGTTAATAAGTTAAGTACCAAATTGCATTGCAAACTTAATCATTCAAAGCAGAAAAGGTAATCACATGAAATATAATAACAAGTATTAACTCTATCAAGGTGTACCCAATTTTTGTTAGGATTAATTAATCCTCTCTTTACCCACACAAGTCTATTTGAGTAATTTATCCTAGATTAGGAGGTCATGATCATCCAACAGTACATGGGGAACACACGTAAGGGTCATATGCCACTTATTACACCTGATTGAATGAGTTTAGGAGCCCTAGGGACCAATCCCTACATTATAGGATCTCGCTTTGAGTGCCACCAGCAGTCACCTTCAGTTGGTTGTGGTAGGTAAGCAGTTATGATGAGTTATCATTTAGTTACTTTCAGTCGAATCACTATTAGTTATCCTAGTGCCAGTTTTTCATGCATGCAGGGAGTGTGGTGCCTTTCTTCCACCTACCTCATTAGTTAACGGATTGTAGACTGATTTAGACATCCATAGTTAAACTAGTGAGCTCCAGATGTGATTTTTCCACACTGAGTTAGCTAAACAATCAGTTAGAGTTGGTAGATTCAAATCCTATATTTAGCATTCGGATTCTATTTATTTTACTACCATTTTATTACCGATTAATGAATGAAGATTAATGTTGTGATTACCTGAGCAATTCTTCTCTGATTTAGCAGAAATTTGTGTCATGAATTCTT
The DNA here is from genome assembly GCA_001517045.1 of Pseudotsuga menziesii. NCBI lineage: Eukaryota > Viridiplantae > Streptophyta > Pinopsida > Pinales > Pinaceae > Pseudotsuga > Pseudotsuga menziesii. The sequence goes on from LPNX010069213.1 coordinate 652,292, forward strand.
TGCTCAGTGTATATTGATCTTAATTATTCCACTGCATAATTCCTTTCCAATATATCTCATATTGGCCCGTAGATCTATGGTTCTCAAATTTAACATGGTATCAGAGCCTTGTTCAAGCTAGCAACAAACCTCACAAACCTCCATTGTGCACCAGAAGCAGCTGAGTTTCCACATAATTCCTGGAATCATAGAATTGCTCCCTCTGGATTATGTCTAGAGAAGTCTATCCAGGTGTGATGGACTCTCAAACAATGCACATTTTGAGGTGGAAGGGTTTGATCTAACATATGATTGCGAATTGGTTTGTTATGTAGTGATTTTTTTCAGGCATCTACATAACCTTTTGAAAAATTTGACTGATCAACATACAATGAAATGGAGAAATCTTTTACTAATACACCCAAAATCCTTACACCCTTAAATTACATTGATTGGAGGGAAGATATGCATATGGCCTTGCGCAACAAGGGAATGTATAGGATGACAATGTGAATAAAAGTTGAGCAACAACAATATGTTGATAAATCCAAGTTTCTGAACCAGCTTGATGAATACTTAGTCCTCATGTGCATCCACATCTCCAGGGATATTCTGTTTCACCTTGAAGGAGTCATAAATCCAAAAGAATCACGGGACAAGATTGAATCTTTGTTTGGAAAATAAGATGAGCTTAGAGGCCATATTCTAGAGAATGAACCAATTGCACTACAACCTAGCAGTTTCGAGACTATTTAGCAATGCTTTTCAAAATACAAAGATCTAGTACTACAATGCAAACAATGTGGAATCGAAAGGAAGGATGAGCAACTTGTGCTACCAATTTTGAGCAAGATTGGCTCATAATTCTCATTCTTTGTCTTTGCTTTCCATTCCGGAAGAGTTTTCATTCCAAATTGGAAGATTCCTTCTCTATATGCTTTTGTAGAGTCTTTGATCCAAGAGAAGAAAAATTGATTCACTTGGGAGTGCTTCAAACCTCCAAGAATCTAGCACTCTTAGCTGGAAAATATAGCAATGCACAAGCAAGAGGGAAGCACAAAGGGAAGGAGACAAAAAATATTGATTCAAAGCTAAAAGTGAATCAGAAATCTTCCAATGGAGCCTCAGGTTCCAAGAAGAAGAAGAAATTTGAGAAATCTCTATGTTCCTACTGTATGAGAGGCTTTCATCTAGAAATTTCTTGTATGAAGAAGATCATTGATCAAATGGAAAAAATCCTTGAGCAACACAATATTTCCATTCTTGAAGGTGCAAGGAAGTCTGACTCTGGAGAAGAGACTGAATATCACGATGAGAGATGCCATTCACCAAAGGTAAGTTGTTCAAAATCACATGCCTTCTTCATTGATTCAAGAGCCTCCAATCATATGGTTGCATCCAAAGAATCATTCTCTTCATTACAAATTACAGATGGTATGAGTATTCACATGGGTGACGATACCCAAATTCAAGCTGAAGGAAAGGGTTCTATCAAGTTAAAACATGGAGTGCTCATAAATGTACTCTATGTGCCCTCTTTAGCTACAAATTTGTTATTTGTATACCAGATGACACATACTGGCTCACTAAAGAGAGTAGTATTTGGTCTTGACTCAGTGGAGATCACATATATCTCAACTGGGAAGATTATAGCAAAGGTTGTTGCAAACCATGCCTCCAAGGCATATGAATTCTCAAACTTTCTGCCATACTCAGATCCAACACAACCTCAACAATCATTCTAAAGGGGAGGTAAAAACATTCTATCTACACCTTTTGTTAGTGATGTATTGTCTAAAGTTTCATATTCAAAATATGAGGAAAAATATCAGCATGATCTTGATATTGAGATTGAACCTCAAGAGGATCTATATCCATATCCAGCTCCTATTCCAAATCAGAATCCTAAATGGCCCCAAAAGCTCATTGAAGTAGTTGGGAATGTTGCTCGGGATCCAGATGATAGAAGAAGAAAGAGGCCCCAATATCAGAATGAACATGTTGCACTCTCTCATTCAATTTCACTTCCTTTAGTGAGTTGCAATAAGCTACTTGAGAGATGCTACTTGGTGGTGAAGATTGATCCACAATTCGACCCATTGAAGAACAAATTGGATCAAGTCACTATTCATCCAGAAAGAAGAGACAATCTCCTATATATCATCGAATTAGAAGAATATGGAGAGGTTCACATGCACAGTTCCAAGATGCTGATGCACAGAAGAACTAATATTCTGCATTATTGCTCCACAGAGTTGTAGATTGCAACAAAATTTTCACAAGTTTTTGCTCGAAGAGAATTTTTTTCTCTGAAGTATAGCTTGTTTCCTTATTCTTGCTTATTTTGAGGGGGGTTTTTTCCCATGAGGTTTTCCAATTTTCCTTATTTTATTAAGCAATATTTTAATTCATTTATATTGTATGGGTGAATTTTGGCCTAGTTTCTAGGGCCCAGGTTATCCAAAGTTAGGATTAAGGGGGGGCGTTAGGATTAATTAATCCTCTCTTTACCCACATAAATTTATTTGAGTCATTTAGACTAGCTTAGGAGGTCATGATCATCCACTAGTACATGGGGGGCACATCTAAGGGTCATCTGCTACTTACTGCACCTTATTGCATGAGTTTAGGAGCCATAGGGACCAATCCTTACATTATAGGATCCCACTTTGAGTGCCACCAGCAATCACCTTCAGTTGGTTGTGGTAGGTAAGCAATTATGTTGAGTTATCATCCAGTTACTTTTAGTCAGATCACTATCAGTTAGCCTAGCACCAGTTTTGCATGCATGTAGACAGTGTGGTTCCTTTTGTCTACCTACCTCATCAGTTAACTGATTGTAGACTGATTTAGACATCCATAGTTAAACTAGTGAGCTCCAACTATGATTTTTCCACATTGAATTAGCTAAATAGTCAGTTATTGTTGGTAGATTCGAATCCTATCTTTAGCATTCAAATTCTATTTAATGTACTAACATTATATTATTGATTAATGAATGAAGATTAATGTTGTGATTATCAAAGCAATTCTTGTCCGATTTATCTGAAATTTGTGTCATGAATTCTTTGGTCAGTGTACATTGAACTTAATTATTCCACTGCATAATTCATTTCCAATAGCTCTCATATTGGCCTGTAGATCTATGGTTCTCAAATTTAACAATTTTACTTCATACTTCGAATAGTGCATAAAATCAACATAAGGACATACACAACGATATTACAATGTCTCAATCTACATATAATTTATGTCAATATTTTAGGCAATTGTTATAGCCAACAAAATATATAAATCACGTTTTTATATTTTATTCACATGATTGAGAACAAATAAAGGTTTTCCATACAACTGTAAATCACTAAAGAAAAAGTCAGGATGAAACTTAATAAGGGTTTATAGAACAAAAACCAAGAATTAACTAAGAAAATAGAGGGATGGATCCTCTTGAAACATTACAATATTTGAATCTTAATCTCAACTATAAATATTCAATACAATCTTCATCCTGAGGTGACCAAATGTAAAATTAATAGTATTTAACACTAATCAAATCCCAAAATGTTGATCCGTCTAGTTGGAAACTACACCTTGATTTTGTTAGGGTATTCCAAACTAGAGGAAGGTGAGTGATATATTATTGCTAAATTTTACACCACTACGACAGTTTTCTTATTCAATAATATAGGATAAACATATACCATATTTCTTTAGTTTCTTTTCCTTTTGTTTGATGACGCATAATTTTCTAGAATGATATTTAATGTACTAATATGATATTTAAAAATCTTGTCCCATTCTCTATCAGAAGGAGAATCACAATCGATCATTATCTTGTAAAAAATCCATTTATGTATAGATAGCATAAGACACTAATGGTTGCTTTTGATATAAATTAATAACGATAATGATGATTTTAAAATATGGAAGCAACTTTTCATAACTAAGTTGTCTAGTAAGAGGACCATCTTCATTTTCAAATTTCTCCAAATAAGCTCTTTCATTCAACAAATCTTCATTATATACTTCTATGCCATACAATATTTCATCTTTGGTCCAAGGATGATGTAAACCCATTTGATATAGAGGATTGAATTGATTATTAAATTCTCTTCTAGAGCTCTATATAACATTACACTTGTTATGTGCACCTGCATATAATGCTTCTTTGATTAACATTATTGTTCAATTTAGTACTCCTAAGAGATCCAGTTGTAACTAAGGATTCTGATTTAGGAATTTGATAACATCATCTACTATCAAATCCTTTCCTTCAATATTTGTCTCAATTTTATTTATTTCAATTTTTACATGATTCTTCATGGCTTCATTTTGTTGAATCAAATCAAAATGAACCATAAAATGGTTCATTGTAGTTATAATATGATCCTAGATAAAATGCTTTGCTCCAATCAAATATCTTTTTCTTGTCATCTTTTTCATAGATTCTGTCATAGCTTCCTTTAGTCTATCAACAATTTGATTTTTGTCACTTATCATTTTATCTTCCTCTAATAAGTGTACTTAGTGGTTTGATATCACAATGTATTTCTCCCCAATTGATGATCACATCTTAACCATGCCATTCTCTTTTGATTTCAACCAATATTCAAGTCCCAATAATTTGTTAGAAAGTTTAGAACTTACTCTCCAAAGTTGTCAATTGTTCTACTTCTTTCTCAAGGTTATTGTTGTAATCTCACAGATCACATAAGGTTACCAATAACACACATTAAAAGCATACAAACATATCAGAGACAAGAGACAAGAACATAGGTAGAATAACAGATTATATTATAGTGAAGGGTCCATACAATACATAGAACTGAACCCAGTTCTTATCTGCCTCAACAACATATTATATATGAATGACAAAACAATTACAAATAACTACCTGTCGGTTCGGTCAACCGACACGACGTTATGTGGCTGACCTAATCTCTAATTAGTCGGCTGATCGACTTAGTCAGCTTACCGTTCTAGTCGGCTTACCGACTAGCTCCTCCAACATCTCCCCCACGAACAAAATTGTTCTTTGTCCTGAAGAACAGGGAGGTACCCAAAAATGCATTATCTGTCTTAAGTAGTTATTGCTATGTTTTGAACTTCATGGGATATGAAGTCTGATAGTTGGTCTTTTCTGTACATAGACTTCGACAATTGCTTCAGCTATCACTGTGACCTGATGTTGGAATTCCGTCCAACTTTGCAGTACTTTTTGGATGTCAATGGTTAATGTTGTAATAGTTGATAGTGTCGACATCTTCTCTTGAATGGAGAGGTCTGCTATCCTTTCCATTTCGGGACCCATAAACTGGTCCTTTTCTTCTTTGTTCGACATCGACATGTAAAATCTCTGCGATAATAGGTGTCTGTTGTCGAAAGTGTAGTGGAACTATTGCTTCTTGTCCATAAACTAGTCGGAACAGTGTTTGGTCAGTTGAACGCTTGTATGCTATTCTGTACGCTCATAGTATTGCAGGCATATTTTCGTCCTAGTTGTCTTTGTCGGTGTTACATAATTTTGTTAAGCCTTTTGTTAATGTTTTGTTAAATGGTTCAATTGCTCCATTCGACTGAGGGTGGTAAGCTGTACTTCGTCGGTGGTCGATTTTGAACTGGTCCATTAGTGCCTTGATGGTCTTATTGATAAAGTGTGAGCCTTGGTCGCTGATTAGGGTTTTTGGGCATCCAAACTTGGTGATTATATTTTCATAGATGAATTTAGCATCTATCTCACTGGAACATGTGTCGACCGATTCTGCTTTTGTCCATTTGGTTACATACTCTACTGTAGTTATTATGTACCTTGCACCTGTTCTTTTTGGTGGTATGGGAAATGGTCCTATGAAGTCAATGGCCCAAATTTCAAATGTCAAAATTGGGTTTACTGATATTAATGGAATTTCTGTGCTAGGCAAAGGTCGACCCGGCCGTTGACATCTGTCACATTGGCTTACAAACTTTTTACAGTCTTTGTGAAGTGTCGGCCACCATAACCCTGATTGTTGGATTTTCTTGGCAGTTGTGTCTGCTTGAAAATGTCCTCCTGTAGGTCCATAATGTGCTTCATACATAATATTATTTCTTTCATGTTCTAGTACACACCTTCTGAGGATGTCTTCCAAACCCATTTTATATAATCATCCATTTATGAGACTATATGGTGCAACTCTTATGGCTAATATTTGTTTCTTCTTCATACTCATGCCTTATGGTGCTTGTCCATCTTCTAAAAACTGAGCTATTTCCTCTAACTCTACTGGGACTGCTTTTATTTGAAATAAATGTGCATCCGGTAAGTCATCTTCGACTCCTGTCGGTTCCTCTCCTGTGTCGATTCGGGATAAGTGGTCGGGACCAACATTTAATTTTCCTTGTCTATCAATGACTTCGAATTCAAATTCTTGGAATAGAAGTAGCCATCCACAAATTCTCCCATGGTGTAAAGGCTTATTTACGAGATATTTTAGTGCTTGGTGATTGGTATAAAGATAAATGGATTAGCTAGTAGGTAGTGTCGATATTTTTGTAGTGCGAAGACCATTCCTAATGCTTCTCTTTCTGTTGTAGAATAGTTTCTTTCTGTTTTATTTAATTTTCTGTTGCTATAAACTATAGGGTAGTCCATTCCATCGTCTCCTAGTTGAGTTAGGATTGCTCCTATTTCCAGGCCTGATGCATCGATGTGTACATGGAATTTAGTCGACCAGCTTGGAAACCTTAGGATGGGTGCTTCGACTAGCTTTCTTTTTAGTTTTTCAAATGATATGTTGCATTCCTCTGTCCAGTGGAACTCCTTATCTTCTCTTAATACTTCTTCTAGTGGGTAGGTCATATCCCAATAGTATCTTATGGATTTTTTGTAATATCCTGTATGACCAAGTAATACCCTGACTTGTTTTGGGTTCACTGGTGGTTTTAATTCGAGGATAATTTTTATTTTTGCGAAGTCGACCTTAATTCCTTCTTTGCAGACAATGTGCCCTAACAATATCCCTATAGGTGTCAAAAATATGCATTTCTTGATGTTCAAAGATAGCTGGATTTGTTGACATCGTTCCAACATAAGCCTTAGCCATATGCAGTGATCTTTTAACATAGAGTATATTGTCCAATCATCAAAGTATACTGCCATTATTTTGTAAATATATTCTTGAAATGTTTTGACCACAATTCTGCAAAATACTGCAAGTGCGTTCTTTAATCCAAAAGGCATGACCTTGTAAGCAAATGAGCCAAATTCACATATGAATGTTGCCTTTTTTCTGATCTTCTTTGGCTATTGGTACTTGGTTATAACCTGAGAATCTATCTGTAAATGAGTAGCATTCATGTCCTGCAACCTCATTTAAGATTTCATCTGCATAAGGAGTTGGAAATGGGTATGTTAATGTAACTTTATTTAGCTCTCTGAAGTCGACACAAATTCTTATCTTGGTTGGATCATGTTTCTTTGGTTGAACAACCATTGGACTTGCCCATTCTGATTGGTCAATATGGTAGATAATATTTGCTGCAAGCATGTTATCAATCTCCTTCTTAACTATCTCTTTGTATTTATGAGCTAACTTATATGGTCTTTTCTTTACAGGTCGTATATCAGGTTTAATGTCGATCTTCATTTCACCCATTTCATGGACTAGACCTTTGAGATCTTTGTAATCTCTGGAAAATACATCTTGAAACTCTTTTAATAAGTTCACTGTTTCTGTCGTTTGTTCTTCATTCCAGTAGTCTCCAATTTTTTCCATTTTTGGTTGGTCATCACTTGAGATGTCGAATTCTTTAGTTTTGACTTTAGCATCTATCCATTTTGGTTCTTTGGCTTCATTGATTGGTCGGCTCCCTTCCTTAAACTGTGAAAATGTGGCAGGAAAATCTGCTGTAGTCATTCGGTCGGTATCTTCTTTGTTGGTTATCTCGACTTTGAGCACCGTGTGAATTGGTTTTGTTATTTCGACATGGTTTGACTTCCATCTAAAGCTTTTCCCTTCTAGATTTTCATTTTCCATCTGTAGTCTTGTTGACTGTGGTATTGTCCCATTTTGTATATTATTGCAATTTATTGTCGGTCAGTTGTATTTTAGGGTTTTGTTTTCTGTCAGTTGTATAAATGCTTTGATCTGTTTTGTTGTTTCGACCAAATTCTCATCTTGTGGTATAAAGTTGAAATCTTTGATAAAATCCTCTTTGAGTTCATTCCATAGGAATGTTTCACCTCGATCTTCTTCCATTTTGTACCATTTGTTTGGTAAGTTAGAGAGCGTTGATGGAAATAGGTGTGGCCATGTACGTTCATCTTTATACCCAAGTCTTTTCCATTCTTTTTCACATGCCCTTATGTGGTCTTTTGGATCCTGCCCTTGGATGAACATAGGTATTTGGGATTGATTGGTTAAATTTTTTCCTCCAAATATTTCTATGAAGAAAGTTGAAGCTATTGTCGATGTCTACAGTCTTGATTGATGGGTATCCCACCATCTAGCAGTTTGTCCTATAAAAGTTTCCACTAAGCTTTGTAGTCGGCCATGTTCACCAATGTTTCTGGATACTTGTTATATATGCATGACTGGTGATTCTCTTTCTTTGTACCTTGGTATTTGTGTACTATTTATATTTGCTGGTTTTAGGGTAGGATATTCCCTAGTTTTCTTTTCAAATATTTTTGGGATGATGGACACCAAGAAACACTGTTGGACTAGTTTTTTATTCACTTTTTGAATAGTCCAGCAGCCTCTTGCTTGTGTTTCATAGTTATCGAATTCCCAATCATATAGTTCTGTGTCTCAATTGTATCCTACTGAATCTTGGTTGCGTAAGCAAAGTTCACCATAAACATTAGGTTCTGTGTAATCTTCATTATTATGTATCTGATATAGTTGTCGGATGTCCACTTCTTCATCAATAGGTTTTGTCCAAGGTTCTCCTTGGGATGGATGAATAGGTACCATGACCTTTTGTACATTTCCTTTTAGTTTATTCTTTATTTGTCTAAGGATATCGATGCTTTAATTTTTCTTCCCCAAGGTTGACCAACTAACGCTGGGAAGGAACTGGATCCTTCTCTAGGGTCAATAATTTAAAAGTTGATTTTGGTTGATATTCCTTTTATGGTCGTGTCGACATCTCTCCACACTCCGATGGGTTCAATTAGACCCTGGTCGGCTAATTTCAGGTATATTCCTGACTCGTATAGTCGAGGTCTACCTAATTGTTCCCAAGTGTCTCGAGTCATAATATTTACTTGTGACCCGAAATTGAGCACAACTTGTCGGACATGGTATTCTTCAATTTCTAGGTCGACAAGTGGGTAGGCATCATTTTTGTCCTTCTGGTTTAGACTGCATATATTTTTTGTTTGTTTTTCTGTATTGTTGTTGTGTTTTATCTTATACAAGAGGTCAATGAATTGAGACACCATTTTATTAGTTTGTACTAGACGTATTAGTTCTTTAACTATGTTTTATCGATGGTCGTCAGCTTCTTCTTGTCGGGAAAATTCTTGAAATATGTTTGTTGCGTCTTTATACATTTGTTTTTGTTTAGCTGTGTTAGGATAATCATTCTTTTCTTTTATTTTGCTTATTCATGGATTATCATTCCCAATTTTTGTCCCTTGTCGGGTTACTATATGCAGATTCTTTGTATTGATTATATCATGTTTTTGCACTCACGACAAGACATTAACATTTTTTTTCTTATTTATTTTATCAAGCATAGTATGGCAATCCTCTAATGAGTGATCCCCTACTCCACAGCTAGTACAGAATTTTAAGTCAGTTCTGTCCTTTTATGGACAGTCTGCATATCGGTGCCCTTCTCTGTAACATGTTAAACATTGGATGGGTTGACGTGGTCGGTTGTTGCGATTCCCAGAGAATCGACCTCTACCTCCATATCCTTCACGTCAGTTGTCGAACTGATGCTCATATCAACGACCTTCGTACCTTTGATTATTCTGATCATTTTGTGCATTGTTTCATTGCTCATTGTTCTCCGCGACTGCGTTAGTCTGGTCGACTGCATGGTAGTTTTGTCGATTTTTAAGTTTAGGTGGCAGTCGACCGTGGCGTGATTCTTCGTCTCACAGATAGCGTACCAAGATTCTTTACCATTTTTCATGTTAAACGGGCAATCTTTCATCGTGTGTTCTTCGTGTTCTTGGTAGATGTCGCAAAAACACTTTGTTTGCATAAATCGAACGTCCTATCGGCTGATATCCTGTCGATAGTTATCTTTTGAATGTCCGGCCATTGAGCATTTAGTGCACCAGATGTCCTGACTCTTAAGGTTTATCTCTTTTAAATATTTCTGCACGATCTCAAGCTGTTCTTCCAGTCTATTATCTGTGGGGAATGCTGGAAAGTCTTCATCCATCTCTACTTGTAGGGATTTAGTAAGCGCATCTTTGTATGTTTTGAACATCTCCAGACTTATGTGTCGACAAATTTTCTAAGATAGACCTACAAGAAACCATTGGATTAACAGTTGCTCATCAATTACATAATCCAATTGGCTGAGGAGGTCTTTCCAGTGTTTGTCGTAGTCGCGGATAAATTCTCCTAGTTTTTGTGATGTTGTTTTCAATTTCTTAGCTACCAGATGTTTTGCATCTGGAGTTTTAAAGAATGACAAAAATTGCACTTTGACTTCTGCTTTAGTTGCTCGAGGGGTTCTTTCAGAAAAGGTCATATACCATGTTAATTCCCTTTTCCTCAAGGCACCAACGAACTGTGCCATCTGTTTATCTTCATCTGTGACTTGGTTTTCCTCCCATGTCGACTCACATATGAACCAATGTCATCTAGGATCCTCATTGCCCTCATATAGAGGGATATGTACTGACCCATGACCCATGTGGGATTCACTGTCACTGTCTTCTTCAGGAGGTGGCGGTGGTGGGGGTAGTGGGATGTTTTTCTTATTTCTTTGTGCATAAATATTGTTGATAGAACTCTCATTTCCGTCGGTTGTTTTATTTGTCGTTTCTTCTCCGACAAGTAGTCGGTCGGGGTCGACTTCTCCTGTCGATGTCCAACTGCAATTGTTTGTATGTAGGTCCAATTTTTCTGTATTCTCCAAAGCTGTATTTGGGAGGGGGGGTGCTCCTTCATGTGTCGGGTAAAGTAAGTGGATACTTTGGTTGGAGGGGTATGCTTGAAGCATGACCCAATTTCCTTCTTCTGGTTGACAGATAAGTAGATGACTATCATTGTTTATCTCGTCATTTAGTTGGCTCCATATGCCAAACTCATCAGCTCTTAGTCTTAAATCTTCTTCGACAATGGCTTGTATCCTGGTACTCGAATTTGTTGGAGATAGAGGTCTTACCTCCTGGGGAACTTCTATTTAGAGAGCTTCTCACTGCTCTATCCACAAATATTCTTGCATGGGTGAAGCCTCCTCCTCCACGCCTTCTTCTTGTCAGTCATGAGACTCTGGTGGATTTCTCTCTTGGTCTATCACCCTAGTAGTCATTCTTATTTGCAGTGCTATAGCTCTTTCTCTTCTTTCTTCCCTTATTCTTAGCCTCTTCTCTCTCTCTATTTTATGAAAATATGTCGTACTTTTGTTGGACACTGTCCTTTTGATTTCCTTTTTAGGTTGACTTTTCATCGCTGGTGATGGTATCTCTTAGTCAACTAAAATCCTCTTCACTTTACCCTGACATATGACCAGCTACTCCCCCATAGCCTACCCGACGCTTTAGAAAGCCTAGATAGTTCTGTTTACTTGCTTAGGAAGTATTCCCACTCCCTTTTTGCAATGAATTTCTCCCACTTCTTATGTTTCTCCACCTAATTAGAGTTTGATGGTGGTTCGCACAGTGATGTACGAGGTTCGACGATATGACCCACTCCTTTCTCTATCAGGAATTTGAATAGCAAGGTCAGTAAGGAGCACAGGAATTGCTCGGTAAGGTCTGTATATAATTTCTTCTGAATGGTTTCCACTGAAGTTCTTTCTTCTATATATTTCTCCTCATAGAATTCGTCGGTGATCTTTTCAAACCACTCCGATAGGTTTGTTCTTCCTCCTCGAATCAGTTTTTCTAGCAGTTTTTGGTCTTTAGTTCCTTCTGACTTTTTCATCTAGAAGTTTCTTCAAGAGCTGGGGTATAGATTCTACAAACTTCTCATGGGTTTCAGTAAAGAACCTTTGTTTTGCTTGAGCAGTCGTTAATCTATTTCTGCGTGCGTAATTCTGCAAATAATTTTCTACCTTACACTCCCACCAGTCCTTAATCTCCTGTTATGATATCATTTGCTTGTATTCATCTTAGATATGTACTACCGACAACGGAACCAATGTTGTAATCTCACGGATCACATAAGGTTACCAATAAATACACATTAAAAGCATACAAACATATCGGAGACAAGAGACAAGAACCGTAGGTAGAATAACAGATTATATTATAGTGAAAGGGTCCATACAATACAGAGAACTGAACCTAGTTCTTATTTGGCTCAACAACCTATTATATATGATTGAAAAAACAATTACAAATAACTACTTGTCAGTTCGGTTAATCGACACGACCTTATGTGGCCGACCTAATATCTAATTAGTCGGCTGATTGTTTTAGTCGGCTTACCATTCTAGTCGGCTTATCGACTAGCTCCTCCAACAGTTATTTACTTCTTAGATAATCTCTATAGCTAGTTAAAATAACTGTTGAATCATAATTTTCCATTTTTTTAGCGCTATATTTGTTCACTTCTCAACTTATCAATGGTAAAACCAAATAGATAGTTCTATGACTTGAGTACAACAATTTCATTAACTAACTCCTCTTTCTCTTCTTGGGATACAACGAACTCTTTGATTTGAAAATTTTCAAAATCAATTATTTTCAGCGTAGACTTAAGAAATTTAGTTTTAAAATCCTTGTATTTCATTTGTGATATTTTGAACCAATGGATCTAGAATATAAAGGGAGTAGTAATAGAATTAACAATCCAAAGAAGAGAACAAGAATCTATTAAAGAAAAAAATCTTCAACAACCTAACAAAGAGAGCTCAATAGAGATGAGACTTCAATACCATTTTATAGAAATCACAAGATATTTCAAGTAAAGATCTAATCTAAGTAGTCTCCATTAATGAATTGAATGTTCAATAGAATACATCAATGAATGAATTGAAAAAAACCTTGATCAATGAGATGCAAGTGTACATATATAGGTAACCAAGCTTAGGAGTAATTGCACGCATAAGCTCAATGGCCAGTGAAACCCACAATAATTACCCTTAAATGATCAATTGCACATTCCTAAGGAATCAATAATGACCCTACAATAGCTAATAGGGTGTAACCAGTCTTAGAACACTCAAATGAGGTGCTTTTATTCCTAAGTTTATACAAGTGCACCCTTCATAGAGAGTAAGCTTGTCCATGCATGAGTGGCTAGGGTTAACTAGCCCTAGAAATTCCTCATGAGGTAGTTAACTCAATTATGCATGTGAAACTAGAGTCTAACTAGCCCAAACTAGAGAACTATCATATTAGAGGAAATTTCAACTCAAAATGGGCCTCCTCAAATGAGTTAATAAAATAATTGTTAAAATAATAAAATAATATTTATTAATTTTGGAGGAAGAAAAGAAAAAAACTACTTTTTTGTTTGTATTTTTGACATATCTCCCCGTGTTTTTACTCAAATTTCGATCGGGAGAGCTCGTTGGATGCAGAATTAAATTCCGCATCCAACGAGTACCCACTCGGCATACTTTTGATGGACCCCGCTACCCCAAAAACAAGAAATACCTGAAAAAATGGAATGATGATTCAAAATTCCGCATCCAACGAGTGGGTACTCGTTGGATGCGGAATTTAATTCTGCATCCAACGAGCTCTCCCGATCGAAATTTGAGTAAAAACACGGGGAGATATGTCAAAAATACAAACAAAAAAGTAGTTTTTTTTATGATACCTATCCTCAAATTTATATTAAAAAAGTGTTTAAGACCTATACGGTATTTCAAATTTAAAGCAATTTCATTGGCTAACACATGATGACATGGAATTTGAATAAAAGTTAAAAGGCCCATTTTGAGTTGAAATTTCCTCTGTATTTGGTAGTTAACTAAGAAAAAATAGCCAGTTAGTTAGTTAACTAAGTTAACCTATCCAACTAGGCTGTATTAGTTAGTTAACTAAGCCTTAATTGCTAACTTAAGTGCATAAAACCATAAAAAATAAAGGCAACTCATGCAATAGTGTCTTAATCCCTAAAAATGGGTAAAACTAGTTATGAGGGCACCCTAACTAAATATTAGGGATTGTTTGATCCTAAAAACTAGGGATTGATCTAGGAAGAGTGCATTTAACCCTAGAGATAGGATATTAAATTCAAAAGGTGTGTTCTTGACCCCTAGAGATGCAAACATGATGTAGTAAGGTGTGTTTTACATCCCTTTTATGCCTAACTTAGGTGAGTATGATGTACAAACAAATGGGTCTTCTTAATAGAATCCATGTTAGGTACCCTTGTACAAAAATAATATACCCTGAAAGTCGGAAAATAGGGAAAATATAATCGGAACCTCCTCCCCCTCCCCCCCAAAAAAAGAGGATAGTGTTGAGTGGACTTTGGAAGTCATTTTTAGCTATGATTAGTTATGTTCATCTGCTTCCAAATTTGATCTCCACTTGCACCATGCAAGTTTCCTACCAAGGGGTAGGGAATCTAGATGCCAAGGTTGGTTTTTAATCATATATTGATGCTCCTCGTTTATGATAACATCCTAATATGAATTTCTTGCAGTTTTTTAAAATGATTGTGGATATCCTATATTGACCATGTAACTGTGGATGGGAATCAAGGGATTTGTAGTAATGAGTCCATGAAGAGCACACTAAGATTATGAGCGGGTCCATTATGTCTTTATTGGACATCCAACTAGATCACATGTTGCATGACTAATATGATGTTCCTAAAGTGGCCTGGTTGATGGATCCACAACAACCTATTCATCAATATCAACAACTTCTTTAGTTGGATCTATAAAAGGTTCTTCCTCAGCGAAATGGATGATCTGAATCAGTGTGTGTAATGCCCATCTTGCTGGCAGCGCATTGAGTCTGTATTTTCTAAACTCTCCCTTTAGTAGTTGAGCTCATTTTGAGCTGTTAAAAAAAAATACCAAGGAAAATAACATTTACTTATTTATGTATTTTACTTTGTTGTCTCTATGGTTTTTCTGTTTACAACTTAAAAATTTCTAGGAGTTTAACTTTTCTAATGATCATAATTCATAACACAGAAAAATTATAACCTAGTATAGGTCATTTATCCATTTACAATTTATCTACTTCTTTTATTTCCTCTGCATATTATTAAACAATTAATTACTGAAAAAAAGAAGAATACTTGGACTTATGAAGGTTGTAAATAGTTCCCTTGCATTAGAGGAAATTTGGGGTCTAAAATGGGCCTTATAAGAAAACACACCAACAATAATTTTTGTGAGTTGGAATTCAAGAACCAATAGAATATCAATAAAATGAGTCAACCATAATGGTTGAATTGACATATTTGTCATAAAAGAAAACTATTTTTTTTGTTCATATTTTCGACATATCTCCCTGTCTTTTTACTCAAATTTCAAGCGGGGAGCTCGTTAGATGCGAAATTTAATTCCGCATCCAACAAGTACCCACAATGCATACTTTTGATAGACCCCTCTACCCCAAAAATAAGAATTACCTGAAAAAATGTGATGATGATGTCATCATCATGTTTTTTCAGATATTTCTTATTTTTGAGGTAGTGGGGTCAATCAAAAGTATGAAGTGTGGGTACTCGTTGGATGTGCAATTAAATTCCGCATTCAATGAGCTCGCCCTCTCAGAATTTGAGAAAAAACACAGGGAGATATGTTGAAAATACGAACAAAAAAAGTAGTTTTTTTCATTCTTCCTAAAAAATTAATAACTATTATTTTATTATTTTCCTTACGAGGTCCATTTTAGACCTCAAATTTTCTCTAATGATCTCATAGCCTTGCTCCTTGCCGATCCAAGCCTTGTTACAAAAACTAGATGATCCACCCTGCTGACAAGCGCTGATCCTGCTAGCCTTAGGAAACCAATGGGTTTCCTAGCCCCCGAGCCCACAATCCGATAATATTGAGAGCAACTTCCTCTATTCAAAATCCTTCGACCAATACTTCACTCAATAATATAGTTTTTCCTTATTCCTCTGAGTTTTCCTCCTCTTCCAATCATTGAGTTAACCCCCTCCTTGATATTCCTTCCTTGTCCAAAAATCTATCCTGTTATCATGTAAAATGACACTGATTCGTCTGAGTACTGACACCCAATGTGTCGGAACACAAAAGGAAAAAATGGATTGATGTAGCCAAAACACTATATATGGGAATGACCTTTGACACATCATTAACTTACTAGTTGGATTTATTTTTTGTATGGACATTAGGTTCAATGTGCGGTTATTTTCATAGAAACCCGTGTATCATACACGAGTATGTGCATCACAACTCGTGTATATATCATTAGGGATTGCATGTGGGTTTCCTTAAATCAAGTCACGTATCATACACGCCTTTCCAGTATCAATAGTTGTGTATGCCTTAATCCAAAGTTAAAAAAATATAAACACGATTAGTCGAGGATAGTTGGGCCCTTAATCATAACTATCCCAACTTCCTCAACCATCTCAACCTTCGTAACCTTTCTCTTTCCTCATGTATAAATAGAGGGTAGGGGTTGAGACTAATCAATCATAAGTTATAGAGCAAATTTATGCTAGTGGTTTGCCTTCATATATCTTGGAGTTGTAGAACTCAGTGTCCTTGGTTTGCAGAGGAGCACTTGTCTCAGATGTTGGGTTGTAATCTCACCACACTTGTTTATCAATAAAGAAATTTCTTCTTCCAATATTGTGTCTTTGTACTCTTATATATTCATATTTCTGAATTATCTTATTGTTTCATTATGAATATGTTATTTCATTAACCTTTGATATAATATATAAGATATTGCGGGAAGATCTTGTTCTTTGCAGGTGATTGGAGATACTTTGGAAGCTGTGGAAGCAACTTGAATAGAAGAAGAAAAGATATGATCGATCGTCATAAATAAGGTAATGCCTATTTTCTTCCTATTTCTATTTCAAATTATGAAATGGTTGATTGTATGCAAGTTATTTTAGTAAGTTGGTAACAGCAGAGACGCTAGGTTATAAGGGTGTGTTTTCCTGAACAACAGAACTGGCGACTCCGTTGGGGATTCCAACCTACTGTGGGTCCTCTTTTTAGGATTTCCTGACCAGTTTTTTGCTCTGTTTGATTCTGTTTTTGATTTGTTTTAATTTTATCTTTGATTTCCAGTATTTCATGTTCAGAGCCTGCCTGTCAGTTGCTTTTCTTTTTGAAAATTTTTGACAGCATACGCGGGTTTCCTTGGTAACAGTCGCGTATTGCACTTTGTATACACGGGTTTCTTTAGTGATAGTTGCATATGGTACGCGAGTTTCCTTTAGGATAGTCACATATTCTTGTAGGTGTCTGTGAGTCTATAGGGTTATTGCTTGTCCCTGCTTTTATGATTTCTCAGATGCTTGTGAAGGTTCTGTTTTGACATGATACTTTGGTCTTAGGTTTGTACATTTCGCAATTTACTTGATTAGTCAAGTCCTTGAGTGGTTTTTGTGTTTGAATTCTTCATTGGTGAATATGTTAGGTCCTCCTACTTATATTTTTGGGTCTGAGGGCTTATGTTTTTAGGTCATTGATTAGTCCTTTGAAACACTGATATGTTCTGTACTGCTTTTAGTGGTCTGAGTTAGTCATTCTTTCCATTTTTGGATCTATTAGTCTTTGATTTGATAGTTTCTCCAAGTCTAGGTTTTGTACCATTTCTTCTTGTTTAGATGAAGTGTGTTACTATAGGGTCTGTTTGCATCATTTACTGTTATATGTTTAGATTGTTCAAACTCACTCAATTTACATTTACTTGCATCACCATTTTTGAATTTTTCGAAAAAAGAAAAGACAAAAACAATTTTGTACTTCTTGCATTGGTTGCATTTAGTTGTTCTTTTCGTTATTTTTTCAGAATTTTTTTTTTTTTTTTAAAGTCTTGTAGTTTCTCTTTTTAAATTTTTTTTCATTAGCTTGCATTACAAAGAAAAAAGAAAATAAAAATTTGCATTGTAGTTGCATTTACTTTGAAATTTGTTATACATCATTTTTGCTTTCTTTCTGCTGAGTCTATAACATCATACAGTCTCATCCCGCTACCTTTGACTAATACAAGCCATTAAAAAGAACGATTAATTTAAATATTACTGGGAAGTTTCTTTTTTCTAGGCTCATACATCAACTAGTTCAGGCTAGGCTTGTGGACTAGGGAGTTTTAACTGCCCATAAGGATTTGATTTCAAACGTTGTAGGCCTTTCATTAGGTAAATCCTCTTCTACAAGAGACCATCTGGAAAGCTCCTCTCACACATGAGTTAAACATGAGGCCACGTGAGAACCTGGTTAAGGAGATAACCCTCCAATTCCTTGTTCGAGCGTATATCAATATTTTTATGCGTTTGGGGATCTTGTCAGTACCACCTCTTGGGCCCCATGCGGTGCCGGTGTTGACAGGGTTTCGGGATTTTCTACCTTTCCCATGTATAAGGATTAGGATTGTGACTATTCCGCCAGGTTCTTGGTGTAGTTGTGGTAGCCTTTAGTTTCTTGACACTAGGGATCATACACATATGTTATTGGAAGGCTATTTTCGATACACCTTGGACGGACTTGGAAGGTAATCCCGATAGACAGTTTGGGAGGGTGGTTGGGTGATTCTAGTGCTTGTGCCCAAGAACATATTCACGGGATGCCAAGTAACCATGCATCAGTCTTCACTGGTTGGACCTGGGCCCTAATCATCCCAGACTTTCCTTTGGAAGGTCTACCTTATATATGCCGCGTCTGTGTGAATTTAGGACATTTTTAGTGAGCGGTGTTTGGTTTGTTTGTGTTTAGTTGGCATTTATAGCTATGGAGGACCAACCTCTTTGTAGGTTAATAAGGTTGCAAAACATTCGTCCATCTGTTACAATGGAGCGTCCACCACCCCCTCAAAGGCAGATACTAGATACTGACGGTTCTTTTGAACCAGTAGGAGTTAGTGAAGTTCCAGGTGAAATAAAAATTAAGATTTGAACCAGGAAGAAACAACTGTAGTAGAGATTGAAGACTTGCAGTTTGACAAGTTTGCAAGGAATTTTAACCCACCTCTAACTGACTTAAACGATCCTGTCATCGTCCAGGTTCTTCCCTTTAGTTCACATGTTATTGGTGTTCCTGTGAGTAGAGTTATGTTTAGCCCTGGAGAGGGTATTTCTACCCCAACTTTAGCCATTTTGGCTGTTGGAGTCCCACCTCCCCCGATTGGTGCTTCAAGACCAAGTGCATCTACTGCACCCATGTCACCAAGTAGTCGAGTGGTTCAACCACTGGATCCCTCTAATGTAGTAGATCCATCTAGTGGGGTAGTCATTGGCATTCACAGTGCACCTTTTGCTTCCCCCTCCTTCATGCATATTTATCAGAGCGGCCCAAGTGGATCCTCCTCATTTGTCCAAGGTTTCCCATGGAATGGGGGGCACATTACCCCATCCACTCCTTATGTAGGTCCTACACCTGCATATGTGGGCATGCATTTTGGAAACAAAAAATCTTTTGGCCAAGGTTTTCAAACACCGTGTTCAGGCCTTTTCACTTTTTAGTGGAGGGATACTTGCTCCTGTCTTTCAAACTCCAGTTTCATCTGAAGCAACTCAAACCACTTATAGTGCACCACAAACAAGTAATCCACTGGCTTTCAGGTGGAATCCTTTTCAGAGTAGTCCAACTACATCACAAGTGGTGGCTAGGGGAAACCCCACCTTTTAGTTTGGGAACCAAGGGGCAGGTCCTTATACATACCAGACTTCTTATTTTCAGGCCCAGGTTTGTCCAAAGATTTCTTTCCTGACAACTTTAAACTTGCCAAAATTGTCAAAGTTGATGAATGACGCCATGCGGCATGGCCACCTATTCTTATTAAGTTACCTTCATACATTCCTAAGTTTGAAGGCAAAGATGGTGAAGATCCAGGTGCCCATATAACCACTTTTCACCTATGGTTATCTTCAAAATCACTGAACGATGACTCCGTTTGGTTGAGGACTTTCCAGAGGACCTTAACTCATGTTGCAACAAAATGGTACATTGAACTTCCCTCTGTTGCATATGACAATTTTTTGGATTTAGCAACTGTGTTTCTCAATCACTTCCAACTTCCTGTCCGGTATGATACCGCCACATATTTGTTGTCTACTTTTTGACAAAACAAAGACACACATATCTCAGATCACATCCAAGAGTGGAGAAGACGGAAGAGGCTTATCAAAGCCACCATAACTCCCGAGTTCTTATTAGAGTGGTTCCTAAAATGTTTACTGCCTTATATATCTAAGGACGTATCCACTTCGGGGGTGACCACAGAAGAAGAGGCTATCCTCAGGGCCCAACAGTTAGACTTGATTTATGCTCAGTCTAGGATCTTGTATGAAATCATACCTAAGGCGCCGAGGTCTACCAATAATGTAGAGAAACCCAAGCCTGGACCCCATGTCGATGGTGTGGTTGGTTCAATTAATTCTCCCACTGTAGAGTCACTGGCTAAGCAACTCCGTGAGTTTTCAATGAAGCAATCTACAATGGAGGAAAAAAAGGTTGCCACCCCCTCATCTCAAACTGTAGCTAGGGTTTTCACCCTAGCTTGTGCTAATGAGCACCTACTAAGGAATCTGGATTCCTTAGTAGCAGTTCGATTGAAGTAAATAAAAACAAATTAACCTAAAACAGTAAAAGTAAATAACAGAAAATAAAAATGACAAGAAGATGTATAAAAAGTTTTTGTATTTGTATTACCTCTGATGAAG
>LPNX010069228.1:0-83659 GCA_001517045.1 Pseudotsuga menziesii
GTAGGTGTGTCCTATCATGCTGGTGACTGTAAGTGCAGTGCCATTTCACAGATGGTAGTAGGTGTGTCCTACCATGCTGGTGATTATAAGTGCCGAGCCTTTCCACATATGGTAGTAGGTGTGTCCTACCATGCTGGTGGATGTGAGCACTGTGCCTTTCCATAGATGATAGTAGGTGTGTCCTATCATGCTGGTGGTTGTAATTGCTGAGCCATTTCACAGATGATAGTAGGTGTGTCCTATCATGCTGGTGAATGTGAGTGCTGGGCCTTTCTGATGGGATTGTAGTTTACTACATGATTAGATGTGAGTGCTGGGCGTGCCTTTCTGACGAGCAGGTCAGATGTAAGTGCTGGGCAAAGAACTACATGAGGGTAGGCCTACAACCAGCATGAAAAAGGGATGGCTCTGTAGAACTTCCTATGACAAGAAGAATCATGAGATAGCACCAGTGTTGATCCAGATCGAGTGATGATCCAGATCCAGTAATGATGATCCAGCAGTGATGATCCAGATCGAGTGATGGTCCAGATCCAGTCCAGTGATGTTGATCCAGATCGAGTGATGATCCAGATCCAGTAATGATGATCCAGCAGTGATGATCCAGATCGAGTGATGGTCCAGATCCAGTCCAGTGATGTTGATCCAGATCGAGAGATGATCCAGATCCAGTGATGATGTTTTATGTTGATCCAGATCAAGAGATGATCCAGATCCAGTGATGATGTTCTATGATGATCCAGATCAAGAGATGATCCAGATCCAGTGAAGATGACTTGAAGACAAAGATGACTTGAAGACGATGATGACTTGAATATGAGATGATCTAGTTGATACAGAGAAGAAGACCAGTGCTGAAAATTGTGTCGAAAGAATACCTTCCTAGTTAAGAGGGAGTGTTGATGTATATGTAACTTCGGAATGTATTCTTCTATGTATCTTATGTATTGTAACCCGATGTTTATTCCAGGATGTTTCTATTATGTATTTGATTCATGAGATCATGCCTCGATGTTCCGATCGGGAGGATTAATAATGTAATCAAGTCATATCAAGTCATTAGGTAAGTCCCCACAGGTTCGGGGCACTTGAGTTATTATACACTAATTAAGGTGTAGGCTCGAGTAAGTAATTGTTAGTTGGGCCGACATGATTGAGTGCACTTCAAGTCAATGGAAGAATATAAATAGAGAGTGAGAGACTCTCTATTTATCACTTGTGAAATACATCACTTGCTCTCTCAAGTGTGGCGCACTTTTGAAGAAGGAAATTTTGGGCCTAGACAGAAGACAGAAGACTACTGCTGTTTTGGGAGATCTATTACTGTTTTGGTGTTGATTCTATCTTAGAGGAAGTTGCGGGGTTTTCTCCTTTATGGTTTCCCCAAGGAAAACTCTTTGTGTCTCTTGTCTCTTATGATGTGCTTGTGTTTTATTGCTGTGCTTGTTATTCTCTTAGTGAAAAGATCCTAAGATCATAATGCTAGCTTAATGTGATGAAAAACTAACATGAATTAGAGGCTATGTGGCCTTCTAATAGTGTAGAGGGTCATTGAGAATGGTCTCAACGGTGTTGTTTCAAGGACCCGAACTGTGGTGGATCGCCTCTAAAGCACGAGGAAGAACGTGGGGGATTAATTGTGTCTGATTTGTATGTCAAGTGGTGAAATATGGTAATGACTTTTGGACCCAAGTTTTAATGGATTCCTATTGGCTTCAGGTGGTCACTGTAATGTCCCAAATTTTACATTGGGTCACAATGGCCAAATCACATTTTCCATATTCATGAAATTTGTTAAAGGGATGCTAAAACTCAAATAATTGCTAAGGTGGAAAATCACTAGTTTCCTAGCTTGGGGGTGGAAGCTTTGAGATTTGGAATAAGGGAGATAATAAATGATGTTTAAACATTATAAGAGGATAAATATTTAATAATTTATATTATTAATTAAATACAATATAAAAATTAAATGGCTATGGAGAATGGAGACACATGGAGACTATGGGGCCCACTCAAGCTAGAATTCCTATGTTAAATGGCATCATCCTCTTGTAGTTTCGAATCTATGGGAAGACTAATGTTTTGGGATGTATTATGAGGTTAATATAATTGTCCATATACTTCATAGGTTTAATTTTGGATGAATTGTAACTTACATGGGAGAGGAAGAGCCAAATGGGAGTTTCATGGACACTTGGCTAGATTCCCCTTACATTTATGACATCTATGACAGAAATGATGGAGATTCTATGACATTTATGACACAATTCAGATATAAATGCTTAAATACTAACATACTGACATTTTAGAACTGAATAGAGCATCTTATAGGTATAATTTGGTAGTTGGAGAAGGCCAAGAGGCTCCTACTCAAATTTGGGAGAAGAGGGAAGGTGAAGAGAGAGGCCACATGGCATAGCATGAGCAGCCACACCAATTAAACTTGGATTTGGTTTATGGATGGATTTGGAACCTTATAAGACTAATAATTTTTATAAAATACAGGGATCATCCATGAGAAGAAGCTTTTTCTCATTTGTGAATTGTGAGAGCTAGTGGATGACTAGTTTTCTTGCTTAAGCCAATTTTGAGGGTGAAAGATTCCCATCCTAGTTGGTGTTTGGAGAGGCCACTTAGGTATTTCATGGAGACTTAATGGAGTCTTATTTTCAGGTGTAAGCTATAGGAAATCATGTGTATTATTCTATTTCAGCACTCTCTCTCAACTATTTCTAGTTTTCACGCCATATTCATGCCAATGAAGGGATTACGCTTTGGGTGAGATATTGATCTCTTTGGGGAAGAATATAAGTCCCATTATATTATGTTTTTATGTATATGATATTTGTTTCATGTTTAGAATACTCTCAGGTCTAAATACCCAAAATAATTCATGTAAAAATGTTGAACAATGAAGAAATAGTGTCATTTCCCCACTATCTTGTTGTGAACCATTGTAATGCTAATGATTTCGAATTGGGAGAGCCTTTCATTGTCCATTTATGATTGGAATAAGTTAAATATTATATTTTATTCATTATTATAAATTTTCAATTCAAAATTCCCAAGAGTTGTATGTCAAAATGACTTTTAATGAGCAAACAATGACCATTTCCACTCTATTTTGATATATGCCATGGTAATGCTTATTATTTCAAATGGAGGAATGTATATCTGATAAATGTATGCTATATGGACTGTAATTAATATTTATTTCAAGTCTCATTTTCATTACTTAAGAATTGGAAGCCATTTTACTCATCATTTTTATTGCAGTGGGAGAAAATTTGGTGCATTTTCCCCAAGGGTCAAAATTGTGACTTGGGAGTTGTTTTGGAAAGAGTCATAAAATCCTGTATAAACTGAACTATGATGCATATGAGACTTTTAAAATGTCCCTTACACATACCCATCCTCTTTTCAGAAATTCAAGTGACTTTTGGATCATTGGTGAAGCCATTTCTGGAAATTACTTAGGGGGAATTGGAGCCCCAATTTGCTTGTAATGACTCTTACTTTGAACAGAACATTAATCAAGTTTGAAGAAGTAATTGGGAGGTAAAAAAACATACATGATAATTATATTTAATTTATATTATAATTCATGTAGCTTCATAGAAAATTTGGAAGCATTTGGGTCAATTTGGAGGTCTAGACATCGAAACTAGTTAAGGTCAAAATTGGGGAAAAAGTGAAATAATTGGTCATTTAAAAAAAATTCAAAAAGGGACATTACAATGGTATGCGAGCATGATATTGGAAATTGATGTGGTATAATATTTATGAGTAAAATAATTCAGGGGCCAAAATTATATATTGAAACTAAAAGTGCTTTTGTTGAAGAGGAAAAAAAAAGGTAGGAGAAGAAGACAATTTTTTGGAAACTATGACTAGGCATGAAAAGAGAACCTCATATGATGGTGAGGAGATAATAAAAAGAATGGAAACTATATTTGAAGACATGACCAAGAATATTATGAAAGGATTTGAATTTTTGGCTATCCAAATTTGGGAAAAATATATTGATTTTAAGAAAACCAAGGGGAAAAATGCATCAGTTTGCTTGAAGGAGCAAAAGGAGGAGAACCATGAACCACCTAGTTCTGAAATAGGTGGAGTAGAAGAAGTAGTACATGAATATGATCGAAATTCACTCCCAAGTGACTCTGAAAAATATGAAGAGACATCACATGAGTATGAAGAATTTTTTATTGAAAATAATGAAGATAATTTTGAGACACATGCTACCTTGGAAATGAAACAAAGAGCATCTACAGATGGATGATTGAAATATGAAGGAGTACCTATTGATGGTTGCTCACAAATATATGTTGGTGACATAGATATCAGATTTAAAAATTTTGTTGCAAGACAAAATTCCATTAAACATGAAAATGAAGACCTTGTAGCAGTTGAAGAAGAAACAAGATCAGCTTCCCCATCACCACTTGAGCTTCATGAAGTTGGTACAAGCAAGAAGGAAGAAGATGATGAGGTTCATTTTCAAGAGACTCATTTTCTTAAAGGGTCCTTAAAAATGAATGAAAAGAAGATCCAAGAGGTCCTTAGAATACTCCATGACACTCAAGCATTGGTATCAAATTCTTGTTGGAGAGCTACTTCCTTGGAGGATCCATCCTTCCTTGAAGACATGGAGAAGATCCAAAGAGAAATGTGCAACATCCAAGGTAATTTCATGTATTTTATTTTTGATAGAAAAAATTTCATTGAGATTATTGAATGGTTACATGAATCCTACTTGAATAATAATGAAGTTATTGATAAGCTCACAATTCAAAATGAGCAACTTCTTGAAAAGTTGCAAAACACTTGTTTTCCCTCCGATGTTTCAGATTTTAATAAGGTAGATTGCTTGGAGGATTCTCATGACATGATGGATCATGAGAAACATGAAAAATTTCAGGTTCTTGATGTGCTTGAGTATTATAGTGATGAGATCCAATCACTTGTTGTGGTGGAAGAGGAACTTGAGTTGCCTCTTGAAAATGGTTACACACTTTTTGGAGAACCGCATGATTCCACTACATTGAAACCAACCCATGAGAAAATTTTTGCATTTTCTAGGGAGGTGAATCATCCTACCCCTATGGATACTTCACATTATGACAATGTTTCACTTACCGATCATTTGGGTGAGTTGGTTCTTTCTCCTACATCCTACACTTCTAAATTTTGCGGCAGTCATCCTAATGAAGTATGGGTGAAAGGTTTCTTTTTGATGGTGCCACATGAAGAGCATGGAAATTCTATTTCTCCTTTTGATTATGGAATTATTAGAGAACCATATTATTTACATTTGCATCGGCATCCTTGTTTACATTATGATTTTACACATCTACATGGGTGCACCTATGATGTTCATTTGAGTCACTTGAAGACTCATGGTTTTTATTGCTCAACACTTGGTTCATTTGATGTTGGAGGAACTTCATCCAACACTTGGGTGAAGAGGGATATGATTGAGGAACATTATTATTGGCAAAAAAATCCTCTGTTATTTCATGATCATATACATATTCATGTGTGTATTGATGAGACTTCTTTGAGACACTTGAAGTCTTCATGTTTTATTTGCTCCTTATTTGGTTCATATTTTGGTGGAGGTTCTTCATTCACTTCTTGGATGAAAGAAAAAATGGATGATTATTATTTTGATGCATATTACATTATTTGGGAGCAGAATTATAGGACATGGGATCCTCACCTATGTCATTGGAGTAGATTTGATTGGTCACTTTAAGCATGTATGCACTTGGCAAATCTTAGTATACTCACTGGGAGGTATAAGCACTTTCATGATTTCTTGGTGAGGCACCTCCTTGATGTACATTCTTATTATGTTGTTATATACTTTGATGATATATATCACGCACTCATGATGTTTGGAATAAAGCATACAATAAAATGGGATCCAGGAATTCTCTTTCCAAATGGTATGGGTTGGAGAGCACTCTTAATTATTGGAGTGCAATGCAAGCAATGAGACCCTGGTATAGTTTTTAGTCCCATTGATTTCAAATTATTTGGGAAACAAGTAGTATGGGAGATGTATTCCCCACTTAATAAGGTTATGTTAATTAGAGTAGTGCAGTATAAATCATGGTGGTTCCTTTCTAAAATATTCATGAAATCTCAAAGACTCAAGGTGGGATGTTTAGTGGCAACTTCAAAGATTCATACAGAAAGTAGGTTATTCAACAACCATGTTTGAAATTACTCGAGGACAAGAAATATTGGGAAGGGAGGATTTGTAATTTTCCAAATTTTACATTGGGTCACAATGGCCAAATCACATTTTCAATATTCATGGAATTTGTCAAAGGGATGCTAAAAGTCAAATAATTGTCAAGGTGGAAAATCACTAGTTTCCTAGCTTGGGGGTGGAAGCTTTGAGATTTGGAATAAGGGGGATAATAAATGATGTTTAAACATTATAAGAGGATAAATATTTAATAATATATCTTATTAAATAAATAAAAGATAAAAATGAAATGGCTATGGAGAATGGAGACACATGGAGACTATAGGGCCCACTCAAGCTAGAATTCCTATGTTAAATGGCATCCTCCTCTTGTAATTTCGAATCTATGGGAAGCATAATGTGTTGGAATGTATTATGAGGTTAATATAATTGTCCATATACTTAATAGGTAAAATTTGGGATGAATTTTAACTTACATGGGAGAGGAAGAGCCAAATGGGAGTTTCATGGACACTTGGCTAGATTCCCCGTACATTTATGACATCTATGACATCAATGATGGAGATTCTATGACAATTATGACACAATTTAGATATGAAGAATAAAATAATAATATATTGACATGTCAGGACTGAATAGAGCATCTTAGAGGTCGAATTTGGTAGTTGGAGAAGGCCAAGAGGCTCCTACTCAAATTTGGGAGAAGAGGGAAGGTGAAGAGAGAGGCCACATGGCATAGCATGAGTAGCCACACCAATTCAACTTGGATTTGGTTTATGGATGGATTTGGAACCTTAAAAGACTAATAATTCTTATAAAATATAGGGATAATCCATGAGAAGAATATTTTTCTCATTTGTGAAATTGTCATTTGTGAATTGTGAGAGCTAGTGGATGACTAGTTTTCTTGCTTAAGCCAATTTCGAGGGTGAAAGATTTCCATCCTAGTTGGTGTTTGGAGAGGCAACTCAGGTATTTCATGGAGATTTAATGGATTCTTATTTGCATATGTAATCTATAGGAAATAATGTGTATTATTCTATTTGCAGCACTCTCTCTCAACTATTTCCATTTTTCACACCATATTCATGCCAATGGAGGGATTGTGGTTTGGGTGAGCTATTGATCTCTTTGGGGAATATTATAATTCCCATTATATTATGTTATGATTTATATGATATTTATTTCATGTTAATAATACTCTCAGGTCTAAATACCCAAAATAATTCATGTAAAATTGTTGAACAATGAAGAAATAGTGTCATTTTCCCACTATCTTGTTGTGAACCATTGTAATGCTGATGATTTCGAATTGGGAGAGAATTTAATTGTACATTTATGATTGGAATAAGTTGAATATTATATTTTATTCATTCTTAGAAAGTTTCAAGTTGAAATTCCCAATATTTGTATGTCAAAATGACTTTTAATGAGCAAACAATGACCATTTCCACTCTATTTTGATATATGCCATGGTAATGCTTATTATTTCAAATGGAGGAATGTATATATGATAAATGTATGATGGATGAAATATAATTAATGTGTATTTAAATTCTAATGTTCATTACTTAAGCATTTGAATCCATTTTACTCATTTTTATTACATTGGGAGAAGATTTGGTGCATTTTCCCCAAGGGTCGAAATTGTGACTTGGGAGTTGTTTTGGAAAGAGTCATAAAATCCTGTATAAACTGAAACATGATGCATATGATACTTTTAAAAGGTACCTTACACATACCCATCCTTTGTTCATAAATTCAAGTGACTTTTGGATCATTGGTGAAGCCATTTCCGGCAATTACCTAGGGGGAATTGGAGCCCCAATTTGCTAGTAAAGACTCCTACTTTGAACAAAACATTAAAAAAGTTTTAAGAAGTAATTGGGAGGTAAAAAAACATACATAAGCATGATATTTAATTTATATTATCATTCATGTACCTTCAGAGAAAATTTGGAAGCATTTGGGTCAATTTGGAGGTCTAGACATCAAAACTAGTTAAGGTCAAAATTGGGGAAAAAGTGAAATAATTGGTCATTTAAAAAAAATTCAAAAAGGAAAATTATAGTCACTCAACCACAAATACTGCAAGAAGATAGTGCTTGGATTTTTCCTCATGGGAGTGATAGTCAATCGGTGGGGGTCATTGTCCGTTTCGCTTGGCAATTCCTCTCAGCAGCCAGCTACTTTGGGGTTCTCGTGGTACTCCTCACAATGAGTTTCTAGGATGAGCCCAAGTTCTTCCCACGGTTAACGCAGTCAGGGACTTATGTCCTCAAATACTACAGATTTTTGAATTAGTGTAAATTATAAATTTTAAACGCTAGCTTAGCGTCATGAACTGAGTTTGGTTGTTTTATGTGGTATGGTTTGTGTTTATGCCTTTTATCTTTCTGTTACATTTAGTGGATGTTTGTATGGTTTATGAATAGTCCGTAGAGATTGTATTGTAGAACTTATAATGTGAATATATTGTTTAACATAGCAGTAAATTGTAAACAGGAACTTGAATGCATGTCGTACCTAAATATGAATCTGAACCTGACTAGGTGACTGCCTTACACTTGTATTTCTCTTCAACCAGGAAAGAGTGTTGGTATCTCAAAAAAATGGGACTAAGCCCATCCATAGATCCTCAGGTCACTCTTCGGATGCAAGGTCATTCAATAGGGAGGACGCAAATGCTGTGAAACCCCCATCGGTCTCCACTCCCTCTACCTTCCAGGTCACATGTTTTTAGTGGTTTAGAAAAATGACAGGTGAAGTACCTATTACTATACGAGCTTCAGCCTTTGTATTATCCCAGAATACCCTAAAGGGTGATGACTGGGTAGCGGAGGAAGGGCTAGGAAAGATTGTTAATTTCAACTTAAGAATTGAAACCTACAGTAATTTTTTGATTCAATCTTTAAGCAGATTCATTAACCAATTAACCATTTAATTTAATAGTGATTTACACATGTTGTAATAAAATAAACAGATACTGAAAGGAAATAGACACAGGTTTGATGGACAGAGGCAGATGAGCCGCACTGACAGTCCCTAATCTTTAAAAATATGAATCTGAGAGACAGATCGCTCTTTTCGGGGAAAATGTGGCAAGGGGATCACCAAATTTTCCCCAAAACAGGTGAGAGGGTCGCTTATAAATTGCAGATAGAAGTGAGCTGGCTTCTAGGATGAAGTCATACCTTTTGGGCCTGAATGAGCGACCTGGTCGCACCTTTTAGCTTGATAAGAGCGACCTACTCCAAAAGGTGGAAATTTCTTGAACCTGAGCTAGATCTGGTCGACAGTAACCTGTACTGTGGCCAAATGGGCTCGGTTTGGCCTTGAGGAGGATCGACAGTAACTAAAAATGCAGGAAAAGATAGATCTAATCTAGATTTGAAAGAAAAATAAACTAGGGAAAATAAAACTAAAATGCAGAAATAAAACCCAGGGATCTTGTGGGATCGACCTGGTATGGTCGCCAAATCTGTAGTAGGGATTTCACCCTTGCGACAAGTAGGAATCACTTCCTTCCATCTATAGGACATAAGGGTAGGGTTCCCTTGAGAATGGAATAAAATAATGAAATAAACAAAAAATGAAATGAAAAATCCCTCTGCACACAAGGTTAGGGTTAAGCTCCAAGACCCTGCATACAACTATTAGAAAACAAAAATACCTGTAAGCAATCAATGAAAACCTACAAGAAAATGTTAAGCAATAAACCTGCAAACAAACAATGTTAGAAAACTACAATCTACCTGTTGTCACCTGAAACTGGCATGCGAGTGCTGAAATCCCAAACCGCGGGCGTGTCGGCCCAGTGACAACCTCTTGAGAGAGAGGCCAATGTCACCACAAATTCTCTCTCATCGCTTCAGGCTGGCTCTTCTCTAGATCTAGGGGGGTTTCCCTAAGTTAGGATCACTAAGGCAGGGGAAGTTGAGGGCAGGGTGATCTGAAGAGGCTACCTTAGAGAAACTTGGGTAGTAGAAATGAAAATAAGTCAGATTGATGGGCATGAAGGGAAGGGAGGATCAGTCCTCAATGGAAAGGCCAGTGCCAGTATCAGAAGGGCAAATGGAGTTAGAAGGGGACTCAGAAATGCTTTACATTTTGCAGAAGGGAGATCAGGTTGGTCTGTTTCATAATCAGAAGCTAGGAGAATGGAAGTATAACTGACTACTTTCCATTACTCCCAGACCTCCAAGAACATAACGGCAACAAGAAACTTGGAACCCACAAATGCTTTCCTTATGTGCTAGATTGTTAGTCTACAACTCATGAAAACACAATATTACCACTAAGAAACCCAACATGTCCAAAAAACTCCACATGATTTTCTTTATTAACTCTGGGGAAAAATCCTCCCAGCCCAAAAACATTCCATCCTACAAAATAAAGAGGCTCCCCTATTTATAGGCCCAAAGGCTAATAAAATAATATGAGTCAAGAAAAAGAGAAAAAAGGAGATCCACTTTTCTCTAAAGACAAAATTTTATGACTATTGACTTAACTAAAATGACTACTAACTTAACTAAAAGGAACTATGTATTCACAATTTAATAACACCCCTATTCAATGATCTTTACAATGCAACGTTCATTCAAGACATTAAACTTATGACCTGGCATGCACTCGGTGTTCAATTTTCAGGTAACCAAATTTCCCAACTCCTGGAGAAGAACCCTGGAATATGAAAGGTAAGTGGCCTATAGCTGCATTGTATCGTTGCTGAATCTCAATAAATTCTTCGCTACTTTGAAGACAGTTCCAACCAAGCCCACAAACTGTCCCACCTGAACCTCCACCCGTAATTTTTGCACCAAACAGAGTACCTTTTCTTTCATCAGAACCATTCTTTTTCTGATGTTGTAGTTGTTGAACAATATTTACGAGTCGATATGTGCCATTTTAACCAAGGCCACATCTAGAGTATCTATAGTGTGACATGTGTTTCCCACGAGATATTTGATAAGTGGGTAGGCTCGGGGAAATTCTGCCAGTGATTTCTGATCTTTAATCAATTTTCCAGCAAAACAAATAGACCTGTCGATTTCACGACCACGCAACATTGTTCAAATTCTTTGATCATCTGGAAGGTCCACGTTGTCTGCTTTGGAGCTAAACTCCATACTTTGGCTACTAAAGGAATTTTTCTTTGCTGAACCTCGATCTCTTGGCATCTTGTTGCTTGCTCAACTTCAATTGATCAGTTTTCTAGGAAAAAAGGGCCATGTGGATACCGAGAATGACACCACTGCTTGATGAATTAGCTGCTACAGGAATTGAGTGGTTGCATAATTTATTCAGGGTTGAGGAATTCTCCCAGTAATCAGTCGCTTGACGGATTGGTAACACACAATATTTCCACGTAACTGGCTGTTAATGAAGCCGAGTTTTACCAGGTGGACAACTGCTGCTGCAAATCTCCATGAATTTGCTGACAAGAACATGGGGCACTCTCTATCATTGGAGAGCTATAATGCATGTCATTCACCTCGATGGTTACCAGCAAACTGATCATGGATACCACTGACCCGTGATTTGAAGAAATCGTGACTGCCGGTTTGCTTCTTGCACACAATGCTGGTCACTCCAAAAACTGTGACTTGGCAATGGTTTGGGTATTTAATACATTAGAATCACAACATGATTATCAAACCCAAGCCCAAAATTCCCTATCAACCGCCATGGATTTCTCGTTTTAATGCTGAAAATAAAATACTACAGTCGGCTGCTAGGAAATCTTTGGCATGATTCCTATTTCGCCAAATATGGATCTTGGGTGGAAGCTGTGATCCCATTTAATCTCAGTCGTGTGCTTTGCTAAACCCTGAGCCTAGGACTGTTCATGATTTATTTGACTAGGTAGCCAAAAAAATTCACATAATGTGACCACAGCTGGCCCCCATGGATGGCTCCTCAAATATGGAGGACATAAGAGCGGATCTAACTGCCCCATGTGATATCTGAAAGTGATTGTGTATGCTGAGAATTAGATTGTGCTTGCCAAGCCATTTCAAGCTGATTTAGTCGAGATTGAAGCACTGCAATTGCCATTTCCTTGTTTCGATGTTGAGACCTTTTGTTTTGGCATGTAGCAGTAATTCTTGTTGGAATGTGCACAATACGCACAACACTATCGGTTGTGTTAGCATGCTGGCCTCTTGGGCCTCCTGTCGGAACCTTTCAATATGAAGATCATAATCATTGACTTGGAAGCATGAAGAAACACCATCCACTATAGTCACTTTGAATCCATGATTTTGAGCCCACATTTTGTACATACGTAAGACCATAGCTTCCCAATCTATACTCTCTGTTCCCCTAGCAATAACATGAATCATGCTCTACAGACAACAATGCTGCAATCTCGTTTTCCTTTGCAAGTTTGTGCATATCTAGTAAGCCTTTGGTTGTTTCTGCTTCCATATCCAAATCATTTTCTTCATGTGCAAGCTCCATCATATCCACATGCTCAATGAGTTTTTCTTCCACTTCAGTGACAAATTTTATTTTTCTTGTTAGTGAGCCATGCGTATGGCTAATCCTCTTCCACTAGCATGCATATTCCTTTCTTTTTCGAAAGTACCTTTTCCAATTTTTATAATTTTAGGTTCTGTTTCCATCCCAATGTTGATTTCAATGTAGTCTCCTGGTTTCATCTACTCAACATTGCTCTTTCTTCTGTCCCGTCTGTCAAATATTTTTTCTAAGGAAACTAGACTACGTGGGACAGGATTGTTAAACTGGTCACCTTCTCCGTAATATTCTTTGTTTTCTTCCTGATCATTTACTTTAAAGTTAAGGAATTCATCACCATTATGAATGAATCTCAAAATCTGTTCATCGTCTTTGAAGACCTGCCAATGTTCAACATTATTAGGAACAGAAGGTCTGAGGTTAATCTCTAAAGGACAATCCCCCTCTAACATCTCATTCGATGGATGAAGAGTTGACGCTGAAATTGCAAGCTTGTCGGAGGCACTATTCTGATCTCCAGGGATTGCTTCTATGTTAAGGGAATCAAAGAATTCCATTATATCCCATATTGCATTTATATATTTCTTAAGTTTTTGACACTTACATGCAAACTGACCCTTAACTTGTTGGACGATTAAATCAGAGTCCCCTTTAATATCAAGCAACTTAATCCCCATGTCCTTGGCAATCTCGATGCCCAGTAGAAGTGCCTCATACTTCGCCACATTATTAGTTGCTTCAAATTCCAATTTGAAAGCAAAGTTGAAAACCTTACCCTCTAGTGAAATAATGACAACACCAGCCCCCTTACCCGTTTTAGAGTAAGCACCGTCAAAATTCATTCTCCACAACTCACTAAGCTTTTCGGTCTTCATTTCTTCTTGGATGGGTTCCAAGAAGGTGGATTTGATTTGATAGGAACCATTTTCATCAGTGTGGTAAGCATACTCATTCATTGGTCTTTGAGGGTTTTCAACATGGTGTCTTTTTTCTTTTTCAGAATACAACTTAACAAATGAAAACTCTGACACTGGTACGGTGGCATAGGTCCAATCCATCTGGATTGATCCTCCCAAAGTGGCACCTCATTTCCTAGAAAGAAACATACCCCATTTTTATAGAACATCAATAACCAAGATGTCCATTGTGATATGGATATCTGGATACTTGGCCAATCTAACTAACTAGTTCTCAATCATCCCTTCTACCTTGACCAGTCTAGAGTCCACGGCACATACATTCTGGTATGGCCTCATGGTTCTTAAGTCAAGCTGTTGCATGAATTTTTTGGTCATGATGCTAGAACTAGATCCTAAGTCTAACATACAATTGTGTAGAAGAAGATCATCCCCCACAAGAGCACTCTCTATCGAAGAGCATCCTTAGTTTGCACAATCCTTGCATTAGTCTCATCTAGATTAGACAAGACTCTTGAACCTATGTCATAAGACAAGGTCAAGAGCGCTCTCTGTCGGAGAGTCTAATTAATTAACTTAATAAAACCTTCAACACACACACCCCTTTAATTAATTAACTCCTTTCCCTCCTTGCCAGAGTATGCTCTGACCAATCCCAGATTGGAATACCCAGAAACGGCACTAGAGCTTTAAACCCTACAAGAGTAACTTAATTAAAACTTTCCCCCCCATAACCAATGCACCGGCATTGTTTCGTTTAAATACCGAGGCATGTGGGAAAATTCCAAGTGTGGGCACTGAGCTACCCAATCTGGGCACAGGTAGTTAAGTTATTGAACACTTACCTGTGATCCCAAACAGGTCTGTCATGTCTTCGAATGGAGCCACTGAAGGTATTTCCGGTTAGGACATCCAGCTACTGTAAGCAGACCACTATTAAAAACTCTTAAAATATACCAAGAGCACTTGTAAAACCTAATAGTCACTAGCTTAATTCCTCTATTTTATTTCACGCATTTATTTGACTCCATAAGGCACTGGTCCTTTTTTATATTTGATTAATTTTCTATCTTGATCAACTGTCTATGGTCCATTTCAATTGAGTATATTTGAATGCTTAAGTTATAAGTATGGAATCTTTTCTTATCTATGTGATATCTTGTTAGCAACGTGGATTGCTTTGATTAATAATCATCCCCTTAATATTAATCATTTTAAATCATAATAACTCCTAAACAACACCCATCCGCATCCAAAACTTAACTTAAACATTGAGCCATAGAAAACTCTTTGTTAGGGACTACCCCCCTTGGCTTCGTTAGGAGTTAGCCTAAACAGAGGAGCTAGGAGTAGGTGACAGTACCTAGCTCTGTGCTTACCCCCAAGGTCATACCTCTCCCACTTTCTCAATTGAGGAGACAACTTTTGGAATATTTCTGCTGCTGGTGTGCAATCGGTGGACAACATCTTTTGGTGCTATTGCCGGGGACAAAGTCTAGTTCCCAGATTTTGAAGACTATGCTTCATTGACATCTGTGGGAGATTACATTGCAGATTCTTCCTCTCACATGGCGACTCCACGAAGGGACAGAGCCCTGGTCCTTTTGCATATTTAAAAGTTCTGATTGGGTGTAGAGGTGAGCACACTCATCAGAAGACTTTTAAGCTCACCTTGGCGACTCCACAGTATGGTATGAGGTATGGTTATATGAATTTTTCAGATTTAGTACCTCGTTATTGATTTATGGATGATAATACAGGAACGCCATGGGATATTTGGTGCGAAGCTTAGAGCCCGTTGAATTTCTCAAAAATCCATGGATTCCCTAATCAATGCTATGACCATGGGAAGGTGCATAACATTCTTCCCAGGTTCAATGGAAATATTGGTGTTTCAACCATCCATCATATTGCCTCTCTCTGCAAACTGATGGCTGATTTTAATGTTCATCATGAGGATGATATTATGGTATTTTTTGCTATAACTTTGGAAATGGATGCAACGATCTGGTTCTATGGCCTTTTGGATGAATCCATAGATTAAGTGGCAAATTTTTTTGAGAGGTTTCTCCTCCATTGGCATGATGGGATAGTAGATGAGATTGAGTAGCTTGCTAAAAAATATGATGCTCTCATCCCTAGGGTCCATCTCGAACTTGAGGAGAGAGAAGGTGTGGTGACATTGGCCTCTCTCTCGAGAGGTTGTCGCCGGGCTGGTGCGCCCGCGGTTTGGGCTTTTAGCACCCGCATGCCAATTTCGGCTGACAACACTACCAAAGCAAAAACATGAAAAGACAAGTATACCTTCTGGTTGGAATGGGCCACCATGCCCTAGCTTGGGAGAGCACCTCTCTTAGGAATGGGGAGCTATGACTCAATGGAGGAACGGAGGAGAGGGAGGGTGAATGGATTGGGAGGAAAATGGTCTCAAGGCATTGACATGGGTAGCATAACGATAGGGAGTGAAGGAGAGATTTGAGAGTGACCCCCACCCCTCTATTTATACTTTTTCTCAACATTTTTAGGGTTTTAAGCCCCTGGTTGGAGCTTTAGCCCCTTTTTTGGGCTTTTATCCCCTTTCACTCAATATTTAGCTCTTTTGGGGGTTTTAAGCTCCTTTTGAGGGGTTTTAGCTCCTTTTTGGAGGATTTAGCCCCTATGAGAGCTATTTTGGCTCTTTTTGGGGGGTTTTAGGCTCTTTTTCATATTTTTAAGCCTTCTTGAGGGTGTGCGGGTCAAATGGGGGTTGTACATAGATGTCTTTAGGTGGTGTAGGTCATGTAGAGATCATTGTGGGATTTTTTGGGTTAACAATGCTGCAAATTGTAGCAGTGTTTTTGCAAGTTATTTCCCAAAGAGGAATATTTTTCTCCTAGGAATAGCTTGTATTTCATGTTCCTGCTTATTTTGAGGGGGGGGTTTCCCCATGAGGTTTTCCCCTATTTCCTCGATTTATTAAGTGACTTTTTAATTCTTTTAGATTGTAATGGGTTATTGTTGTCCTTTTTGTCAGGTCCCACAGTTGTCCAAGTTAGGATTAGGGGGGGGGTGTTAGGGTTTATAATCCTCCTTTGTCCATACTTAGTCTATTAGATTATATTTTCCTAACTTGGGATTCATTACTTGATATTGGGTCCATTAGTACCATTGGGTCCACTTGGGACATTGGTGCCACCAGTACCAACCACTAGAGTGTGGGGAACACATATAGAGGTTAACTGCAACTAAATGCATGTTCATGCATAAGTTTATGTGACTATGAGACCAATCCCTACAATTTAGGAGCCACTCTGAGTGCCACCAACAAAATCCTTCAGTTAGTTGTGGTAGGTACCTAGTTAAGATAAGTTAACATCTAGTTACATTCAGCTAGATGTCTTTCAGTTTAGTTAGCACCAGTCTTGCATGGTTGCATGGGAGTAGGAACCTATTCTCACCTACCTCATCAGTTTAACTAGTTTAAATGATTGGTAGGCTGAATTAGACATCTGGAGTTAGACTAGTGAGCTCTGATAGTGATTTAGACACTTCTAGTTAGCCATTCAGCGAGTTGGTAGATTCAAATCATATCCACATAATTCAAATTCTCACTGAGCTCCAATAGTGATTTAGACACTTCTTATCAGTTTTCTGTGAAATTTGTCTTGTTTAGTGTATATTTTTCATTCCATTACACTGCATAATTATACAATTCAATTGAATTAGTTCCTATTGATCAATGGCACAATAATTCAAACACTCCCTCTCATTGATACACCACAAGTTTCGGTACCTTGCACCCCTGCATGCTTGGGTGACGTCTATCTCCATACCTTGATAATGGGTGGGTTCCATCCATCCCACCAGCGCAATCAAAATTAACAACCAAGAGTAAGTTAAGGGTCAATTACCTTCTTGAACTAGCATCATGTCCTTCATTAACTAATTTAAAAAAAATAGTGAGAAGTTCATTTGGACGCCATAGCGCACTTCTTTGCGCATGCAATAACTCTAGAAGTACATTGGTTTGGTCGATTTTTCCTTATCATTTTCACAACCAACATATTTGCTATGAATCGAATGGATCAATCATTGATTGTGCTAATAACATAGTCCCTTTTGTCTCATACCACATCATATTTCTTCTTCTTAGTCACTTGTCGTTTCCCTTTTCGTGAAAGTACTGCGACGGTTCAACCTCCTTCATAGGAAATCTAGTAATATGTGAAATCAACTCAATGGTGACTGGTATGTTGGTATCTAGCCACAAGTATCCACTGTGGAAGAAATCCAAAAACTTCTTTACGCATGCATTGGCATCTGCTGAACGACTAAAGTGCGCCATGTGCATGAGGCCTAACAACCCTGACCGCTGCAATCCCATCGCCCATTGCTATGGTGTGTGAATAACCAGCCCTACATTACCTTGCTCTTGTGACACGTATGGCTCTGCTATGCATTATGGGTATTCCAATAGGTCATGATCATTGTAAGTCATCTTCATCAGGAAGGGAACAATGTTTAGTGTGTTGTGCACTCCTTTCGGCATTGCCGAAATCTTAATTGGATATTGCTAGTTCTTGGTCAATTTGACCTATGGCACATTGGCCTTGCATGGTGGTACATACCCAGCGATGTTAGAAACCGTTTTCCCCTTTCTCGCTGTGGAATCTTCTCCTACTGTTGTCAAAGGCCCAGCCTGTGCTTCTGCTTCGACTTTAGCCCTGCTGGTACTTCTTGTGGTTCTCTTCTTCTATGATGGTGACTTGGGGTGATGTGTGCCCCTCTTCTTTCAAGTAATTCATGACAATTCTCCTTGGAGATTGGGAATCTCCACTTCAATCGGCGTCATCATGGGTGGGGATTCATGAACACTACCACTTAAAATTACTTGAGCCATTGTTAGAATTATGCTACTCACTCACTCTCTCTGTGATATGCTCAGATAATTCTCTTCACTCTGGTCCACTCAAATATCACAATGGTGAATCCAACTCTCACACATGTCAATTATTCTAAGATTTAAGTGCTTGTGCGAATGATTTTGAATCATCACAACCAAATCCTCCAAATATTGACCAAAACTGCTGTTGATTATGCAAATCCAATGGATAATACCCCATAAATGTGCATCTTGTCCACACTTGTGCCACCAACTGTCTGGTTTAATTACCTCATTTATGGCCCGAATTGACTCTATCACACTTCGTCTGATGTCTCCAAACTCTATGTCTACTGCGATTTGTGTATCCTTTCTTCTCTTGCGATCTTCCTTGTTGTGAGATCCTCCTCTTCGACATATTTCCATCATTGTTTTTTACTGCGCAATACCTTAAGCATTGTGTCACACCTAGATATCCTGGTAGGTATTTAGCTGGCTTCCATTCACTAACTTAGGCAACACTATGCCATCTAGATGTTGTAATTGTACCACACCTCCATCGGTAACAAAATAAATGACATAAGGTCCTAACCAATGCATTTGTAACTTATAACCATAATGCTTTGCAAACTTGCTGTCATAGAGTAGCACCATGTCTCCCTGCTGGAAGTACTTTTATTTGATGTGTTGATCATGCCATGTCTTCTAGTGATCCTTTTCAACTTGCTAATGGAACCTGGTGATGAATTGATCTTCCTCTATTTTTACCAACTGTGTCAGCCACTCCTCAAGTGCTCCTTCATCACTCATACATGTCACTGCTGTAATGCACAAAATTGGAACAATGTATTCCATCGACATCACTGCTTCTTGGACATAGACAATATTGAATGGTGTTTTCCCCATCAACCACTTAGACGTTTTCCTGTAGTCCCACAATATCGCAGGATTCTTTAGATCCCAATCATCATGGTTTGCGTTACATAGCTTTGTCAATGCAAGCTCTAGAATTTTGTTGAATGCTTCGACTGTTCCATTCGCTTGTGGGTGATAGAGAGTTCTATTTTTGTGATAAATCCTGAATTCTTCCGTCC
Organism: Pseudotsuga menziesii; assembly: GCA_001517045.1. NCBI lineage: Eukaryota > Viridiplantae > Streptophyta > Pinopsida > Pinales > Pinaceae > Pseudotsuga > Pseudotsuga menziesii. The sequence goes on from LPNX010069228.1 coordinate 19,576, forward strand.
TCATGCTAATAGTGTGATTGGTGAAGCGACTCCCTTGATCACTCATCAATATATTTGGATATCCAAACCGAGTGACAACATTATCGAATAGGAGCCTTGCTGCAGTCACAATGATACAATCTGTCATTGGTGTTGCTTCCACCCATATAGTGAGATAGTATGTTGCCATGATAATGTAGTGTGCACCCATCCTCTTTCCTGGTGGATTGATGGGTCCCACAAAATCCACTTCCAACTTATCAAATGGATTGATGGGTTTCATCATGGTGTAGTTCTGTTTTGCAGATGACAAATTTTGGCTTGCAAAAGCAATCGGATGGTCAATCTGTCCTTAACTCGGTTGCGCCAAAACTACTCCTAATGCGACTGATGATGCATCAACATGGACGTGAAATTCCTTTTTCTAGTATGGAAAGAAAAATATTGGTGATGTGACCATCTTCATTTTGAGACTGTCGAGACTCTCTTGACACTCGTGAATCCAATATAATTGTGCATCTTTCTTCAACAGCTTCTCCATTGGTGCTGTGATCTCTACGTATCCTCATATAAACTTTTGGTAATATCCCATATGTCCCGATGTTGCTGTGAGTTGTTTCACATTTTTTGGTGGGGGAAGATTAAAAATTAGAGCAATCTTAGCTGGATATACCAAAATTCCTTCCTTATAGATGATGTGCCCCAACAAAATCCCAAACGACGCATAAAATATACACTTCCATAGATTCAGTGTGATTTGGTGTTGTCGACATATTTCCAACATCAGTCGCAGGTTTGCAATGTGGTATTTCACCAACCCATAGAAATTCCAATCGTCCATGTATAACGTCAATAATTTATGAATGAAGTCCTTAAACACAACAAATACGATCCTTGAGAATATCACAAGTGTGTTTTTGAGTCCAAACGACATCATCTGTACTAAAAGCATCCCCACTCAGTCACAAAATTCATCTTATGCTGATATTCCTTCGCAATATTGATCTAATGATAGCCTAAAACTCCATCTATGGATGAATAGACCTCTTGGCCACCTACACCTTCCAGAACCTCGTTAGTAAATGGTGTAGGGAAAAAATCATGAAGACATGCGTGATTTAGCTTCCAGAGATCGCCACAGATCTGGACTTTGCTTGTCTTCTTATATTGAACAACCATTGGACTGATCCATTTCGATTCTTCCATAGGTTCAATGATTCCAACCGTCCAACATTCTATCCAGTTCAGCCTTCACTCTCTCCTTGTATCACAGATTCAATCGATACATACGCCACTTTACTGGCTTTGTGTCTGGTTTTAGTGGGATTTTAATTTCTCCCAAGTCTCCTAGAATCCCTTTCATTTTAGATAATCTGGCTGGAAATAAGTCCTGGAATTCATGCAATAGATATTTAATCTTTTCCATAGTAGCTTCATCCCAATAATCTCCAATATTGTCAAACTTCAGTTCCTCTTCTGTCCCAATGTTGACCTTCCGAATCTTTAGTAGTTGGTGAAATTTGTCTGTCAACATCTCTGGTGTTGCAATATCTTGACTTCCTTTAGATTCTATAATATTGAAATTTCTTGGATCATACCCGTAATTAGGTCCTCTTATTACATTGTAACACTCCATGATCGACTACATCACTGGTAACTTATGTGATTCCGTAGGAAATGAGACTGGGACTATTTCCAAGATGGCATCTTGGATGTGCTGAAGTGCACTATGAATCACTGGATCAGCATTCGCAAAGTTGAAAGTGTGGCTGAAACAAATCATCAAATCCTCCCATGTCATAATCTCCCTTCAGAGCTCTGCTGATACATACTATTGTTGCGACATCTCATCCAATGTGTGTACAAAAGAATGTACCCACTTGTCCTTCGGTTGTGATACCCACGTGTTCTAACATGAAATCAAATGATAATTGGGATTATTCCGTCCATCATACTTCTCAAATTGATAGGGTTCTGTTTCTCCAAAGGGAACTTCCATCAACCTGTGACACAACGGCCACCTGCCGATTGATTTTTTTATGTGTCACCCACCATCGTGCTAGAGTGGCCTTCAGTGCCTCCTCCAATGCCAATAGTCGCTATAGTTTTGAGACCTTGTCTTCAAAATCATTTATAGGCTCAGTCAAATTAGGTATCCCTTCGTACGTTGGTAGCTCAACTACCTCCATTGCGACCCATCGTAGCGACTGCGTGACTTTCCCACACTTCTGAATTGATACTTCATGTAATCAATTCTGCCACTTTTCCAACGCATCGTCACAATTTGATGATGCGGAGCTACAACTTTGCTATCCCATATCCCCGTACATAGTGGGATATATGTAGTCTTTAGAAATATTTTAGGCATGATCCCATCCCCCTATGACCTCCTCCTTCACTGGTTTGACATATATTTTCATTAGCCCACCCAATCCCCAACAGTGCAGGATATGAGATACCTTCATCAATGATTTTGATAACATCAAAATCTGCATATGTCTTCATCCCTTCTACTTCCACCAATAAGAGTGGTACTCACCCAATTAGCAACACTTTGGGCTGATTTTCTAATCGCAATTATACAGGAGAGCAAACTAACTGTGGTTTCCCCATATTCTGCCATGTCTACTTGGTCAATATGTTGACATCCGAGCCTATATCTAGAATGATCGAGTTCACATCCTAGTCACCAATTTGGACATTCATTTACATATGCCTTTTAGTTTTCTTCTTATACAAAGAGTTCACAGTATAGCCTTGCTAACCTTTCTTTGGTCGATATAGCAGGCTTGTGATCTCGACTAGCGCATCTGAATATTTCGCTAGCGATAGAAAACTTTCAAATAAATTTTGCAAAGTTCGAACCTTCCATCAAGGTCCCACTACAAGTTTCAAATCAAAAGAAGATGACATTTCATTGATAGGTTTCTTACCCATATCTCTTTTTATGATGTCTCTTGTATCAAAGAATGTCTCTTTCTTAGTGTCGACATTGAACTGTACCTTCTTTCAAGCCACCAATTGAATCTACGGAATTAACCATCATCTCCCATTGTCACACCTCCTCAAGTTATGACTCCAACATCAACAAGTTGAGTCCTGGGTTTTGCTGAAATATTCCCGACAGTTGGCCCTTGAGTCTGATTCTAAGGTTGGTTCACAACCTGGTTCATGTTCTAGTTCCCATTCTGATTCTTGTTATGTGGTGGTAGAACATTCTTCGCTTGGCATTTCACAATCAGTTGTACGAAATATTTAACAGTCGGATATGTGGTGGTACAGTAGGTACATTGTGACTGAAGGTTTGGGAAATATCGCTGATAATGGCCCAATAATCCACAATTGTATCATTTCAAAGGTCCACCACCTCATCCTCCTCCTCGACCAAAGCCTCCATGAAATCCTCCTTGTTACTGGTACCGTAGTTGATTAAAATGTTTCTACTGTGTTGGATTTAGCCACGGTTGAATATACTGTGATTGAGTATAATGCGACTGAGTACACCATAGCTGTTGCGGAATGTATCGCATCTGATTGAACTAGGGTTGCAGAGGAGAAAACTACGGTTGTGGTTATGAAAACTATGGTGGCTGCCATGGTGGCAGCCTCTCTGCTAGTCAGTTCTCTTCTCCCTTCATGTAATATGTATCCATTTTCCTTTCTTGGAGAAGGTCATTTGTTGTACAATCCTTCTCTTCATCGCTAATAAAGTGACAAAAATTACAGAACAAGTTTGCAGGTTTCGATACTAAATTTTGGAGATATAAACATTTCTTGTGTCGATGTCCTCGAGTTTAACAGATTCGACACCATGGTAAACCACCTTGACTTAAAGTATTTGGAGCGCCCGACTGTAAGTAATCGCAAAAATCTGAGCATTGATCTTTATGATGTCCTTCCATGTAACATTAGGTACACCACACTTCTTCGTAAATGTCTTTTCCCTTCTTGATATCTTGCAATTGAATCATCAGGTTCACCAGTTGCGATTGATTTGATTCATCTTGACTCTAGTTTCATCCACTGGTGAAGCCTCTAGCTTCATCGCAATCTCCAGAGCCTCAGTCTATGTTGGAATATTTTGCTGCACTAATGGCATTCAAATATGTGGCACTAATGTTGTGATGAACCATTCTTTGTGTTGTACGTTTCTCATTCTGAAACTGAATTTCGTCATCAACGTCTTGAATCGCTGATCAAAATCCCAGATTGACTCATTCAGATATTCCTTGATTTCCTTCAATTCTGTGATGTACTACGGCTGATATTTAGGTTTCCATAATTCCTCATTCAACCAAGTTCTAATCTGTGCTAGAGCCTTCTGTTGATTCCATGTTGGAACTTGTACGAACTTCATATACCAATCTAGTGCGCGACCTTGGAATGTTGTCACAAGTTGTCCCTTCTTAATGTTTTCATCTTGGAATTTTTTCGCTGTCCATACCGCTTTGCAGAGAATCCAATATTGCTTGTGATATTCGGTCCCATTCCCATAGAAAAAAGGTAATTTTACATCATCACCTGCCATCCTAGGTCTTCTTTCGATATTCCCTGATATTCTACTGTTACTTTGGTGATGACACATCGGGAAGTCTTGTGATGATATGTTGTTTCTTCCTGAATCTGGCGCAATGCACATAGATGTAGATATGTTGTTGCTTTGGGTTGGTCCTTCAGCGGGCTCAGGAATAGCCTGGTCATCTCCTTCATTGCTGTAGGGTCGCTTAGTCCCTTGTGATATTCTCTCGTAGTTTCTTGTTTTGGTAGCACCACTCTCCTCAGTCCTCTACCTCTTCTCTTATTGGAACCTCACCCCACTTTGCAGAAGACCACACTCTTCCTTGACTTCCCTCACAATTTCATCGTAAATCCCATCCATATACCCCATATCATTCCATCCAAACCTCATCTTTGTAGTACTTGTAACCTCTACACACCAAAGCTCTACTCATCGGAGTTCATCTTCAATATAACCTTTTCACAGATAAGCATCTTAATCCACAATTTCAAAGACAATAGAAACCTACCTCTTGGTCCTTGGAATAATTCCCTTTCTACGTCCTTATAGGATTTGACTGTGTTGACAACAAAATCAATGATATATCTTTCCAAAATTATCTCAAGCCACACTTTGATGACCCTTGACGCCCTATTGTCTACCTCTTTCAGTCGTTGGATCAACTCAAGGGCCTAGCAAGTTGGTTCACCTCCTCAGAAGTTTGTTTTCTGGTAGGTCAACTGTGCCAACCACTCATATAAGATAATAAAAAACTCGATGAATAAATATTAGTGGATATGAAAATATATATGTCTTCTCAACCACTCTTCATGGTTGTCAGTTTGGAACTCTAGTTTTCTTCTGCTGCGAATTCTAGGGCCTACTAATCGAACCAGTCCTGAATCTTTGGTTTTGTCAGGTGCCACAACATGTCGTCTTCGTTCTCACACTATGGTCCCAACAGCAAAACCATTTTTTTGACACACTTCAGTCAACAAGGGTTCACACATTGTTGACACCCCTTTTTACCGCGATCTCCCGAAACACTGACCCAATCAGTTTTTACCCTGTCCAGCAACACCTGCGAATCATATGAGGTCTCACTCGAGATGCAATATACATAAATAGTATATTACTATTGTTATTAATTTATTTAACAATTAGGTTAATTAGTATTAAATGGTCAAAGGTCAGCTCTTTTCAAGGTCCGACCATTCATAGGTTAGCTTCCATATATAATGTAAGCCTATCAATGTAATAATCAAGAATTGAATTATATATATATCTATATCTATATCTATATCTATATCTATATCTATATATATATATATATATATAGACACACACATTATCAATTATGGTAATTATGTAAGGATGAACCCTTACATGAGATGTTTGAGGGAGGGATATAGGAACCAAGTTTCCACAGAGGGGAAAAGGACTTGCACACTAGTCTTTCTCAATCGTACTTCTATCCAGAGATTCAAAATAGGGTTCATTGCATCATTCATTCACCATTATATCAGATCTACCATTGCACCATTCCATTGCACAGAAAATAGATCAGCACACAAGAATCCATTTATCATGCGAAGACTTCTCATCATAAGTAAACCATTAAAACATTTGAACAAATTATTCATTCAGATCACAACATTCATAGCTAACATTTATTAGATCATAAATCATATCGCAACATAACACAAGGAATTACCAGCAACATTCTCATCTTATTAATTTTTGCAGGTCACCATACTTCCTCAAAATACATCTCCTGGTAGATATCCTCAGACCGAAATAACAGATACAAAGGTGCCAAAAATATGATGATATTCCAAAACATGTCGAAAAGATGATCTAAGATATGGATATCTTCCTACTACATTTCTAAACCCTTTTATAGGTTTGTGTCTTTACAAAATGGTCCACTTCTAACTACTTTTCTAACTCACTCGGACCAAAAACTACAAAAATACAACCAAGCCGACCACTTGTCGACTTCTTTGCTTGCGCAATGTTCTTTGACTTTTGTTGCTGTCGCATCATGCGCACCAATACCACCTTCCAACAGGTGGGGAAATAATAGTTTTTGTCTTAGCAGCCTCGACAAATTTCTTTGTTGTAGCCATGTACTGTTCAATTCTTTGATTTGTCTTGGTTAAGCCACATCTAATGAGTATGGGCTTCATATTCCTTTGTAGATTGTGTTGCGAATCCAAGGGTTTTTGTGAAACAATTTAAGGAGAAATAAAGGAAAATTGCATAGTTATGGATTTCATAATCAACCAGCCTCACCTCTAAACATAGCCTTTCAAATTGTCACCCTTATGCACATGTTGTTCACTCCCTCTAAATATGGATCTGATTGTTATATTGTTGCATCTAATTTGAAAATGATTTATGATTAATGTTGATCCTTTTCTTTTTCTCTCTAAGATTTGGTTTTGATGCATTTCAATTAAAGACAATATAGATGAAAAGAGTAGAAAGTTAGATTTAACATATTGGTTTCATAATTGAATGCAGAAAATTGAAGACAATTCAACACCCAATTTTGGCAACTGCTGAATACCATGCATATGATGAGAGAATAGCTGATGCAAAGAGCTTGCTTAAATATGCATGTCCATGTCATGACTATTGTGGTGGGAAGATGAGAAAAAGACAAGTGATTTATGAACATATGCTAAAATTTGGTCATATTGGGATTACCTCGTTCCCTCAAAATTATTATCCATATAGGTTACAATTGCATAGCATGAGAGACGTAGAGGTTCCAAACATAAACGAAGAGGAAAAAAGCATAGATGGAGAGTTAGGAACCTTAGATGAAGGGATTGAAGTTGATAGAATTTTGAATGAGGGATTCAAGGATGATTGGCAGAGGTTGATGGAGGATGCTTCAAAACCTGTGTATGGGACTTGAAAGTTCATTCATTTAACAACAATTCTTGTACTTCTTAACTTGCAAATAGTGCATGGTTTGACAAATGAGAGTGTTGACTATTTATTGGATTTTTTACATGAGTTTTTACCACCTAACTCCACATTTCCAACAAAATAGAGAGAATGTAAATCTCAAATCACTAAGCTAGGATTAGGGTATGAAAACATCCACACATGTGTGAATGGTTGTGTATTATTTCACAAAAATATTGCAAGTGAGAAGGAATGTCATAAATGTAAATAAGGGGGGTATAAACTAGGGTTGGAATCAAATTCAACTCCTAGAAAGGTTCTTTGACACTTTCCACTAATCCCACAGTTGCTTTGAATGCATAGATGTCGATACATTGATGAGATTATGCAATGGCATGCCCAAAATAAGAGCACTGATGGAAAAAAAATGATTTTTGGTTGATTCTAATATGTGGATGGAATTTGACAACAGATGGCCCAATTTCGCCCAAGATCCTTGTAATATGAGGCCTGGTTTAGATCTATATGGTGTGAACCCATTCTCAGATCAAAGTACTAAATGGTCAACTTGGATAGTGTTTTTATTAAATTATAAATTTCTTCCATGGTTAGAAACCAAACCATTCCTCTTGATGTTGTCATTAATTATACTAGGAAAGAAAAGTGTGATTTCAGATACAATTGATGTGTATTTAGAGCCATTATTTGATGAGCTAGAATAATTTTGGAAAGTAATTGAAGCAATTCAAATTTTAAGGGATGGTGACTCTATCCAATTCACTTTTAGAGCTTCTTTATTGTTTCTGATACATGATATTCCTGCATATGGCACATTGACTAGTCTAAATGTTCATGGATACCATGGATGTTTGAATTTATCCTTTAATGCTTTTGTGAGGAACTCAAGTAGTTTGCATAAGTTCATTTATTGTGGACATCATGCCTACCTTAAAATGGAACATCCATTTCGTCAACAAAAGTCATCTTTCAATGGTCGAGAAGAGAATCGTGAAGCACCATTGGCAATAAAAGGTGATTACATTATTGAGAATGGAGAAAAAATAATGTAGTTTGATAAGGATGGTGGAATTTGTGGTAGTAAAAATTGTCCACTTAATGATAATGGTGTAAACTTATTGTGCATATTCTATAAGTTTCCATAATTTAAGAATATATCCATTAGGCATACTATTAAATTTATGCTTACTAAGGAAAAACATAGCTTTTGTTGTTATAGAAACTCTTTTTGGTGCATATGATACAGTGTCATCATGCGTAGACCTTCAAGAACTAAAGATTCATAGAAATATTTGAGTTGAAAAATGTGGTGATGGAATTAATATAGAAAAAATATTGCTGCTTATGTGTGGAAAAATAAACAACATGTGGAAATTGAACCCAAGTGATAGATCAATTGCACTCACAAAATTACTAATCAAACATGCAAATTTCCACACAAAGGAGACTGAAATTGGAGCATAACACTAATCTGTATTGAATAACTGTACAATAGCCAACCTTGTGAAGTAATAGGCTGCTGCAATAAATAATTACATGAGATATTTGAATGCATAAGGATGCCATTCGAAATAGTCAAAAGCAGGCTTACTAAACCTAGTCAAATCCCCCATAGGTGCATAAAGCAGTTTCCAAATCTGCATAGGAGCTCACAAATTGGCAAAGTCAAGTAGGAAAGCTAATAAGTGATGGAAATAAAACTCATAAATGCTTTTATTAGGATAAAATAATGGAGGATGATGAGGGCAAAAAACAAGTCAACTGCACCTAGTCTTACTTTCCCTTTTGCCATAAAACTCAGTAAAGCAGACAATAAAGCAGAAAAAGAAGACATGCACGATGGAGGATCTGAAATAAAGAAGATATGATAAATATGGATTTTGGGAGGTTTCCCAAGTGCTCCATGACTCAGTTTTAGCAAGTTTGACTTCTAGGACATGTGGAAGACAACTTGCATAGAGTGGAATATTGGAAATTAGGCAAATAAGAAAAAAATGGATTAATTAATGTCTAAGGTAGCTAACTATGGGTTAATTATTCTAACACTCCCCCTTAAGCCTGACTTATGAGTAAATATCAGAAAACTATAGGGCCTAGCAACAAGGCTTAGTCACCCTTTACATACTGCGTGTCCATTTAACCAAGGAAAGAGGAAAAAACCCAGTGGGAAAATCCTCCCTTAAACATGGATAGTAAAACAAAATTTGAAAATATTGTCATTAATCATGCTTCACAGCATGATCAACAATCCCCAGCAGTGATTTGAGATTGCTGAATGTCTTCTCACAAAAAACTTTGGTGAAGATGTCAGCTACTTGTTCTGAAGATGCACAGAAGAGTAGGTGAATGATGCCATCATGCACAAGCTGTCTGATGTAGTGCATATGGATCTCAATGTGTTTGGTTCTCTGTCTCTGAACTGGATCATTGTAGATTCAAATGGTGCTATGATTATCACAATATATAATAGTTGAGAACTCTGATTTGAATCCACACTCACCAAGTAACCCCTGCAACCATAAACATTGAGTTGCTGCATTTACAACTCCTCTGTACTCTGCTTCTATAGATGAGAGTGCAATGGCACTCTGTTTCTTGCTTGACCAACTGGTTGGTCCTTCAGCAAGCATGAACACATATCCTGATGTTGACTTTTGATCTGTGTTGTCACCTGCCGAATCACTGTCAGTAAACCCAATCAAATCAAGATCAGATTTAGCTTTGTAGAAGATCCCATGAATTCTTGTTCCTTGAACAAAGTTAAGAATCATTTTGGCTGCTCTCCAATGGATCTCATGAGGCTGATCTATGTATCTTGAAGCCACACTTACTGCATAATAAATATCAGGTCGAGTGTGTGTAAGGTACAACAAACACCCAATCAATTGTCTATACAGTGTACTATCTACCATAGGAGAAGAACCTGCTTCTTCAAGCTTAACTCTTGAAAGGAAGGGAGTCTTGCTTGGCTTGCAATATTTCATGTTGAACTTGTTCAAAAAATCCAAAGCATACTTTTACTGATGTAATTTTATTCCATGTTGGGATTGAGCAATTTTGAGACCCAAAAATTGGCTCAACAACCCCAAACCAGTCCTAGAAAATGCATGGTTCATTGCATCCTTCAAGGAGGCAATTTCTTTCTTTGAGCTTCCTGTAATAAGAAGGTCATCCACATACAAGACAATGATCATAAAATAACCATGAATGAGCTTCAAATAAACATTTGGATCATAATTGCATCGAACAAAACACAATGATAGCAGAAAGCCATCAATCTTGGCATATGAAGCCCTGGGGGCTTGCTTAAGCCCATACAATGATTTCTTTAGCCTGTACACAAAATATGGATTAGTAACAAACCCTTGAGTATGATGCATGTAAATATATTCATTAATATCTCCATTCAAGAAACCACACTTCACATCCATGTGATGTACCTCCCACTGCTTCGAAGCTGCAATGGCTAAGGCTACCCTGATGGAGTCCATCTTTGCCAATGGTGCAAAGGTATCATTGTAGTCAATACCATGTACCTATGAGTAGCCCTTGGATACCAATATTTAATTATATTTCAAAGGTGAACCATCAGCAGCAAACTTAGTTTTGAAAACCCACTTACCTTGAACTAGCTTCCTCCCTGGGGGAAGATCAACCAGCTCCCAACTGTTGTTCTTCTCGAGTGAGATGAATTCTTATTTCATAGCTGCTTGCCATATTGGATCATGTGCTGCATATTCATATGTATTTGGGTCTGATTCAACCATCAGATAGAATTTCCTTGCAAACAAAGGGTCTTTCATACTCAGGGCACTCTTAAACTGAGATCTAGTCCTCCTAGGATCACTAGGATTTCCAGCTAGTTCCCTAGCTGCATGAATGGTCTTTGCTTCCCATTTTGGTATTTTAGGAATGTTAGGATCTGAAATTAAATCATCATTATCAGACATATCAGAATCAGAAAACTCATTTTTCTCTTCACTTACATTCAATGGTTCTGGTGGCCGTGAAGAAGACTCTCCAACTTCAACTGCTGCTAAAGGCTCTTCTTGGAATTGAACACTCCTTTCAACGAAGGCTTTGTTTGTGCTAAAATTGATCAAATTGTACCCTTTTGAATCTTTAGATTACCTAATAAATAGACACTCTTGGCTTTGGGGCTGCAAAGTCTTCCTCTTTTATGTATGAATTCTAGCCCAAGCCCTTGAGCCAAAAATACTGAAATGGGTCACATATGGCTTGTGCCCACTCCATGCTTCGAAAGGAGTCATACCATCAAGCTATTTATGAGGAACCCTATTATGGATATAAGATGTACATTTAATAGCCTCATCCTAAAACTTTGGTGGCAAAGTCTTATCCTCCAACATACATGTTGCCATCTCTTTCAATGATCTGTTCTTTCTCTCAGCAACACCATTTTGCTGTGGTGTGTAAGGGATTGAATGTTGCATATGAATACCTGCATCTTCACAATATTGAATGAACTCAGACTTGACATACTCACCACCATTGTCAGATCTAAGGATCTTGAGTTTCCTCCTAGACTGGTTTTCAACCAAAGCCTTAAAGACTTTGAAGAGGTCAAAAACTTCAGACTTATGCTTCAGGAAGTAAACCCAACAGTACCTGGAAAAGTCATGTATGAAATTTAATGCATATTTGGCCTGACTCATTGACATATGAGGGAATGGAACAGAAACATCTTTGTAGATCAACTCAAGAGGTGTAGAGGTTCTCTCATGACTAGCTCTCTCAAATTTATGCTCTGACTGTTTTCCTAGGACATAACCTTGACAGACTCCCTTGAAAAACTTAATCTTTGGTAACCTTATGACCATTCATTTTTCGCTTAGATCAGAAAGATACTTATAGTTAAGATGGAAAAATATTTCATGCCAAAGCTTGCTTTCCTCATTAGCATAAATCAGAAGAGCAGAGGGGTTTGAGTAGGGTAGAAAATTTGAAAACTAGTATACCTTCGAAGTGTGATCTACAACTCCTTTTGCAATGACTTTACCACTCGATATCTCCATGATCTCAACATCATCAGGGGAGAATATGACCTTCTTTGGAGACCCTGTGTGGGTCATTTGATACACTGACAAGAGGTTAGAGGCAAGACCTGGAACATACAATACATTGCTGAACTTACCATGGTCAAGATCAATCCTTCGTTTGCCCAAACTATCGGTGAGAGAGTCATCTCCCAACACTATTGGTGGACCTTTTGACATTTCAAGAGAGGAGAATTCCTCCTTGGTCGAAACCATATGTCTTGAAGCTCCAGATTCTATGATGAAGCTAGGTGAGCTTGACGTGCCAACAACCAATGCATGAACTCTCTCTCTGTATTCTGAATTTGATCCTCCTTCCCTCTTCTTTGAGCTATTAGGAAGGGAGATGTTATTCTTCTCTAGGAGTTGGGTCAGCATGTCAATTTTCTTCTTCATGCAGGAGCTTTCAGGATGAAATCCCTTACTGTAGTATGTGCACTTGCTCATTTCTCCTTTGTTCTTCTTCTTCTGGAAGTTCTTCTTGGAGCCTTGGGGCTCCTCCTGATATTTTTTCTTGTCTCTCTTCTACTCATGTGGCTTCTTAGATTTCTTCTTACCTTTTGAATCCACTCTCGAATCTCCAGCAACCATAGCTTGGTATTTGGAAGGTTTGATGGTGCCCATCATCACCAGTTTATCTTGTTCTTGTGTGAGGGATTCCATGAACTTTGCAAGCTTAGGCATATTCCAGGCTCAAGCTGTCAACTTGGTGGCATGGAAGGTTGAAACAAACACTGAATAGTCAGGGCCAAGCTTCGAGAGTATGGCCAAAACTAGTTGCTCCTCCTTCTTTTCAATTCCACACTGTTTTAGCTGCAAAACAAGGGCTTTAAACTTGGAAAAGTAGAGTTGCAGGGATTCAAAATTGTTGGGACTCAAGGAGATCAATTCATTCTCAATTTGATGTCCTCTCATCTCATCTGTCTTACCAAAAATCTATACAAGCTTCTCCCATACTTCATTTGGTGATTTCAATCCATCAAGATGGAAGAGGAGGTCTCTGGATATGCTCAGACATAAGAGACCATAAGCCTCATCCCTCCTGTTGTGCCATTTAATTTTCTCTGCAACTGCATTGGGCTCTGCTTCAGTTTCCATAGTCACCCTATAGATACCTTTCTCTCTCAACAGTATCTCCATCTCTGCTTTCCATTCAAAGAAATTAAATGGAGTCAAGATGATCTTCAGAGATTGATCCATAGCTCAGAAATTGTCCCTTCAGTCAGCAGAATAGCTCCCAGTCAAGATGTCGAACCTGCAATAGCAATATGGAAGGAGAGAAATTGATCTACAAAGGCTCTGATACCATGTGGAAATTGAACCTAGGCGATAGATCAATTGCACTCACAAAATTACTAATCAAACATGCAAATTTCCACACAAAGGAGACTGAAATTGGAGCATAACACTAATCTATATTGAATAAGTGTACAATAGCCAACCTTGTGAAGTCATAGGCTACTGCAATAAATAATTAGATGAGATATTTGAATGCATAAGGATGCCATTCAAAATAGTCAAAATCAGGCTTACTAAATCTAGTCAAATCCCCCATAGGTGCATAAAGCAGTTTCCAAATCTGCCTAGGAGCTCACGAATTGGCAAAGTCAAGTAGGAAATATAATAGGTGATGGAAAGACAACTCATACAGGATTTTATTAGGATAAAATAATGGAGGATGATGAGGGAAAAAAACAAGTCAACTGCACCTAGTCTTACTTTCCCTTTTGCCATAAAACTCTGTAAAGAAGGCAATAAAGTAGAAAAATCAGACATGCGCTAGGGAGGATCTGGAATAAAGTAGATATGCTAAATATGGATTCCAGGAGGTTTCCCAAGCACTCCATGTCTTATTTTTAGCAAGTTTGACTTCTAGGACATGTGGAAGACAACTTGCATAGAGTGGAATATTGGAAACTAGGAAAATAAGACAAAAATGAATTAATTAACGTCTAAGGTAGCTAACTATGGGTTGATTATTCCAACACAACATGCACAGTTATTAAAGTTGATGTCTTAGACTCGCTTTCCTACTGGATATGTAAGTAGAAATATTAGAATCCAAACTGAAAATAATAACTTAAGAGGTCTCAAGATCCATGACTATCATGTCATAATCAAGGATATTTTACATATTGTGGTCATATCAAGTTTGGAAAAGGGGTCAAGATTGGAAATTATAAGGCTGGGCCTAATGTTGAAGAGAATGAGGTTTCATGTGCTAGATCCTTCAAAATTTGATAATTTGAGGGAAAAGGTTGTTGAAGTCCTTTTCTTATTGGAACAAGAATTTCCACCAAAAATATTCAATATTGCTATGCATATTCTTCTGCATCTAGAAAATGAACTAGAGCATTGTGTCCCAATAAGATCAATATGGATGTATCCTATAGAATGATATATGAATATTCTGAAAATTTTTGTTCGTAATAAGGAAAAAATAGAAGGTAGCATGTGTGAGGGATATTTAATGCAAGAGGTCATAGGTTTTTGTGACATAATATATGAAGGATTTTAGTAGTGTCAATCGATGTGTATGGGATGATGATGAAGATGAGAGAGTTGCAGGTGAATTATTAGAAAGAAATGGACATCTTTTCAAGATATAAAATGAGGAAAGAGATTCGATAAATGCCTATGTTCTTCAAAACACATCCACATTTGAGAAGTGGCGCAGGTGAAATTTTTTCTACATGATAATTTATCTATTTAATTTCATCTAATAGCCAATTTATTATCATTCTTAATATCATGTTTGTTTATATTCTATGTAGAAAATACAAAGAAGATATTCAAACAGGGACGTGTCCATCTTGAAAGCGTAGACTTCAGGATTCAAATATTGGAGGTGGTTTGAATTTTCCAAAATTTTATGATTGGATTGCTGATGGAATAAACTATGCACAACAACAAGGTCAAGATATAACGATTGCATAAAATGATATTTCATGACCTCCACATATATATGCTTATCATTTCAGTGGGATGTGGGCCTATGGTAGTCATTTAAGAGTGGAAGAAAATGACACAGGAAAGGAAAATTGTGATTGTGTTGTTGGTGCTTAATTTCATCATGATACTGAAAAGAACTTCTATGCTGGATTCATACAAGAAATTATTCAAGTTGATTATGGTGAAACTAGTCCTATATTATTTAATTGTAAATGGATCAAACCATATGCAATACAACATGATGAGTATGGATTTATACATGCAAATAGATGCCAAATATTATCAAATACCAATGAGTCGTATGTTTTCCCTCTTCAAATTAACCAGGAAATTCTTATTAATGATATAACAAGCCTAAGATGGTCATATGTCATTCAAATGTAACCTCGATCGAAAATAAAATTCATGTAATGCGTTGATATAAGAAACATTGGAAGAAGAAGCTGAAGATGTCCATAGAGTATTTGAAGAGGACACTTTTCTTCCCAATGAAGGGCCCGAGATAGAGAATGTAATGCATGGTCAGGAAAATATATTGTATGAGGACGATAAAGAATATCAAGTAGATGCATACACAAGGGATCAGGATTGTGATCTTGATGGAAATGAAAATGATAATGATAATTGTTGTAAAGGAAAGTATCCTATGGCTAGGGTTTAAGAGGCCATCAACGTACTGGGGTTGAAAGAGAGATGCACAATGTTCAGCAAGTAAATACAAGCAAGATCAGAGATAAGAAAGCTCCACACCTGATAAACTAAAGGCTGGTCCAAGCTTTCTCTTCAATCCTCTTCTTGCTCCTCTCGCTCCAAGAGACCTGCAAAACAAGTTATACCTTCCTCAAACCATTATGACCACATATAAACAAATGATAATCAAATAAACATGAAATAATGATATGATTAACATCATAATATTAGCATAAATAGAAATTCAATCACACATTGAACAATGATTTGGTAAGAAGAAGGACATCACATCTTTATTAATCTTGAAAACAAGTACAAATATACCTTCTCTCCAAGTTTGACACCTTACGAAACCTTGATCTGGTTCTGCTGCTTCTCTTCTCCAAAGAACTCAACCTCCAAGCTCTGCAACACAAGGGGAAGACCTCCAGGGAAAAGGTGTGGGAAAAGAGAGTTCCAATTCCTCTAGCATAACAGTGCAAAAATCTAATTCCCCTTTCATGGACCTCCCTACCTCTATTTATATGCTGAAGAAGAGTTAGGGGCGAAGCCAAAGTGGTTACAATTGAAGGAGTCAGTTGTATAACTACCCAAACTAATCCGAAAAGGTGTGTTTTTATGTTTAAATGTTAAGAAACCTATTCGCGACTATGAAGGAGAGCAACCCGGGAATGATCCGTGAGTTTCCAGAAGAGCAACCCACGAATATATCCATTCGCGACTTGCAAAACACAAGAGTCGCGAGTGATTCGCAAGTTGCACATAAGGAGAGTCGCATATACACAAAAAAACGCATTTTTAAGGTATTTCTGGGCATTTTCAGACTTTCGTGTCTTCTGGAAAGTTTTAACTAACTGAAATACCTTTCCAACAGTGTAGAAATGAGGTCAAACGGAGTTACAAAACTCAAGATATGGGTCCTCCAAGATAGGTGCTTTTTCAGTGACTTTCATGAAGTGCCGACATGCGACGAAATCATGGGAAAGTGGTCACAGGCAGAGATGTGTCATTTTGGGATATAAAAGATGCCCCCTAATGTGTGAGGTTAGAGGGGAAGATGATAGCCGAAATACATTATAAAGAAAATAGCTGAGTATGGAGAGAGCAGAGAATCCAAGATCAAAAGGCTCGAGTGAAGGTACCTGAAAGAGAGATAAATGTTAGAAAAACTGATCTCTGGGACATACACGTCCATATACAAACATCTCCATAAATATAAAGGAAGATCCAACATATGTATAACTGATGAAACTATCATGGTCGCTCAATATGCAAAAAGGCGCCATATCAAATCTAAAGGAGTCATGGCCACAAATGAACAAGGTGGATCCATGCTCAACAATCGATCATAGCCACAAAAATACAAGGTGGATCTATGTCTCAACAAAATGTCATATAAAGTATAACAAGTTCTTGCGCAACTTGGGCAATAGCAAAATGATGACAATGCTACTGTCGGCCCAAGGTCTTCAATCCAAACCACCCAAAAAAGGTACAAATCCTAACCATGTGAATAAAGGAGTTGAAGTCGAACATGGAGGAAGCCGTTTGATTATCGGTCAATAATGAAAACCATTAACAAATGCGATGGAAACCACCATTAATGAAAATGGTCCCCAAGGTACCTAGTACATTCTAACAAGTGTGACTACAAGGACTTGAAGTCGAACACTTGAAGAATCCATCGAGTAGGAGACATTAAGGTATCCCCAATACCCAATAGCGAGGGAAATTTCCATTGAGGACAACAATTCCCAAGGTACTGTCATAAAAATCTAAATCTCATCCCCAAAGCAAGATGTGTTGCAGTCGATAGGAAGAGATCCGTTGGAAGGAAGGCATTAAGGCATCCTTCATCATCCAACACGAGGTAAGTCAAAGACTAATTGGATCTAGAATTGGTACTGAATTTCACAAAAAGGACCGCTGAAGACATGATGTAATGAACGGATACTGGGGAATGGCCGACACAAAAGGTCAAGGCAATTGTAGAATGGCCGACAAAGGTTTAATCCTTGAACAGTGAGCACGACACAAAAGTGACTTAGGCAGCTTTTGACACAAAATAGGACCAACGAAACAAATCTACAATGTAGGAAACATTGACAGATTCCCCATATAATTGGAAAAGAGACCAACCGGAGGAGTAAGAAACTCTAAATCAGGATAAGGTCAAAAGACTAGGACCCAACTGTTGATAGACTCAAAACTGGTGCTTTGTTCAAGGAAACAAGACTTGCTGCCATGATGTAAAAAGACATGGAAATAAACCTTCCCCTTCCCTTCTTTCTTGTAAAGGTTTAATGAGTCCAAGAAAGAAACTCAGGACCATCTTCATTTTTTGACAAGCTCGAAGAAAAGAAAGAGGAATGCTTGATAAAGCACTAATTCGTGGATTTTATGAGCCCGAACTAGTACATGCTCGACGGTGTTTTCATAGTTTAGAGAGTTTGAAAACTCCAAAGAAGACTCCAGGGGGGTCCTTTTTTGTACAATTTAGTCTCCTAAGGCCGAAAAAGTATAAAACATACCAAAGAAGAACTCTCTTAACTTCCAAAGAAGAAAAGGCGCACCTTTTTCATAATTAGTCAAGAAGGTCCGAAAAAAGGTTAAATTACCACCTACCCAACGCTCCTTCAAAATCAGCATATACAGCCTGAGTTTTACGAGTGTGAAGGAAGGAAAGATCACTCGGAAAGATCCATTTGGTTACGAGAAATGGGGCTTACAACAATAAACTCGATGCTTTGTTCTTTAGGGTTTAACGAGCATGACAAAGACATAAAGTACACTTGGAATCTTTTTCATGTTTTGGTCCAGAGCATGAAAAAGAGAAAACTAAGCTCATACTGGGAGTTCCTTTTCCGTAAGTTTAGTCCCTCAGGTCCAGAAAAGAGATAAACCTATGCCTGAGAATACTCTTCTCAATTCAGTAGAAAAGAGAGGGATCCTTTCTCGTATTATTCCACATGGTCCGAGAAAGAGATAAACTACCACCAATGTGGATGCCCGTTCACATATTCTTAACGAGCCTAAACGGACAAGTTTACTTGGCAGTCAAGTCTATTTTGAGGAGTCAGACTTGGGCCTAAAGAAACTCATAATCTTTCCCGTGAAGTTTTAACGAGTCCGGAAAAGTCAACTCGCGGCCTCCTTACTGTTTTTAACGAGCTCGAAGGAGAGCAGAAAGAATGCTCTAAATGCGAGGAGACGAGTGTCATAGACAGGCGAAACTAGTTCCAAGCGCAAGGAACAAACCTATGCATAATGCAAGGAAAGTGAGAAAGATAAGGACACTTGGGGAAGGTCTCCTCGGGGTAAAGGGTGTCAAGTTGCAAAGGCGAAATGATACAAGGCTTAGCGACAATGAGAACAAAGATGAGGTCTTATACAACGAGCTAAAAGCATTGAAGCCGACATCAGGCTCATAAGTGCGAGCAAGGCATATGCAAATGCAATTACAGCTTGAACAACAAGGTGAGGCCCATAAATAGTTGTGAATCCAACTAATAATCCTGTCTCCAAGAAACAACAACATCAGAAGAAACGATCCGATGCGGGTCACTTTAGCAGAAACACTTGTGACTTTGCTATCTTCTACAAAAGGAAAAGTCAAGGCAGAATCAACCGAAGAAGATTCTATAGGACCAAGGCTCGAGGGTTTATAATCAATAAGATCAACCTCAGAAGAGAAGCGAAAATCAACAAGAGAGATAGAGTCTGCAGGAACAAACTCAATATCACAGGAGCTGAGAAATTCATAAGAAAAAATCAAACTCATCAGGATCACTGACTTGCTTTTCAAATGAAGAATCAAAAGACTCAACAAAAACCAACATAAGAAAAAGGGAAGGCTTACTAAGCAAATCAGGGTTAGGCTTAATCACAACTGAAAAATAAGGTCAGACTGTATCAAAGACTCCAGGAAGACTTCATCCGAAAGGAGGAAATCATCCGAGATAGGACACATATCTAAACTTTCAAATGGATGGATAGAGTGGAGAGAAGGCTCTACAATCTGTATAGGATGACTCACCCGATCAACTGCTGGGACCAAGTCCCAAGAAGGTAAGCATGAAAATAGAGGCTGCCTCTCAGTAGCAATTGAACACAAATGACAAGAAGCCACATAGTTCACTTGTGGCGGGGTAGTGTCTACAGAAACACTGGGAATCAACAAAGGAAAGACTTGGTCTCTAGTTGGGTCAGGAGACGGATCAAGAAAATCCAACTCATCGATAGTGAAAATTTCTTCGCCATGATTAAAGTACATCAAAGGAAAGAATGTTGACACCACTGCTTGCATGGCATAGGCATAATCACATCCAAGGAGCATATTAAAGTCCAAGGGGTCTTCTATTACCATGAAGTCAACTAAGACGGCCTTCCCACCCAAAGTAACAGGAGTTTGAGTGAGAATTCCCAAGGCTACACAAGTTCTTCTATCAAACGCTAGTAACTGAATAGCAGTCGACACAAGGCTGGGAGATCCCATACCTCACCAAGCACGAGCAGACAAAATACTAACTGAGGCTCCTTCATCAACAATACAACGAGCAATCGTATAGGGTTAAATTTTGACCTTTATCTGGAAAGGTGCATGGGAAGGAAGGCGTGGCTCAACTAGGCTATCCCAATCAAAGGAAGCAATTCGAGGGCTTAGTGGGGGTTGATCTGAAACAAGTTCAGTGCCCCCCCCCTTGTTCAGTAAGTTCTGAACTGGTAGTGAATAAAATACGACTAGTAGACACTTCACTCTCCAAAGGAAGAGTGGGATTGATCGATAATGGAATCGATTCAACCGCTTCATGAAAGTCACTCTCTGAAGGGAGAGTGGGATTGACCAAAGATGACATTGGTGCAATCACATTAGGATCACTCTCCGAAAGGAGAGTGGGATTGACCAAAGATGACATTGGTTCAATCACATGAGGAGAACTCTCCGAAAGAAGAGTGGGATCAACCAAATATGAGATTTGTTCGACCACTTGATCAACCAAAGGTTGAGTAGGATGTTGAGAAACTATAGGGTGTTCAGAAGAATGAAATCCACGAGTCTCGGACCACACTCTTCGCAACTCTGGGATAGCAGGGCACAGATGAGTAAGGTGATTTCCCTTGCATAGCACACAAGGGAACTTAAGATGATGCTTCGAACGACTAGTTTTCTCAACTGAGTCAACATGACTAGCAGTGGATGACTGTTTTCTCTTAACATGACTAGCAGAGGATGAGAGTTTTCCCCTAGCATGAACAACAGAGGCTGGGTGACTGGGTTCAATATCACTAAGAGAGGCTGGTTGTTGAGAGGCTCCATAATGTTAAAAAACAGGATGACCATGAATCCAAACTCGTCGCACCTCCACAATAGAAGGGCATTTATAAGTAAGGTGGTCTCCCTCACAAAGCGTACAAGGAAACTTGGGCTTGTGTTTTGAACGGGTAGACTTGTCAACAGTGTCAACATGACTCGCAGTGGTTGACGAATTGTCTCCAGCATGAAGTACAGAGGCTGAGAGACTGCCCCCAGCATGCCTGGCAGAGGCTAAGAGACTGGGTCCAACATGACTTGTAGAGGTTGGATGGGCACCATTAACATGAACAATAGAGGTTGAATGGTTAGGATCAACATGCTTTATAGCAGTTGAGTGTGTGCCCCCATCTTGAGCAATAGAGGCTGGGTGAATGGATCCAACGTGAACAACAGAGGTTGGATGGGGAGGTTCAACTTGAACACCAGAGGTTGAACGAGTGCACTCAACGTGAACACTAGAGGCTGAGTGATAGGATCCGACATGACCTGGAAAGGTTGGAAGGATCCCACCAGCTTGATCACCAGAGACTGGATGGATAGCTCCAACATGAACAACAGAGGTTGGATAGGATGGTTCAACTTGAAAACTAGAGGTTGAATGGGTGCACTCAACGTGAACACCAGAGGTTGAGTGACTAGATCCAACATGACCTGCAGAGGTTGAATGGGTGCCCCCAACCTGAACAACCAAGGCTGGGTGGTGAGGTTCAACTTGACTTGCAGAGGTTGAACGGGTGCCCCCTTGCTTATGTGCTTTCTTCCTATTCCTCCTTCTTTTACTCCTTTTAGACTGTCGGTTACTAGTATCAGTACTTTCACCGCATGAGGTAGAAGGAGGAGGAGACAGGTGAAGGGGAGACTGTGTTTTGATGCCCTTGATATAAAGAGCTTACTTGAGAAGCATCAAGAGAATTCAGGACAGTTGGAGTGAAAAACAACCACACCGGTAGCCCTAGGGTGAATCTTGGAAGATTCAAGGTGGCCATCAAGGGAACACCAACATTCCTTGTGAGAGGAATAGGACAAGGAGTTCCCATTAAGGGGATCTCTTGGTTGGTGTTCAAAGGAATGTTAGCCATAATTTCAAAACAAGAGACAAAGTCTGAGGTTGATGGTCAACCAAAATTAAAAAGCAAACACCTAAAGGCCCACTAAGCACAGACAAACCACACAGCACTCACTAAAAATTCCTAAAGCCCAAACAGACAAACAGGTATAAGATGTACTTTCGAGAAGAAATCCGATGAACGATTACTTGGCATCCTTGAGGTGGTTCTCAGGCACAAGCAGAGGAATCACCCACCACCCTCCTACACTTTCCACAAGGGTTACCTTCCAATCCCGTCCAAGGTCAACCAGAAATAACCTTTTGGTGTACCTGTGTATGAACCCTAGATGTCAAAGAGACTAGAGGCTACCTTAACTAAATTGACAGTTTGGGGGGACAGTCGTCAGCCGAACTCGTACGCATGGGCAGGGTAGCTGAGCCCGAAACTCTATCTAGGACAGAATCCCCAGATGCGTAAAAGTCCTGGGTTACGTTTTGACAAGGATTCAGAGGGTTATCTCCTCTGTCCAAGCCTCCACGCGGCCTAGTGCTTAACTCCTGTTTGAGAGGAGCTTCCCAGATACAGTCAAAGTAGAAAAGGATTTACCTAGTGATAGGACAACTACATCTGGATTTAACACTTGTGGGGAGTTTAAACTCCCTAACCCACAAGTCTAGCCTAAGCTAGTTGGTGTATGACCCTATAAAATAAAACTTACTAATAATTTTTAAAATTATATCGTTTATTTTATGGGCTGTTTCTTACACAGAGGGTAAATGGCATGAAACTAATGTGGTGTTTTGACTCAAAAAATGAAAAAAAATGACTAAGCAAAGAGAAATAAAATGCAAAAATCAAAAACTATTCTCTTTATATTTTCCAATAGAAAACTTGAAAGCCAAAAAAAAACAAATCTTTTTATATTTTTTAATTTTTCCAAAAACAATGATATGCTATGCACTCTAGACTAAAAACCTAATCTACATGCATATAAAGCAAACACATGTTTTTGTATTTTTCTTTTATAAATGCAAAAGAAAAAATAGCCTATCAACTAAAGCAAGCAAATACTGAAAGCAAAGGAGATAGACAACTACTTTGCACCCCAAAAACAAACCCTAGGTTTCCCTAAAGTTGAATATAGACCTCTCTTGAAAGGAAGGCTCACAAAGGTAAACAAGCCAACAACTTTAGAATGAAAAGACTGAGCATAAAGACTGACATAAACAAAGGCCAAGAAGTCCCAAGTATCAATCTAAACCTACAAACAAAGGCTGCTCAGTACCTTGTCCAACAAGGTCAAACCAAAGAAAGAGGTAGGGGGTAAAGCAGAAACAACAAGTATGAGTTCTTTTTTAATTTTCTTTTATAAAGGAAAAATAAAACTACCTACAAACAAAAGTATGCAGATAACAAGAACAAAGAAAAAGGATCTCTGCTATACAACCACCCAATAAACTCTAGAATTCCCTAAAATCAGTATAAAACCTACTTGGAAGGAAGGCTTGCATAAAAGACAAGTCAACAAGTTTGGCAAGGTGAAGTTAACCAACAAAAGAAGAAGGAAACCAACACCCAAAAGCTTCTGCAATCAAACAAAGGTCACTGACATAGGATGACCAGAAGCATAAGCCAAAAATCAAACCAAGCAAAGATGACAGGGGGCAATAGCAAAGAACAAACCCTAAATCTATAAAAATGCTTACCACATAGATAGAGAACAAGCAAAAAGGATGACACTAACTCCCTAGAGTCATGCACCTGCAGAGGACCCTAAAAGACCTACCCAACAGCCCACAAACAGAAGAAAAATCACAAAAAGAGGAAAGAACACTGTTTACAGGGGCATTCGTGACTGTCTATAAGGGCAACTCACGAATGACTCGCGACTGTCCAGTGCAGCAACCCGCGAATGCAAACTTATATCCGCGACTGTTCAGAAGAGCAACTCGCGAATGGGTGGAAAAATTCCAAAAAAAGGTCAAAAACCACCTTAAGAAGGCAAGGGAAGTGTGTAATCAGACTGATAAGGTGTTCCTAAGTAGCAAGAAGGACCTGAAACAATGCAACGGACTGAAAGAAAACAAGAGAAAAACCCCAAACAGACAAGGCTATCCCCAGCAGAGTCGCCAGTTCTGTTGTAAAGGAAAGTATCCTATGGCTAGGGTTTAAGAGGCCATCAACGTACTGGGGTTGAAAGAGAGATGCATAATGTTCAGCAAGTAAATGCAAGCAAGATCAGAGATAAGAAAGCTCCACATTTGATAAACGAAAGGTTGGTCCAAGCTTTCTCTTCAATCCTCTTCTTGCTCCTCTTGCTCCAAGAGACCTGCAAAACAAGTTATACCTTCCTCAAACCATTATGACCACATATCAACAAATGATAATCAAATAAACATGAAATAATGATATGATTAACATCATAATATGAGCATAAACAGAAATTCAATCACACATTGAACAATGATTTGGTAAGAAGAAAGACATCACATCTTTATTAATCTTGAAAACAAGTACAAATATAACTTCTCTCCAAGTTTGGCACCTTACGAAACCTTGATCTGGTTCTGCTACTTCTCTTCTCCAAAGAACTCAACCTCCAAGCTCTGCAACACAAGGGGAAGACCTCCAGGGCAAAGGTGTGGGAAAAGAGAGTTCCAATTCCTCCAGCATAACAGTGCAAAAATTAAAGTCCCCTTTCATGGACCTCCCTACCTCTATTTATATGCTGAAGAAGAGTTAGGGGCGAAGCCAAAGTGGTTACAACTGAAGGAGTCAGTTGTATAACTACCCAAACTAATCCGAAAAGGCATGTTTTTATGTTTAAATGTTAAGAAACCTATTCGTGACTATGAAGGAGAGAAACCCGTGAATTATCCGTGAGTTTCCACAAGAGCAACCCGCGAATATATCCATTCGTGACTTGCAAAACACAAGAGTCGCGAGTGATTCGCGAGTTGCACATAAGGAGAGTCGCGTATACACAAAAAATGCATTTTAAGGTATTTCTGGGCATTTTCAGACTTTGGTGTCTTCTGGAAAGTTTTAGCTAACTGAAATACCTTTCCAACGGTGTAGAAATGATGTCAAACGGAGTTACAAAACTCAAGATATGGGTCCTCCAAGATAGGTGTTTTTTCAGTGACTTTCATGAAGTGCCGACATGCGACGAAATCATGGGAAAGTGGTCACAGGCAGAGATGTGTCATTTTGGGCTATAACAATAATCACCGTAACTTTATGGAATAAAATTTCACTATGTAAATGGATTTTATTGTTTTGGCCATTGGGATTAGCTAGCCAAAGGGTTGTACTAAACTTTGTATGGAATTTATCCTTAATGATATTTGATATGCAACATTTTAATTCTTGCTTTTGTTCATCTCTACATACATGATATATGTGGGTTATTCTTGTCATTTTCTACTTCTTTTCAGTATTGTGTAATTTTTAATTTCTTATGTTAGTTTTCATATGTTGTTTAAGAAAGTTACTGTGTGATTCCAATAGGCTCCAGTTAGTGTTCATGTTGTAAGAGTTGAATAGTTAATGTAGACAATATACTCATTAAACTACTTGGTTCTCCCTATCCAATAGAAATTAAAAAAAATCTATTACTCTCATCATTGGATGTATATGAGACAAAGATCAATGGTTTCCATCTCAGAGCCATTGCAATTCTAACTTTAGAACTAAGTGTTTGCTGCTATCATGAGCATTTGAATTTAGATATTTTATAGTCATTGTTTTCTCATGCACTAATGATATGTTTAAGAGAAATTTTGGACATACAGGCTATGAATAAATAAGGGCTTGAAATGTAAAAGTGACCCCAACAAAGATGAAAATGTGACAGAATATGAGCGTGTTCGTAAAGACCACATCACAAGAAATGAAGAATAGTTGTCATCCCTTGGTTTGGGAAATAAGTAAGTAGTTACTCATACCTTTTCACTTATATGCATATTTCATGAAAGTTTTATATAATCTATTTCATGATGTAGGCCATATTTTCTTTTGATTCTAATTGGTATTTTTTTTCCTTTAGAGGGGAATGTTGGATTCTAAAAAAAATGATCATAAGAAACAAAAGGAAAGCAAATAAAAATCATTGTAAGCTCATAGAAGCCAACTCCTTGGTAGATCAATACACGAAGATGAAGCTAATGATATTAATTCTTAGCTTCCTCATATATCAGAAGATAATTTCCAAGTTATTTTTCTTCTAAAAAACTAGCATATTCTATACAATCAGGCTTGCGAGAGCTTTATTTAAAATTAAATCAAATATTTGAAGGCTCAAGGGGATTGGTGAGCCAGCAAGTGCCACACCCGTTGAGGATATTACTGATCTAACTAGTGACAAAATTATTGAGGATATTGGTGAGCTACCTAGTGCCACACCTGTTGTGGCCAATCATGAGGAATCAATTCAACCTTGTTCCTTAGAAAAAACACCAATTACATCTCCTCCAAGGAAGGTGCTAGGATCTTAAAATTCTATATCCACAAATATGAGTGTTTTTTCAATGCCCAAAACTAGTTCTAAAGGTCCATCACCTTTCATCAAAAGACACTGAATTATTCAAGGCTTGTATAGGGGCACACAAAGGGAAGGAAAAGAAAGAAAATCAGAATTCAAGAAGGATTACATGGTCGAGGTAAAATATGGCCAGCCTACTGGACCAAATGATTCAAGGTGGTGCACAGAGTTTGGCACGAGAATAAGGTATTATTTGGATGTTGCCAAACCCAAATTTATAGATCAAGATCAAAGAAATGTGATCCAACAAATGGAAAATGTTTTTGAGACTATTGGTGGCAGGATTTCTATTAAATATTACAAGTATAGAATGATAATTTTGATGAATAATTTCAGGCATAAATGCAGGAAATTAATCTTGGATGGAAAAGATAGGGAAAGTAGCTTGACTCCCAAACAATGGGAATATTTGAAGGAAATTATGTGTGCTAAAGAGTTTTTGGAAAAGAGTGCAAGAGGGAAGAAAGGAAGAGATCTTGTGAAGGGTCGATATTTTTTGGGTCGGGGCAGGTTGAGAGCCAAACAACACATATGCATAAGTATATGTTTTTTTTGCTGAATAGTGTACATTGTGCTCTGCCTTTTTTATTTGTCTATATTTCCAATACATTGTGTGTTGACAATGATTTGTAGGTTGAAGGAACTAATAGATAACCCAATTTGAGTGAAATGGCTCAATATATGGAAGACTTAGAAATTTATAAAAAAGAGAGTTCCTTGCCATCTGTTGAAGTCAAGATAATCCAAACAAGATGCCCATCTATTATTGAAAACCCTAGTGAGGATTATAACATTGCAATGAATCGTTGTATAATTTGGTTTTCAGAGAAGATGTTGACCATAGCCTCCTCCACTGAACCTCTTGTTGCTACATTCAAATTAAATAAGGGATTTCCTATTGATTCAAATGAGGTAAGTTAATTATAATTCCCTTACAACCATTTCTTCACTTGATATTTTAATCTATGGATTTTTTTTATCCATTTCACTTCACTCACGAAGCCTCTTTTTTTTAATGGAAATGCATGCCAATCATAGGGAAAACTGTAATTTTGGGTGGTGCAACAATATTGAAAGACCCAATAGATGGCCATGAACATGCAAAGGTATGTACTAAATTAGTAGCAGTTTTTGTAGATATATATAAGCCTTAAAATATGGTTTAATTGGTATACTATTTTGTTTTTTACAATGCTCAATACTTCTAGGGGAGCATGAAGTACTCCAGGAAGGTGAAAATGTTAAAATATTGCATCCATATGACATTGCTATTGCAGGAATTGGACAAATTCATTCACTTTATATGATCCATGGAGTGGGACTTGGTCATGAATATGCAAATGTCAATGTCATCAATGCCACAAGTAACATCCCACTTCTGTATGAAGATAAAATAGATGGGTGTCTCTGTTTGAAGGAGAAGGAAAGGAGTTTCATTCGGTGGCCAAAGAAGTATTTCGAAAAGTCATCAAACTAGATGAATTTTATGTTCTTGTCCCAAATATTGATGTTATTGAAGTTCATGTTCTTGAGAGTATTGACTAGTAATGGCCTCTTTTTCTAGTAGTACCCCTTGTCTAGGAAGTATAATTTTATTGGTTTTCTTATACAAGAGTGTTGAACGATGTTGTTTAACTTCATATCTTATCCTTATTTTATATGTTGGTTTGAAAGTGATTACTTTATTGGTGTTATATGATATATATGTTGTATTGCAGTCAATAGAAGTGTTTCATAGTTTCTTCACTTCTATCTTGCTAAGTGTTATACATAGCATAGATATTTTTTAAAACTAAAATTCTTACCAAAGTGTTGAATCAACTTGTATGTGATAACAATTGCTTTTTTCTTTTTGTCTAATTATAATTTTATTACATGTACATGAATAAAATTTATCTAGTTTGTAACTTCCTCATACGGTGATGATAAAACTTATTGTTATTGTACGAAACACCTATGGACTATATACCTAGAGAGAGAAAATAAAAGTTTGACCCTTGGTCTTGTGGGTAAAAGTGTTATTTTTGCACCTTGTTTTTAAACCTCGGTGTTTTGGGTGAAAGGGTTGTATTCCCACTTTGTTATGACCACTCTTATTGAACTTTGACCTTGAATTGAACCTTGTTGGCCCTTTTGCTAGAGCCTCCCTCTCCTAGTGTGGTACCTTGACCCTTTTGTCATGATGACTTACCTTTATTTTTATGTGCTCCTTTTCAGCCTCCTTGAGGTTGCTACTATGTATGGAAGTGTGCCACAGTCTGATGGATGTGCTAGAGTGTGGGTTGAGGCTTCCTCTGCACATTTGAAAGGAGCTTCTATTTGATTGATGTATGACTGTCCTAAAAGTCTATCATTTATTGCATCAATGGGATTGAAAGTTCATCCCAATTGCTATAATGTTTTGATTAATACCTTGTAGTATGTATTTGTCGAACTCTTCCCTACAACTACCTATCTCTATCTCTCTCAGGTATGTCCATTGTTTCATTAGTGACTTGTTTCCTAAGAGACAAAGTTTGATCGTAATATATAGCTGAGTATATAAAGGAAGGTATGAACCACATTGTGTTCTTTTTTATGTATGCTAGTTTAAATTCTTCATTAATTTATTACTACTACTGTTATTTATTGTCCTTGGATGCTTGAAATTTAACACAGGTACCTTTCGGAGTATTAAGTTGAAAGAAATGAAAATTATGTTATATATGTTACCATATTGTTTTATCCTTTACGTATGCTAGTTTAACTTGTTTATTAATTTATTACTACTGTTGTTATTTATTGTCCTTGGATGCTTGAAATTCAACACAGGGACCTTTGGGAGTGTTAAGTTGAAAGAAATGAAAATTAAGTTATATATGTTACCACATTGTTTTCTCCTTTACGTATGCTAGTTTAAATTGTTCATTAATTTCTTACTAATGATATTATTTATTGTCCTTGGATACTTCAACATTAACATAGGGACCTTTGGGAGTGTTAAGTTGAAAGAAATGAAAATGATGTTATATATGTTATATTGCAACCACTCGAACTATTTCATAGTTTGGACCTTCCTTATATAGTGATGATAAAACTTAGAATTATTGTACATAACAACTATGGACTATATACCTTGTTGGCAGGAGGTTTTGGTGCACATGGTGTGATAGTGACCTAAGTCAAAGAACAATGCACAAGGAGAAGAAGTCGACAAGGGTCGACTTGGTCATAATTCTGTACTTTTGGTCTGAGTTAGTTAGGTAGTTGGTCGTATGTGGACAATTTTGTAAAGGCATAAGCCTATATATAGAGTTAGAAATGTAATAGGAAATCATCATCATATCTTGGATTTTGTCTTAGATCATATTTTTGGCATATTTGGATAATCGATCTTTGTATATTCTATTTCAGTTTGATGTTATCGACCAAAACATGTATTTTGAGGAAGTATGTTAACCTGCGAAACTTAATGAAATGAGATTATTGCCGGAAATTCCATGTGTTTTGTTGCGATGCGATGTTTGATATTATGATTACTTCTTTACTGTTTCTGTGATATGAATAATGCGAACATATGGTGTGATATAATGTGTTAATGTCTTGCTAAATTATAAGAAGTATCTGAATGATGAATGAAGTACTGTATGTCGATATATTTTCTGTCTAATGGAATAGTGCAATGATAGATCTCTCATAATAAATGATATGATAAAAACATGTTTTGAATATCTCGATGTGAGTGCGATGAAAACTGATTAGTGTGCAAAGTCCTCTTCTCCTCCACGAAAACTTGGTTACTACAGCTCTCCCTCAAATATCTCAGGTGAGACCTCATCTGCTTTGTAGGTGTTGCTGGACACGGTAAAACTTGTCTGGGTCGGTGCTCAAGGAGGTCGCAGTGAAAATGGGTGTCGAGAGTGTGTGAACCCCCATCAACTGAAGTGTGTCAACAAATGGTTTCGTTGTCGGGACCATAGTGTGATAACAAATAGGACATGTTGTGGCATCTGATGAAACCAAAGATTCAGAATTGGTTTGATCAGAAGGATCGAGAATTCATAGCAAAAGAAAACCAGATTTATAGATTAAAAACAAATGAGTGGTTGGTAAGACATATATTTTGATATCCATGAATATTTTTTTCCAAATTATCGATAATCCTGTATGAGTGGTTGGCGTAGCTAGCCTATCAGAAGAGAAATTTCCAAGGAGGCGAACCTACTTGTTGGACCCCTGAGCTGATCTAGCAACTGAAAGAGGTAGATATCAGGTTGTCGAGGGATTTCGAAGTGTGACTTGATAGCATTTTGGAAGGATATATCACTGAGTTTGTTTTTGACAAAGTTAAATCCTATAGCGACATAGAAAGGGAATTATTCCAAGGACCAAGAGGTAGGTTTCTATTGTCTTTTCAATTGTGGATTAAAATTCTTATATGTGAAAAGGGTATATTGAAGATAAACTCTGATGAGTAGACCTTTGGTGTGCAGAGGTTATGGGTACTATGGAGATGAGGGTTGAATGGAATGATATGGGGTAGATGGATGGGAGTTATGATGAAATTATGAGGGAAGTTGAGGAAGAGTGTGGTGTTTTGTGAAGTGGGGTGAGGTTCCAGCAAGAGAAGAGGCAGAGGACTAAGGAGAGTCCTGCTACGATCAGAACAAGAAAATACAAGAGAAGATCACAAGGGACTAAGCGACCCTACAATGATGAAGGAGATGACCAGGCTATGCTCGACGTAGAGGAAGGACCGACCCAAAGAAGCAACGTACCTACACCTCCATGCACTATGCCACATTTAGGAAGAAACACTAAATCATCACAAAAATTCTTGATGTGTCATCACCAAAGTAACAGTAGTGGATCAATGAATACGAGAAGAAGGCCTAGGATGGCAAGAGATGATGTAAAATTACCTCTGTTCCATGGGAACGAGACTGAATATCCCAAGCAATATTGGTTTCTCTACAAAGAAGTATGGACTATTGAGTAAGTCCAAGATGACGGCATTAAGAAGGGACAAATTGAGACAACATTTTGAGGCCACACATTAAATTGGTATATGAAGTTCATACAAGTCCCGACAAGGAATCAGTAGAATACTCTAGTGGAGATTAGAACTGGGTTGATTGAGGAATTCTGGAAACCCAAATTTGAGTCACAGTACATCACAGAATTGAAGGAAATCAAGCAATATCCGAACGATTTGGTCTAGGATTTCGATCAACTATTCAAGACACTGACGACAAAAGTAATTTTTGGAATGAGCGACGTACAACACAAAGAATGGTTCATCACATCATTAGTGCCACATATCTGAATGCCATTGATGCAAAAGAAGATTGTGACACATATTGATGCTTTGGAGATTGCGATGAAACTAGAGGCTTCACCAATGGGTGAAACTGGAGTCGGGATGAATCAGATCCAATAGCAACTAGCGAATATGACGATTCAGTTGAAATATATCAAGAAGGGAAAATACATTCGTAAAAAAAATGGTGTACCCAATGTCACATGGAAGGACATCATAAATATCAATGCCCAAACTTTCACGATTAATTACAGCCGGGCACTCCAAATCCATTAAGCCAAGGCGGTTTACTGTTTGTGAAGCCCACCAAAAAATCCTCGTCGACAGGGGTTCTCACTCTGTTGACATACAACTAGTGTAATATCCTTGAGCACTGGCCCAGACAGGTTTTACCCTGCCTAGAAATGTCCATGGAGTGGACGAAGTCTCACCTAAGATGTTCAAGGGAGAGCTGTTGGAACCGAGTTTTCGGCAGTGGGGATAGAGGATATGGGGATCTGATGGGGAGACACCATAACTTCTAGATCCAGATCTTTGCAGTCGATGTTAAGTCATTTCCACAACTTACAGAGTGCATTCAGAACTATGTAGTCATTATAGATTAATTTCCATAGCATCATACAGTTGTCACAATATTGCTAATACCACAACATTGTTCATAAAACATATCAACTCATAGTGCAATAGAAAGTAGCATAATTTAAAATAGATCGCATCAATATAGGAGAAAGAGACTAAATCATAGAAACATCATAACAAAACAGGTTGCAACATCATAATAGATTAGATCATAGCAGTGATAATAGACAATATTTGTGCAACAACTGTCATATCATATTAATCTTGCACAAAAAATCCAAATTACACAATTATTCTCCAAAACTGGAGATTGCATACATCAGGAAAACCTAGATAAATCACAGATACACATGAAATTCTTCAAAAACCAGATCACACTAGACCTTATGCGATAATTTATGATGTGATTCTCCTATGATGATCATGATCCTCTCCTTCTCCTCTACTTGCAAAACTAAATCTATAAATAGGCTTGTGAATTTATATTGAGGGTCGACTTCTAACTAACTTATAACCACTAGTGACCTATTGCAACAAAACTTGGTCAAATAATATATACAATATTCAAAGCAGTTATTATTTCTCCCATAGCACTGATTTGGCCTTGCAGGGTACTGTGTGAGCTGGTGAAGCTACCGCGACGCTGCATAACTGACTTACCAAAACCCCTACCAAAAACCCCCCAACACAGTCTTATGGTTCATCCCTGAGCCACATCAGGTTGACAGGGTATGTGCTGACGTCCGGACCTTGAAATATTCAAATTGCTGCACTATCTCACGAACCTGAAGCTGGACGTTATCGACAGTACTCTAATAATTAGTCAAAGCCTGGTGCACTGGGTGCTCTTCTCTGGCCTTTTTGTCGACCATTTTTCCATGCCCCTACATTTCTTGCAGCGTGGCGACTGCTTCAATAGCCAACTGTCCACTGATTTCTTGAAATTCATCAAGCTGAGCCCGACTCTTTTGTTGGCGTTCCTACGCACAAGCGGCTCTCCGCTGTAGGTCCTTCAGTTCTTTGGCTTGTGTGATCTGTACCATCAGTGGCATGGCCCTTAGTGATGTATTGAAGGTCATCATTTGACATTTAGCTTCCTACACTTGCGTAGTCAGCTGATCAAGCTACTCATCCTGGACAACTCTCTACCAAAACTATGTTGCCTTCTCCATAATGGTTTTTTCCTTTTTCTCCATGCTTTCAAACTAAAGTGCGATGTCTTTAATAGAGGATTTCATTTTCACAACCTACTATGGTGGCATTGTAGCTTGTACCATGGCATTGAGCATTAGGTTGGTATCCTCAAGCTGAACAATAGTTTTCCCCAATTGCTTTCCCTTTTTGACTGAGGTGAGCTCGGTTGTGTTCTCAAAAATGTGCTAGAAGGCTTCAGAAATAGCTTGCTCAACTTCGTCGCACCTGGCACACATCTGTGCCTGTTCCATTATCAGGCGGTCTTACACCTTTTTCAGTTCCATAATCCCTTCAGCAGCCTTTCACTGCATCTTAGCCTATGTCGCCTTCAAGGCGTCGATCTCTCGCACTTTTTATTCTGCCAGCTGCACCCATACCTGATGTAGCTCGTCTACCTATTTCTGCAACTTCTCTACTACGATATGTGACTGGACATAGCTCTTAGTTAGTTCTTTTTATCATTCCACCAATTCCATGGCAGAAACGTGATGCAACTCAACTAAATCCATAGCGAACAACTTGTTCAGGTCCAAAGCCACACTCTGGATCGGTCGCAGCAACTGGTGAACTTCCTCATTTTCCACGTCGATCGTAGTCGAGGGAACTTTCACATTCCTAGCCTAGGGCTCAGTGCCAATCAATGGGATGTCCTGCATCATAGGTCTCATAGATGTTTTCCTAGAAACAATACCAAAAATTGAATCTAATCGATCTATTACCACATCGAATTATTCATGGTTTGACTCTCGGATCGCCTTTGTCACATCCATGGATGAATCAGTGACCGCTTTGATAAGCCACTGCAGTTGGTCCTCCATCCCTAACTTGGTACCACTACCTGCCTCATATTCTTGGTTCCATTTAGTGCGAGTCTCCTCCTGCATGCACTGTACTGCATCCTTAGGGTCCATCGATGACTCATTGTTAGAGTTGTGAGTGCTCAGTTCCTTCTGGGCAGGCTCTTCTGGGGCATCCAGTGGCGGATCTTTAGACAATTCCTCCTAACTCATCGAGTTTTTCCACTCCATCAACCACTCTTGGACAATGGCATCCAATTCTTCTATCGTGAATTTGTAAGGTAAAGGTAGCCACTGCCGGTTGGTGTCCCGCCATGCCTAAATGTAGATAGAGTGGGGCTTGATGGAAGATTGAAGGATCCGATGATATTTGGCTGCGACATAAGGAGAGACTCAAGGAACAGTAATGGCTGTGGGCTTGAAATGCTTCCCAATAAACCCAAAAGTGAATGGCACAGTCTATTTGTCAACTGGGCTCTTCAACCCACCATAAGTTCTGATACCGTGCACCTCGACACACCTTTGCCGCATCAACTGTCATCGGTTGATAGTCTTTCGGTTCCATCCAGGAAACGAGCACAATAAGGATCAACAACCAACTATATGAAAATGACCTCCCAGTCTGAGCAACAAGTACATATTCTAGTAACTAATTCAGCAAAATCAGAGACCAATTCATTTGCACCCCCTCAGCACACTTCTAGGCGCAGGAGAAAACACCTGAATTGCATTGGACTGGCCGGTTTCCCAGAATGACCTTGCTCGCCAAAATCCTTGAACTGATGCACACAACCTATGATTTAATTCTATCGATGTGATAAGCATGACCATCACACTATAAACCAAAGCACTCCTTTAGCTGCATGGAAATCCTTTTGTCAGTATCCCTCCCACGGATATACTGCGGCGGATCTTACCCAGCCTTTGGCAAGCCTGTGATGCTTGCGATCAAATCTACTGTAACAAGGATTGACGTATTCAACCAAATCATCCCTCCATAAAAACAATCCAATAGTTTCTTCACACATGCATGGGCTTCATCCAATCGCCCAAAATGAGGCATATTGATGAGCCCTAACAATCTAGATTGATATAACCCACTCACCCAAGGTTGAGGGATCTACTGAATTGGAGCACCAGGCCCCATCAAGATTGACTCATAGAGATCATCCATGACATATTTGAGCATTAGCAAGTCATGGTCTTCAAATTTCAACCTGATCAATGCAGGGATGATATCGACCGAGCACATCATCCCTTTCGGCAGTGACGAAAATTTTGGTGGATACTTCTAATTTTTTGATGGCTGCCTCGACTTTGCTCCCAGACGTGTAGGAGCGACATATCCCAAAATTTCATGAATAGAAACACCCCAAGGTGCCATGGACTCAACAATTCCCAAGCTCGACGGCTCAGTCTGTGCAGTTCCTTCTCCTTGCACTCTCACCGATGTGCGAGTTTTCCTCTTCTGTGGCGGCGTGGGAATGGGTCTCTGATCTTGTCGCTTCTTCTTGGGAATAGACGATGAGACGACTAGCATGGTCATAATTTCTTCTTCAACAGCCATGGGCCAAATAGGGGACTCATACTTGCTTGAAATATCAATGGCGTCGAGGTCACTCAGCATGCCTTACGCCTCAAACCTAAAAATGCACTCAACATCTCTAACCTGCAATACTGCAACTCACTCAACAGCTCACACCACACTACACAATTCTCCCTTCTGCTCAATACATTTCTTGCTCAATTGAACAATGCCATCCTCCCGTATCCCGTGCGCTTTTTATATCCACCTTCAACTCAAATTCATCATTACCAAATCTATGATCACCATTATGACTAAATCTAGTATTAATGATGCCAAATCCACCAGCAATCCTACTCCTCTGACTGTCAGATCAATCATTAATGCAGATTGCTTCAATAAGTGCCACCAACTAACTGTTTAAACTACCTGCATTTATTACTCAATTTGATCAACCCACATCCTTGCAACTATCACATGCGGCCGGCCAGTCATCGTTACAAACTAAAAACCTTGCGCAGTCTCTTCCCCAGGGCTCGCCTTACTGCCTGACCTATAGGGCTTCAAGAGACTTCCATTGACAAGCGTCGGTAAGACTGCGTCATCTAATTGTTGTAATTGAACTACATCTCCAAAAGTAATGGAATGAACAAGATACAGACCGAACCAATGCATTTGTAACTTACTTGGATGCTTGATGAACTTACTATCGTATAACAACACCAAATATCCTTCCGCAAACTATTTTTTCTTAATGTGGCGATCATGTCACTCCTTCTATCGATCCTTCGCAACCTGTTGGTAGAAGCCAACAATAAAGCGGTCTCCTTCAAGCTGAATCAACTGCATAATTCATTCTTCTAACGCTTCTGCATCATCCATGCCCATCGCTGTGGTAAGGTGAAAACTAGGAACAATGTACTCCATGGGCATGACTTCCTCTTTCCCATAGACCAGCTTAAATGGTGTCTGACCGATTAGTCGTTTACAAGTAGTGCAATAGGCCCATAGCACTACTGGAATTTTTTGGTCCCAGTCATCACTGTTAGTGTTACATACCTTATTCAGTGTTGTTTCCAAGATTTTGTTGAATGTTTTGATGGTCCCATTCGCCTGTGGATGGTATGGTGTACTCCTCTTATGTTGCACCTGCAAATCCTCAGTGTGCGCTTTCACAGTCCGCTTGAAGAAGTCACTACCCTGGTCACTCATAAAGATCCTCGGACACCCAAACCGTGTCACAATGTTTTCAAAGACGAACCTCGCTACTGTCGTAGTGGTACAATCCACAACTGGTGCAGCTTCCTCCCACCTAGTGAGATAGTAGGTTGCAGTAATGATGTATCGTGCACCAGTATGCTTCCCTAGTGGATTAACAGGACCCACAAAATCCATAACCCATTTATCAAATGGTTGCAGGGTCACCTGCTGTACCAGTAGCATCTCATCCCGCCGTGATGGTTTACTGACACGCTGGAAGACATCGTAGCTCCTCGCATAGTCTACGGCATTGTTATGCAACGTAGTCCACCATAGTCCAGCATGCAACACCTTTTGTGCAGTAGCCCATCCTCCATAGTGGCCTCTCGCAATTCCTCCATGTGCTTCTTTCAGAATGGGACCCTAGTCATGCAGTAAAATACACCATTGCTAGATTTCATCCGGTCCAAGCTTATATAACTATCCAACAATTAATTGAAAATTAGAAGCCTTTACTACCAGCTGCTTCTTTTGGCTAGTTAACGTGTGCTTTGGGGAAACACCAGTGGCAAAAAAATGAATAATGGGTGCATAGTGATCATCTGTGATGTCAACATAGAACAATTGCACATTTGGCAATCTGTCATCAATATTGGTCGGTTCTTCACCATTCTCGGTGCGAGACAGATGATCCGAACTAGTGTTCAATCTCCCTTCCTTCACAACTATTTCAAAATCAAACTCCTGGAAGAGTAACATCCATTGACAGATCTTGCCCCCCAACATAGCCTTATTGACCAGGTATTGCAAAGCAGAATGACCGGTGAACATCTTGAAATGTCCTCCCAATAAGTAATGCTGGAAATTTTGCAATGCATAAACCATCTCCAAGCCTTCCCTTTCCGTCATTGTATAATTTTGTTTAGAAAATGACATCTTTCTACTGGCATATGTGATTGGGTGATCCAGTTCGTCCTCACCCGGTTGCACAAGAATGACCCCCAGTGCGATAGAAGAAGCGTCGACATGCACATGGAAATCCTTATCCCAATCAGGAAAAACTAGTATGGGCGCAGAGGCCATCTTGGATTTCAAAGTGTCAAAACTTCCTTGACATTCCTGAGTCCATTCATAGGCTACATCCTCCTTTAGTATTTTCTCCATGGGGGCAGTAATCGCAACGTATCCTTTGATAAACTTGCGATAGTATCCGGTATGCCCTACTGTGGCCCAAATCATTTTGACATTATTCGGTGGTGGTATACTGAGGATTAGTACAATCTTCACTGGATCGACCAATAGACCTTATCTGAAGACTATGTGCCCCAGTGGCATGCCAAATGGTGCACAAAAAATACACTTTTTTAGAGTTTAAGGTGATCTGATGCTATCGACACCTTTCCGGCATCAGTCGTAGGTTGTCCAGATGGTTCCTAATTAGTCCATAGACAATCTAGTCATCCATATACACTTGCAAGAACTTCTGAATAAAATATTTAAATACAGCGACAACTACGTGAGAGAATACAGCTGGTGCATTCTTCAGCCCAAACGACATGACTGAATATTGAAAACAACACCACCCAGTGACAAACGTAGTCTTATGGTGATCCTCCTTCATAATCCGGATCTGGCGGTATCCTAAGAAGTCATTTGTGAAAGAATACATCTCCTGGCAGCTTATGCCTTCAAGAAATTCGTTTGTAAAAGGGGTCAGGAACGGATCATGTACGCATGCATCATTCAACTTCGTTAGGTCAATGCAAATGTGGATTTATCCTGTCTTTTTATCTTGGACCACCATAGGACTGATCCACTCAGACTCTTCTACATGCTCGATGATCCCAGCATCAAGCATCCAGTCAATCTCAGCCTCCACATGGTCCTTGTATCGTGGATTCAGTCGATATGGCCTTTGTTGCATTGGTTTGGCATCTAGTTTTAACATGATTTTCATCTCCCCCAGGTCTCCTAAAATTCCCTTCATCTCTAAAAACCATGTTGGAAAAAGGTCCTGGAATTCATGTATCAAGTCTTTGATCTTGTCCATGGTCTCCTCATCCCAGTAGTCTTCGACATTGGAAAATTTTGGGTTCTCTGTCGACCTAATGTTGATTTTCTAGATCCTCAACAACTGAATCATCGAGTTCGTCGGTATGTCTGGGGCTGCGACATCATGGCTTCCTTCTGAATATGGAATATTAACATTCTGCAACTCATCGTCATCTTCAAGTTCCCCAAACAAGTTGTAGCAGGTCATCATGGAGTGGATAGAACAATGCGCATGTGGAATGACGGGATAGGTGACAGGGGTGACCTTGAGTACGACATCGTGGATGATTTGTAAAGCATTGCATACCTTTGGGTTGATGTCCTCAAAACTAAATGTCTGCGCAAAACAAACATGATATTTCTATGTAACTTTTCCGCCACATACCAGGATCTCAGTACTTCTTCCAGAGTGTGAACAAAGGCGTGGACCCATTCATCTCTGGGTTGCGACACCCATAAAGTCTAACACTCGATTAAATAATTGGTGGGATCATTCCATCCATCATATCTCCCAGCATGATAGACCTCTAAATCACTGAAGCACACCATCATCAATCTGTGGCACTGTTCCCAAACATGGATCATCTGTTTGGTGTCGCCCACCATCGAGCCAGAGTATCTTTCAATGCTACATTGAGATCCTGTATCCTTTACGGTGCAAACAATTTCTCTCCAAATTCATGAAAGAACTCTGATAGTCCCAGAAGTCCATAAATGGGAAACTCGATAATCTCATTTGCAACATGTCGGAGAGACTGTGTAATCAACCCACATTTCCTGAATGATACTTCATGCAACCTATTCTGCCAATTTTCTGGAGCATCATCAGAGTCAGAGGACATGGAAATTGCGCTGCGCCATCCAAGTTTTCCATCGATGGTAGGATAGATATAGTCTTTAGAGATGTTATAAGCGTGATCCCAACTTCTTCGGCTTCATCCTTTACAGGTTCAATATATCACCGTCCCTCCTGAGGGTCCATAGGAGCAATGACCCTGGAATCCCGGGTTTTAAATTTCATAACTCATTTTTTGAAGTTGATAACTGCCATGCTATCATTAGCCCTGTTATAACTAGATATTTTTCTTAGTTTATCTATTCTTTTTGTCCTAATTTTCAACCGTTGGTTTAAAATGATTTTACATTTTATGTTGATTTTTTGACAATCAATAATTTTTGTTGGATTTAATGCTTTTAATGGTTGAATTATTTCATTATTTTAGTTTTAAGGTTTGTCTTTTGGGATTATTAGTTAATATGTATATATTTAAGCTTTCAAAAACTTATAATAAAATTTTATTCCAAGTTTTCTTTATAATCTAACCCTCATTTTGAGTCCATTGTCAAATATTTTCATGAGGAGATTTCTGTAGCAGCTCTGTTTTTCCTGTTTTTGTCATTATCATTGGGAGAAGATTACGAGGTGATGGAAATGAATTATGGAAAACAAAAAGAGGTTTTTGTCCACAACAGACTCATCCAAAAATATCTCTCTCATTGTTGCAACATCTATTATCATTTGATATATTTTAATTCATCTTTCTGGGCTATTTGCAGGGTTTGAATTATTTAATAATTTCCTGTTTTAGTCACAAATTTGCAGCACGCATTCCAATCAATTGAAGGGGAATTTTTAAACACCTAGAGAGGTTTTTGTTCATAACAAAATCATTTAAAAAAAATCTCTCATTTTTTTCACAGGTTTCCTAGATCAAGATATATGAAGGCGTCTTTGAGACCCAAATTTTCAGAAATTCGCCAAATTTCCCCAAATCCGATTTGCTATCTTTGGGTTACTTGTCTTTAAATATTTTGAGTTATCATGTAACTAATTGATGTAAATGTTTCAAATTTAGACCTAGAAGGTATTTATGGAACTACTTTACCTTTGTAGTGATAGAAGGAAGACAAACATACAGTTTTGGAGTGGGATTTTTCACTCAAGGAGAGGCTTTTGGAGCTTTGATTTCTCAAGCTAGCATTTATAACTCTTATGTAAGTGGATGACTGTTATTGATTATATGTAAACTGATAATCCATTTTACCTATCATGATTTTTCATTTATGATCTGGTGGATTTCTCAGTCTACAATTTCATTTCTTGTTTAAAGGTTTATTCATGTAAATGCTTGTAGCCTGTGGGTGGAATTAGTATTTCATGTGTAATGTTTATGGCTTATTGGGATGTGTTTGATCCCTGGTTTATATAAGTTGCATGATTCAGTTCTATATTAGCTTGTGGATGTTTATTTCCTCCTTGCTGATGAAGTTTTTTAAACCAAAACCCTAAAAACCTATTTTACTTAATTTTATTTTATGGATTGTGTTGGCTTGTTCTTTAGTAGCCTAAGAACAATTTCTGGCACTAACATATTTGGTGTCGTTTCCAGGGACGAAGCTAAAGTATATATTCCTTGGGATATCATTATTCATATGATTTTGAGAGGCGAACAAAGTTAGAAAATCTTTTAGACTACAATTTTTCACCGACGACTCCACGATTAAAGATTCCACTGCAAGGATAATTTTGTTGACAGAAAAATGAAGAAGCCAAATGGAAAGACTGGGTATCAGCTTGTTACTTTCACCCATGAGTTTTTTTTCTTATTCATCAGTTCTTTCATGTATTTTCCATTGCATGTCAAAAGAATTATTTTTTGTTTTGTTTATTTCGATGATCATAAACCTTCAGGTACATATCCCTCTTTGGAAGAAGAAAGTATACATTCTTCTTCTTTTATTGATGTTGATCCTGTTCCTTTATTTGAAATACGTGTGCAACATGATATACATATACCCATATCTCTTGAACCTAATTATTCTATTCATCTTGTAGAGAATAAAGTTGATCTATTACCTTCTACCATCACTGCTGA
Source organism: Pseudotsuga menziesii (assembly GCA_001517045.1). NCBI lineage: Eukaryota > Viridiplantae > Streptophyta > Pinopsida > Pinales > Pinaceae > Pseudotsuga > Pseudotsuga menziesii. The sequence goes on from LPNX010069228.1 coordinate 62,117, forward strand.
AACTTGTGAACAGCTTGTTGAACCTCATTTTCAACTCACAGATTTTCAGTCTAGACTCACACAGAAGATGTTTAAACCTCTTAGGCTGCCATCTCTCTTACATCCTTACCCTTCCTACTTTCTTGAATATCTTCCCCATTTTACTGGAAAAGACCATATTACAACAGAGAAGCATTTAGGATCTTTTCATAATTTCATTGATAATTTTGAAATCATGCATGAGGATGTTGTCATGAGGTTATTTTCGAAATCCTTTGCTGGAGATGTTGTGTTTGGTTCCAAAATTTAAAAGCTGATTCAATTGGGTCATGGGAAGAGTTACATGATGTCTTTTTGAAGTATTGGGGTAAGAATAAATCTTATGATAAAATTCTTTCCAAATTTTATAGTTTGAAAAGGGAGAATGATGAGCCAATTAATAAATTTAATTGGAGGTTTCAAAGTTTTTATATCAGTATGCTTACGGAGATCAGACCTTCGGAAAAACTTGTTATGTTATATTATGTTATGGTTCAACATTCAGATCTTGTCTTTTTCCTGTTAGAAAGGAAATCATCATCTTTAAGACAATTGTTTGAGGATGCAAAAGGAGTGGAGGAGAACATCTGAGCTTGAAAAATGCTTTGAGATCAGGCTCATGTTGAAGATATACAAGCTTAGGAACATGAATAAGAACGTAGGTATCATTCAGAATTAAGACAGTTTTCTTCATCATTTTCAGATTTTCATATGAACAAGGATATAAATGACTCTTGTGTTGATTCTTCATATTGATTTGTTGACTTTTTCGATGATAATATACTTTCATTGGATTATAGTAGAAATTTCCTAGTTGCTGCTCTTCAACCTCTTACTATTGATATAAGGAATAAGTTGCCATTCTTGACTTATGGTCACTTTCAAAATTTTATTTGTTCAAGTTTTGATCAAGGGCTTTATTTAAAGGTCGAGAAGCAGTTTGAAAAGCCCTTGGTTTCCATTCTTGATCCAAAGTTTAAAAAGAATAGCAATGGAGAAAAAGATAATGCTTCACTTTATGATGAATATAATGAATCATTGAAGTTTTAAATTGGAAATTTCATGATCACGTGGCTTCTTGGATGGAGTTGTATTTTTCAAAGGTTTCGAATGCTCTAGCTTTTAGCATACTTCCTATTTCCAGTCATAAGTATCAGCTGCCTACAGACTCTTTATTGCATTTATAACATCTTTTGTGGGTTTTCTCAAATAGTAGCATGCATGGAATTATGATTCTTAGTCAAATGGTTTCTTGGCTTCACTAGAAGTATGATTACACTTGATTGGGTTGTTTCCTCTGACTAGAAGTAGGAGTAAATAGAAGAATAAGCTCGATATACGAGCATGTAGATTCTTTTCAATATGCAAGTTTGTAGCAGTATTTTGTCATTTCAGAGGTATGTGTTTAGATTTTGAGAAAGTTTCATAGATTTGGTAAATGACTCCATCACCCGATGAATAAGGCACAAGGTCTACATGTTCTTGAATCCTCACAAGGAGGACTTCATCCCGCGGCAAAAGCCAGATGTTATAAATAGATCTTGTTCTTCAGTTATTTTTGTCCTAATTTTCAACCGTTGGTTTAAAATGATTTTACATTTTATGTTGATTTTTTGACAATCAGTGATTTTTGTTGGATTTAATGCTTTTAATGGTTGAATTATTTCATTATTTTAGTTTTAAGGTTTGTATTTTGGGCTTATTAGTTAATATGTATATATTTAAGCTTTCAAAAACTTATAATAAAAGTTTATTCCAAGTTTTCTTTATATCTAACCCTCATTTTGAGTCCTTTGTCAAATATTTTCATGAGGAGATTCTTGTAGCAGCTCTGTTTTTCCTGTTTTTGTCAGTATGATTGCGATCATATTACGAGGTGATGGAAATGAATTATGGAAAAAAAAGAGGTTTTTGTCCAAAACAGAATCATTCACAAAAACCTCTCTCATTTTTTCAACAGCTATTATCCTTTGATATATTCGAATGCATCTTTGTGGCCTATTTGTAGGGTTTGAATTATTTAATAATTTCCTGTTTTAGTCACAAATGTTCAACACATATTTCGATCAATTGAAGAGGAATTTTTAAAAACTAAGAGAGGTTTGTATTCATAACAGATGCATTTAAACAAACCTCTATTAGTTTTTTCACAGGAATCCTAGATCGAGAGATATGAAGGCGTCTTTGAGACCCAAATTTTCAGAAATTCCCCAAATTTCCCCAAATCCGATTTGCTATTTTTTGGGTTAATAGTATTTAAATATTTTGAGTTATCATGTAACTAATTGATGTAAATATTTCAAATTTTGACCTAGAAGGTATTTATGGAACTAATTTACTTTTGTAATGATAAAAGGAAGACAAACATACAGTTTTGGGGTGGTATTTTTCACTAAAGGAGAGGCTTTTAAAGCTTTGATTTCTCAAGCTAGCATTTATAACTCCTATATAAGTGGATGAATTTATTGATTATATATAAACTGATAAGCCATTTTACCTATCATGCTTTTTCATTTCTGATCTGGTTGATTGCTCAGTCTACAATTTCATTTCCCGTTTAAAGGTTTATTCATGTAAATGCTTGTAGCTTGTGGGTGGAATTAGTATTTCATGTGTAATGTTTATGGCTTATTGGGATGTGTTTGATCCCTAGTTTATCTAAATTTCATGATTCAGTTCTGTATTAGCTTATGGATTTTTATTTCCTCCTTGCCGATGAAGTTTTTTAAACCAAAACCGTAAAAATCTATTTTACTTAATTTTATTTTATGAGATTGTGTTGACTTGTCCTGTAGTAGTCTGAGAAAAAATTCTGGCACTAAAAATCCCATCCAATCCCTAGTAGCACGGGATAGGAACCACCATATTCTACTACTTCTATCACATCAAAGTTAGCATGTGTTTTCATACCTTCAATGTTGACAACCAAATTTGAAATGCAACCAATGGGCTGAACCTTCGCCTGATTTGCTAGTCGCAACTGTACTGGCGACCATCCCAATGTTGGATTTCCCATCAATTGCCAGGTTTGCTTGGTCAGAATGTTTACATCTGATACAGGATCTAGAATGACCTAGTCAACCTCATAATCTCTGATCTGGATATTCATCCTCATTTCCTTGCTTGTCATCCTATTTTGTAAAGAATCCACAGTAGAATCCTTCACTGTCTTATCCGGGTGGTGCAATAACGTCTCAAGCTCGACAAGGGTGTCAGAGTCCCTTGCCAGTGATAGAAAACTCTCAAAGAACTGTCACAAGGTACCATGCTTCTGCAATGGTCTTGCCTCTACAGATGGATCAAAAGAAAATGGCATATCAACAATTGGTAACTTACTTGGATTTCTCCTGATTGCATTCTTTGCGCCAAAGAAGGTGTCTTTCTTTATCGCAATATAAAATGAAACCTTTTTCTTGCCAGTGAGCTGAACTTGCAGTCACGGTCCATCGTCTCCAGTTGTCGCACCGGCGTCAATGACGATCCCAACATCTACATCCTTCATTCGCGGCTCAGCCTGAATTGTTGCAACTGTTGGACCTTAATTCAAGTTCAATGGTGGGTTCTGATTCAATGGCTAATTCATCGATTGGTTCTGAGTCTGAGGCTAGTTCTGAGTCTGATTCTATGGTGGAACCTGGTTCTGCATTATCAGTTGGCTCTATACTTGGAACGTAGGATGATTCTAATTCTGCACGTTATTTAACTAAGGAATATTTCTAGCCTACCATTTTGCAATCAACTGAGGGTAGCTTTCAACATTATGATCACTGGCTGCATAGTATGTACACTACACATGAGGTCACTCCCTCTGATAATGTCCAAATACCCCACAGGTGTAACACTGGATTGATTCACGACCTCATCCTCCTCCTCGATCAAATCCTCCTCCTCAACCTCTAAACCCTCTGTGGAATCCTCCTTGTTGAAACTGTGGTTGGGCCATCTATTGTTGCAGTGGGTTTGGTTGCCGTTGGACATAGTGCATAGCTTAAACATATTGTGGCTAAATATACTGTAGTCGTGGTGCCTGGTTATACTGTAGTTGTACCACCATTTGCAGCGGAGGTGCAAACTACGTCCGCGCTGTAAACTGTTGCTATGGTTATGCAAGGACAAACTGCAATGGAGGTGGTGGTGTATACGGTACTTGTGCTGCTGGTTGCACTATTTGTGGCTATGCTTGTGCTATTTGGGGGTCCTCACATTTCACAAAATATGACTCATATGTCCTTCCCTGGAGAAAATCATAAGCTCGATAGTTTTTATCATCATGTCCTACTGACTGACAAAATGTACAGTACAAATTTTATGCCTTGGTAACCATCTTTTGCATGTAATCACAGTTCTCATATTGATGCCCATAGACCTGACATATGTGGCACCATGGTACACCAGCACAGCTCAACGGATTCGGGGCTCTTGACAACAAATAATTTCGAAACGTCGAACAAGTGTCCTTGGTATGTCCGTTTGCATGGAAATGGGTGCACCAAAGATCATAACAATCTTCCTTGGCCTTTTTGATATCTTGCAGTTGGAGCATCAAATTGACCAACTGCACTTGAATTTGGTTCATTCTGACCACAGATTCTCCTACTCGTGATGCCTCCAATTTCATCACGGTCTCCAGAGCCTCACTTTGTGTCACAATATTTTGCTGCATTAGTGGCTGTCGGATATGAGGGACAAGTGCGGCGATGAACCATTCCTTGTGCTGAACATTGCTCATCTGAAAACTAACCCGAGCCATCAATGTCTTAAACCACTAATCAAAGTCCCAAATCATCTCATTGGGAAACTCTTTGATCTCTTTCAATTTAGTAATATACTAAGCCTCAGACTTCAACCTCTTGAATCCTTCAAATAACCATGTTTGGATCTCATCCAATGTCTTTGTGGTACCTACCTAGGGAATCCACGTGAATCTCATGAACCATTCCAGCGCACGGCCCCTCAGAGTAGTGGCCAGCTGAATTTTCTTAAAATCATCATCGACAGTTTGTCAGGAAGTCCAGATCACCTCACATAAGAACCATTACTGCTTTGGATCATCAGTGCCATTTCCATTGAATATCAGTAACTTCATTTCATCGCCTGCCATTCTAGGCCTTCTTCCTCCTGCTGGTGCTCTATTACTAGACTGTTGCTGACACATCGAGCAAGTTAATGCAGAGTGTGTAGTTTTTCCTTGTGGTGGAGTAGTGCACGAAGGTGTGGGCATGTTACTGATGGGGTTCGATCATGTTTTCCTTCCGGGCATAATGTGGGCTTGGTCATCCTTGTTGTCACAAAAAGGTCGCTTCGTCCTATGTGGTTGTTCTTCATGGCATCGCACTTCGATCATAGCAGGACCTTCTCCTGTCCTCTGCCTCTTCTCTCGAAACCTTTCTCCTCCCCTTATACAACCACTTGTTTCCTCGGTGACCTTCACATTCTCACCAGAACTCATGCCCATCTACACCTTACCTTTTCATGCATCTCCCCCCTTCCATCGCAATGCCTACATCATCTGCACACCATAGTTCCACTACTCTTTTTCCATCTTTAGAATATCTTTTTCACAGACCAGTTTCTTAATTGACAGTTACAGCGACAACAAGAATCTTCCTTGAGGTCCATATAAGAACTCCATTTCTACTTCACTAAAGGAATTATTGGTGTCAACTGCAAACTCGGTGATGTATTCTTCGAAGATACTATCCAACCATACTTCAACTACCCGCGATTCCTTATTGTTGGTTTCTTGTAACTCCTGGATCAACTTCAGGGTCCTAGATGTTGGCTCTCCTCCTTGGAAGTTTGTCTTCTTCATAGTGAAATTTTCCATCCATTCATGCAAAAGGATAGGAAATTCATAAAAGAGCCATTCGTGTGGATCGTCGACAACTTTGAATTCTGATTTTTAGCTTCCGCAAACTCCCGTAACTTTAGATCAAACCACCCTTCGATCTTCGGTCGAGTCGGATGCCAAAACATATCCTCCATTTAATAGAAACTCAGTCCCGGCAACAAAACCATTTTTTGGTGAAGCCCACCAACAAAGCCTCATTGACAAGGGTTCTTACTCTGTTGATGCCCAACCAGCGCAATCTCCCTAAGCACCAACCCGAATAGGTTTTACCTTGCCCAGCAACATCTGCGGAGCAGACGAAGTCTCACCCAAAATGTTCAAGGGAGACCTATTGAAACCAAGTTTTCGGTAGTGGGGATGGAGGATATGGGGATTTGATAGGGAGACACCATAATTGCTAGATCCAGAGATTTGTAGTTGACGTTAAGTCATTTCCATGACTTGCATAGTGCATTCAGAACTATGTAGTCATTATAGATTCATTTCCACAGCATCATAAAGTTGTCACAATATCTCTAATACCGCAGCATTTTTCATAAAACGTATCAACTCATAGTGCAACAGAAAGTAGCAGACTTTAAAATAGATCGCATTAATATAGCAGAAAGAGACTAAATCATAGCAACATCATAACAAAACAGGCCACAACATCATAACATATTAGATTGCAGTAATGATAATAGACAAGATTTGTGCAACAACTGTCATATCATATTAATCTTGCCCAAAGGATCCAAATTACACAATTCTTCTCCAAAACCAGATGCTGCATACATCAGGAAAACCTAGATAAATTGCAAATACACAGAAAATTATTCAAAAAGAAGATTGCACTAGACCTTATGTGATAATTTCTTATGCGATTCTCCTATGATGATCATGATCCTCTCCTTCTCCTCTACTTGCAAAACTAGATCTATAAATAGGCTTGCACCTTTACATTGAGGGTCCACTTCTAACTAACTTATAACTTCTAATGACCTATTGCAACAAAAATTGGTCAAATAATATATAAAATATTCAAAGCGGTTATTCTTTCGCCCATCGTGCTGATCTGATCTTGCGCAGTATCGCGTGAGCTTGTGCAACTGTCGTGACGCTACGCAACTCACTTACCAAAACCCTTGCCAACATTTACCATGGTATCAATTTTTTCATACTCGAGGACATCAACAAGAGGAATGTGTATATCTCCAAAAGGTAGTATCAAAAACTGCAAACTTGTTCTGTAATTTTTTTCACTCTGTTGGTCACAAAGAGAAGGATTGTATAGCATATGACCCGCTCCAAGAAATGACAATAGATACATATTACATGAAGGGAGAAGAGAACCGATCAACAGAGATGCCACCACTATAGCAACCACCATAGCTGTGGTTTGCTCCACCACAACTATAGTATAATAAGATGTAGTATGCTCCACAATAACAAAGGTATACTCATATGTAGTATACTCAATCGCAGTATGTTCAACCGCAACCGAATCCACTGCAACAACAGAATTTGAATCAACCACAGTACCAACAACAAACATGATTTAGAGGAGTATGAAATAGAGGTTTCAGTCGATGAGGAGGATGAGTTCATGTACTTGTGCAATGTTACAATTGTAGAGTATTGTGGCACTACCAACAAGATTTCTGAAACCTTTAGTTGCAATGTACCTACTATACTGCTGCAAATCATACTATTGAATATTGTTTGCAACTGATTGCGAAGTGGTAAGCGAAGAATTTTTCACCATCACAGGAAACTAGAATCCAATTGGGAACCAGAATGCAAATCAAGATGTAAACCAACCTCAGAATCAGAATCAAGGGCCGACTATAGGGAATATTTCAGCAGAACCTAGGAGGCAACTTACAAATGTTGCAGTCATCACTCGAGGAGGTACGACCATGGGAGATGATGGTCCAATCCTGCAGATCCGATTGGATACTCAAAATAAGGTATCATTCAATGTTGACACCGATAAAGAGACATTATTTTATACAAGGGACATAATCAAAAGAGACATGGGTAAGTAACCTATCTATGAAATTCCATCTGCTTTTGATTTGACACTTGTAGAAGGACCTTCATGGAAGGTTGGAACTTTCCAAAATTTCTTTAAAAGTTGTATGTCGCTAGAAAAATATCCTGATGCGCTAGCCGAGATCACAAGTCTTTTATACTGACCAGAGAAAGGCTAACATGACTACACTATGAAATCCTTGCACAAGAAGAAGTCCAGAAGGGAGATGTAAATGATTAACCAAATTGGTGATTATGATGTGGAATCAGTCATTATGTATCTAGGTTCGAATGTCAACAATTTAACAAAACATACATGGGAGAAGATGGGAAACCATAGTTGGTTTGGTCCCTTGTACAACAGAGACTAGAAAATCATGCCTGAGTATCACCAATTGGGCGAGTACCACACTTACTGGTGGAAGTAGAAGGGATGAAGACATATGCATATTTTGATGTTATCGAAATTGTTGACTAAGGTATCTCATATCCCACGCTATTGGGGATTAGGTGGGATAATGACAATATGGTAGTGATCAATTTCAAGAAAAGAGTAATAAATTTTGAGAACTGCGATATTTGAGTCATACCCCCATTGGATCCAAGTGAGGGAATAATATATGTCAAACCAGTGAAGGAGGAGGTCGTAGGGGGATGGGATGATGCATACAATATTTCTAAATACTACATCCACCCCACTGCATACAGGGACCTGGGATGGTGAAGTTATAGCTCCACATCTTTGGATTCTGATGATGTACTGGAAAAATTGTAGAATTGATTACACGAGGTATCAATTTGCAAGTGTGGGTGAGTCACTTAGTTGCTACGTTGGGTCACCACGGAGGTTATTGAGTTACTGACGTATGAAGGGATACCTAATTTAACTGATTTTATTGATGAGTTTGAAGACAAGGTCTTAGAACCACATCAACTATTTTCATTGGAGGAGGCACTGAAGGTGTTGAAATTATTCAAATAACTGAGAGGGGGGGAGGGGAATCAGTTATTTCTAAAGCTTAAACCATTTTCAATATTTAAACCATTATTAATGATTATAGATTTGTAGTTATGATAATGAATCAAGTATAACAAAAGGAATGATGATCATCAATCACACACATGATAGAGACACACAAATATTTATCTTTATTTGAGCACCTACTCAAATGAGGCTGCAACCTCTGTTTACAAATTCCTTCTTTCGGAGAGCACCAACCCTCATGTTTTTCCTAGCAACCACTAAACTAACATTCTCCATCTACTACTGGATGGAAGCACCAACTTCCACTTGTACAGGCTCTAACTTATACAAAGAAGAAAACATTTTTTTCTTAGCACCAACCTACCACTCTTGTTCCTTATATTTAAACACGTTCACTACAATATGTAGAAAAACAAGTATAACAATGCATACCAAATTTGTTCTGATCTAATTTTGGATTTATTTATTCATGTTTGTTCCCCTCATTGTCTATGTTTTGGATATTATTGAAAGAGCTCATACTCATCTTTCATTCCAAAATCCCCACTTCAATGAGGTCCATGCACCATATCTCTTCCTGCAGAGAGCACACCCACATCTCTTCACCCGGATCCTCTTATACTTAAAAAACTTTGAACCCTTCACCTGTTTGTACTCCTGACTGTTCATTTTCATAACTGATCAAAACCGTTCGATGCCTGAGATAACCCAACAACGCCAAAATTAAATTGTCCCTGCAATTGTAGATCGTGTGGTAGAGATTTGAAGGTGCCGAAGATCTATGACTAGAATCAATTTCGTTGGTGAAAGAGTGTGGAGGATAAAAGGGAAGTCGAGTTGTGAAACCTAAAACTAATTGTTGGGATTAGGATCAATATCGATGAAGGATATTAATAACCAAAATAGATCAACGACTGTGAGTTATTTTGCAGGGAAAACTAGAACGAATTAATAAAATACTAATGTGCACGAAATTTATATCAAATCCACCTTATGATATTTGAGGTCCACTGTCAATCTATATCTGACAGTCCTCATCTATTTCACAGATTCAACTAGTAGGTGAGATAACGACGGATATGGGAGTGGAATTTTAATGCAATTTAGTTTTGTTCTATTTGGAGTCCATCATTGATTGAAGTTGGAATATATCCAATGCGTGAGGATGATTTCTCTCATTGAAATAGCTAGAGTATAAACACAAAGGCTCGACGTGAAATTACTATGAAATCCAATTCACCACAAAATTGGAGTCCTCTCTTTGTTGAGTGTTTCCTAGGACATTGGCTGGGTTGGTTAGATTTAACGGTTCTGCTAAATTTAGAACCGACTAAATTGTGTGACATTCAATGTAGATACTACATTAAAGAGGTGTCTAGCATCTGATTTCTGCCTTCCGATTTCCACCTTCTGCATTCCGCACTCCACTAGTGGACACCGAGTTGCTAAAACCCATATTATTTTATACTTTGATTTCTTATCTTCCGCATTCCACCTTCCACTTTTCACCTTCTGCATTCCGTTGGCGTCCACCGGGTTGTAGAAACCCCTATTATTTTAGACTTTGATTTCTCATCTTCCACCTTCCACCCTCCTCTTTCTTCCTTCTGCTTTCCACCTTCCTTATTCCACTGGTGGACTCTAGGTTACGGAAACCCATATTATTTTAGACTTTTATTTCTCATATTCCACATTTCACCTACCGCTTTCTGCCTTCTTCTTTTCTTTTGAACCGTTTATTTCTTTGTAGGTTCACTCATGACCATCGGATCTGTTCATCATATTTTCTTTCAAACTTTGTAGGTTTACTCCTGACCATCGAATCTTTGTACAAACTGTCGATTCTTCAGAGTCTTTTTCTTATTTTTCTGACTCCTCTACTTATCTAGATCATATTCTATGTTTTTCCATCAATGACAACCATATCACAATCTGATCTGTTTCCATATGATTGCAATACCTATCATAATTCCAACAATCTCCCCCTTTGGCATTGATGGAAACCTTCAATTTCTTGATGCATGTTGTACTTGTAATCACCAGTTGTTTATCATCTATAGAAAAAACAACTTCTCCCCTTTTGACATCAATGTCAAAGAATATTCTATAGCACAACTCCCCCTATCAAAGTAGACATGTTAGTTGGAATAAGATATGATGCCCAACTTTTGGTGTAGATACTCAAACTATGTCTTTGGTAAGATTTTAGTGAAGATATCAACAATTTATTCTGTATAAGGAATAAAATTCAATTGAACCACTTTGTTTGTAACCTTCTCCCTTAATAAGTGATACTTAATAGGTATGTGCTTAGTCTTTAAATGAAGGACATGATTTTTGGACATACTAATGACGCTAGTATTATCACATTGGAGAGGAATGGGATCAACATATTTTACCTCCAAGTCTACCATTGTCTGGATCATATAGATTATTTGTGTACAATAGGTGGCAGCAGCAATGTGTTCAAATTCTATAGTGGATAAAAATATCAAGAATTTCTTCTTACTCAACCATGCAACTAAAGAATCACCCAAGAAGAATGCACCTCCATTTGTGCTCTTTATTTCATCCAAACAATTTTCCCAATCAACATCTGAATATGCAGTTAACTGAATATTATAATTTCTAGGATACCAGAGACCATAAGTCACTGTGCCCTTCAAATATTTAAATATCCTCTTAACAAACACCAAATTACTTTTCTTAGGAGTAGACTGAAATATTCCTACCATTCCAACAACTTGCATTATATCAGGATGAGATAATGTGATGTATAAGAGACTTCCTATCATTGAACGATATGTTATTTGATCAACATTAGGTGAGAGATCATCCTTTATAACTTTACAACCAACAACCATAGGTTTACTAACAACCATAGGTTCAACATATCCTTCAAATACTTCTCTTGGGAGAGAAATGAACCTTCAGAACTATGAATAATGCAAAGACCATGAAAGAATGACAATTCTCCTATCATTGAAATCTCAAACTCAGATTACATGGAATTAGAAAACCACTCTATAGAAGAATCATTAGTGCATCCAAAAATAATGTCGTCCACATACACCAAAACAACTAATAGATTATCACCTTCATATTTGATATACAAGTTACTATCAATGATACCTTTCTTGAAACCTTTGTCATGTAGATATTTATCTAGTCTATAATACTAGGCTCTTGGTGCTTGTTTCAATCCATATAGAGCCTTCATCAGTTTGCAGACATTTCCAGAATTATCTGTCAGTTGGAAGCCTTTAGGTTTCTCTATATAGACTTCTTCTTCTAGATCTCCATTGAGAAAAGATGACTTAACATCTATCTGATACACTTTGAAGTTCTTATGACTGGAATAGGCAAGAAACATTCTGATAGCTTCCAACCTTTCCATTGGTGCAAAATTTTCATCAAAATCATGTCCCTCAACTTGTGCATACCCCTTACAGACCAGTCGAGATTTATTCCTCACAATTTGTCCTTGCTAATTCATCTTGTTTTTAAACATCCACTTGGAGCCTATTACATTATTATTTGCAATTCTAGGGACCAAATCCCAAGTATTATTTTTCTCAATCATATCAAGCTCTTCATTCATGGCTTTAATCCAATATTCATACTCACTAGATTTTTCAAAATTATTAGGTTCCATCGTAGATAGGAAAGCAATCTGAGATTGTTTTGAAGCTTTAATCAACTTCCTTCTTGTCTGAACTCCTTTATTCTTGTCACCAAGTATCTAATTTTTCAGGATGATTCTTCTTAATGATTCTGGAAGGTGGTTTTGTTTCTGTCTGCTATCTTGAATCTTCCTGAATGTTTGCACTTTCATCATCTGACTATGAATCTTATTTTTCTGATTCTTGGACCTGTTCTTCCTTAACTTCAACCGTATCTTCTGTATTTGGTTCAACACTACTTACTTGAATATCTTTTATAGGGATTCCTTCACCGATTTTAATGTCAATACAATCAACCAATTTATGCATCCTCATATTATAACAAGTGTATCCTTTACTGTTTGCACCATATCCTAAGAAAATACCTTCATCATCCCTGTCATCATATTTTCCAACATGTTCATCATTAATTTTAATATAACATTTACTTCCAAAGACTTTAAAGTGTTTGATAGAAGCAGGTATTCCAAATCATAGTTCATAAGGAGTCTTATCACCGTTTGGCCTTAAGTGAGCTTTGTTAAGAATATGGACAACTGTGTGAATTGCCTCTAGCCAATATGTTTGATAAATATTCCTTTCATTCATCATTAATCTTGCCATCTATTGTATTGACCTATTCTGTCTCTCAACTACTCCATTCTTCCGTGGAGTCCCTATAATAATGTATTCTCTTTTAATTCCATGTTTATCACAAAAATCTTTGAAGTCTCTTAAACTGAACTCTCCTCCTCTATCATATTTTATTTCCTTCAGTCTCTTTCTTGTTTGATTCTCAGTCAGAGCCTTGAAAAATTTGAACTTTTCAAATACTTCAGATTTTTCTTTCAGAAAAGAAACCCATGCGAGTCTAGAATAATCATTAATGACCAACATAAACTATCTTTCTCTTATTGTGCCTTCCTTTCTTGATGGTCCACACAAATCCATATGTACTAACTGAAGTGGTTTGTCTGTTGATGTGAAGTTCTTGGATTTAAAATTGTGTGCGAATCAATTTCCCATTTGACAAGGTTTACAAACAAAGTCATATGGATTTAATATTTTTGAAAGATCTTTTACTTCCCCAATATTGTTCACAATCTTTATTATATGATCAAAGTTTAAATGTCCAAGTCTCCTATGCCAAAGCCAGCTTTCATAATACTTGCTTAGATTCCATTCTTCTTTTCCTTCTTTCAAGACATAGACATTGTTTTATGTTCTTATGCCGTTTGCAACCAATTGTCCTGAGGGTACATATTTTATCTTGCAATCTTTAGAAGTGAAAAAAAATCACATCCTCTATCACAAACCTGACTGACACTAAGAAGATTATGTTTTAGTCCATCTACAAACAACACATCTTGGGATTTACCTTTTCCATTAATCAACTTTACCAATCCTTTTCCTTTGATTATCCCTAGAGCGTCATTTTCAAAAGTTACATTTCCTAATTTATTTTCACTTAGAGACAGAAACTTACTTTTATCACCAGCCATGTGTTTGGAACATCCACTGTCAATATACCAGGGGCCTTTTTTCCTTTGAACAGAAAGCACTAAGCCACATTTGTTATTTTCTTTATTCTTCCAAACTTTAGCACTTTCAGCAGGGTAATTCACTCTTGGGTCTATTTTGTAGTCATTCAGGTGACAGTTTGAAGCCTTGTGTCCAAAATTATGACAAACATAACATTCTGGCTCATTGTACAACAGATCAAAAGAGTTGTTATATCTATCATGGGTTATTCCTTTAGTTGTGAACTAAGTTGTATGTTGTTCTTGTTTACTCGCTGACTATCTTGTTATATGTCGCAGTGATTGATTGTTCTTTGATTGCATATTTATAAAATTAAATACATAGTTTGAAATTTTGTGGCCAAAATTAGAGCAACAACAATAGTAACCATGGAAAAAACTTTGGTACCTGAATCTTGGTTGTATTCCCTTTTGTTGAATTTTTTTTTGAGCAATCCCTGGTTGATAATTCTGATCTGAATTTCTGATTCTGGTACTTATTTCATTTCATTTTGTTTGCACAGTATGTTCGCATTCTAAATTTTTGCTGCTTTAAACTTCTTCATAGCCAAGACTTGTTTTTTACCATGGGGACCTTTGCTTAGTAATAATGTTGTCCAGTTCTTTCGAAGCTTTAATACTTGACATATTTTGGTGATACAAAGCTTGGAATTTCTCCAATTCTTTCCTAGTTGTCACTACTTCTTCTTCCAAAGCTTCACATCTCTTTTTCCCTCTTGTTAATTATTGTTTTAGAATATCTTCTATTTTATTTTCCTTTTCGAATTCCAATTTTAACAGGGAAATATCTTCACTTGGTTCTTTACCATTCTTTTCATACTGCATCAATAATTGTTTTTGTTTCCTCTTCTTTAGTTTGAGTTTGTAAATATCCTCCAAAGCTCTAATTAGTTCACCTTCCATATCAACCATATCTTCTTCATCATTCAGGTCACTTCCTATATATTCATTCCCAAAATATTCTAAGGCCATAAGCATAAAGTTATGTCTTTTTCTTCTGAAGAATCAACATCATTTACAAACAAGATTTTCTTTTTATATTTAGCCTCTTTATTGTATTTATTGACTGTATATTTTTCTTCATCATCAGAAGTATGCCTCTTTTTCTTGTGGGGAGATTTAGATGAAAATTGGTCTATTTTACCACAGTTAAAACATTTAAAGGGAATCTTGCCTTTCTATTTACCTAGTCCTTTCTTCAGCCTCCTTACAAATTTTGCCTCAGTCACATCCATTTCAGAATCAGTGTTCTTATTTTCTTCAAAGGATGCTTCTCTAGTGGTGGATTTATATTTACCAATTGTCATTTCGTAGGCTATCAGAGTACCTAGGAGTTGGTCAATAGGAATATTTTTAAGATCACTCAATTCTTCTATTGCAGAAACATCGGGATTAAATATTTTAGGAAAAGATCTTAATTTTTTTTTAACTAAGGATTCTTCATCAATATTTTCACCAAGATGCTTCATAGAATTCATAGTCTCTTCTATTCTAAAGAAATATTTACTGGCATTATTATCCTCATTCATCTTTAGCTATTCAAAGTTTAGTCTATATGTATGTATTTTGGCATCCTTTACTTTCTCATTTCCTTCATAACTTCTTACAAGTTTATCCCGCATCTCTCTCGCAGATTCAGGATGCATCATCATAACAAACTCATCCTTTTCAAGACCACTCAGGTTAGTGTTCATTGCTTTTTAATTAAACTAAATTCCAACTTATCATCTATGGAGGCTAGCACAACTGGCTTTACATAGCCAGTCTCTACTACATCCCAAACATCAACACCTAAGGACATTATATAGGTTCTAATTCTAACCTTCCAAAAGGAAAAAATTGTTCCATCAAATAGAGAACCTTATTGGATGAAGTCCCTTCATAACTTGTCATGTTTAAGCTTACAGATCTACCTTTAAATAAAAGGAACCCGCTCTAATACCAATTGTTGAAATTATTCAAATAAGTGAGGGCAGGGGGGTGAATTCACTATTTCTAAATCTTAAACCATTTTCAATATTTAAACCATTATTACTGATTGCAGATTTACAGTTATGATAATGCATCAGGTATAACAGAAGGAATGATGATCATCAATCACACACACATGATAGAGACAAAAAAATATTCATCTTTATTTGAGAACCTACTCAAATGAGGTTGCAACCTTTGTTTACAAATTCCTTCTTGTGGAGAGCACAAACCCTCATGTTTTTCCTAGCACCCACTAAAATAACATTCTCCAGCTACTAATGGATGGAAGCACCAACTTCCACTTGTATAGGATCCAACTTATATAGAGAAGACAACATGTTTTTCTTAGCATCACCCTCAAGTTTTTCCTTATATTTAAACACGTTCATTACAATATGTAGAAAAAAATATATAACAATGCATACCAACTCAGTTCTGATCTGCTTCTGGATTTGCGTATGCACCCACAACAAAATTTGAGACTGAAATCCGACAGATGTAATGTCTTACATTTGACAGAAACGTGTCTGTTTTTAGACATCACCATTTTTTTTTGTCGTCGGTGGGAATTCGTCATTTATTCTATTACTTTACCAACCTCATCGACATTTTGACAAAGATTCATCCTATTTTGAAGAAGTCTTATATCAATATTTGGTCGAATTTCCAATAGCCCTAGTCGTCGATTTTTCGACAACCCTATATGACAATTTTTCGACAGCCCTAGTCATCTAGTTTTCAACCCCTTACACTGTATATCGGGTAAGTTCTTACATCATTTGGGTGTCAAATGTGCAATGACAATAGGTCTAATTTTCAACATCCCAAGCGAAATTTTCGTCCGATGCATGGCATTGTCGTTGGACATCAATGCTTGGAGTCAGATATTTGACGGGTAGTTGATTTCGGAACTGTAGTAGCATCATCGTATTGGAAGGATATCCAATGATAGCTACCTCTCCTTGGAGGTCGGATAACTGACGATGAAGTATAAATTAATAAATAAATAAAATTCATCATTTTAGCATATATACATGCAAAGGTATGCAGGAGATTATAGTTCAATTCTTGTTGGGGAATGAAAGTATTAACCAAAAATCCATTATCCAATCAATGAAGGTTGTTCAGTTAAATAACTATTTCTCAAATCTAGCTTGAAGACATATTGAATCATGTTATTTCTACAAGTGGCAGGTGGCATATTTATAACAGAAAATGGATTCTTTGTCTTTCAATAACTATGAGACATTTATACTAGTAATAGTGTTGAGATGCACATTTTACAGCCCAATATGGAGGATTTTGTATCATCAATCCATCCATTTGTCTGTTGTTGAGAAATTTGCATAGTGTTTAGTGCCCAAGTCACTGAGATAGGCCAAAAAAATAGGCGGTGAACCTAATGGTTCATCCTTTTAGGATATGGAAAGGTCCCTCAAATTATTTGTTTTGTGAATAGTTAGTTTGTGTGCATGTATAAAGCTATACACCTTTGATCATGGAACATGCAGTGATTTCTTCCTCAAATCTCATAATATATGGGGCATATGAAGACAAATTGTTCCTTTGTGTTCATCTTCTTAAGATGGAACAATTAATTGATCTTCTCTATTTGTTGTATATGGTGATCTGAATTGACCCACAAGTGAAAAAATATTAGCTTACTATGCAGAATTGTCACGTCCCCATGCCTCCGACCGGCGAGGAGGACGCGACCCAAGCTTAATCCGACTGGGCTAAGAGCCCATAAACATGTAAATTCATAAAGATTTACTGAACAGAATGTTGAAACAGGATGCTGATAATGAAATGCATTGCAGCTAAAAATGCACACATGAATGTTTATCATTGAGCAGAGGCAATTGTTCAACATACACAACTACCATTATGTTTCTTGCACAGCGGAATCAATCATGCATTCACACAGGCATTCTTTCACATGTTCATTTCATTTCCATTAATAGAATTTACAGTTGCAGAAGTAAAATGGACAGAGCACTTATCTTATGAAGAACTTCTTCTGCAACCAGCTACGTCGCTGCAACGTTCCACCCAACCTTAGGCCAGCGTGCTCCTTAATCTCTCAGCAACGCCACCACCCCCGAGCTGGGCATGATTCTCCAAGGAATAAGGGAACTAGCAGGCTTACACATAGCCAAGGATGTCCAAAACACATCCAAGCCAACACAGTTGGGTTTATCAGGCCATTAAGGAGTTGGAGAAGGCAAATTGCTAAGCTGGTGGGCTCATTACAGAGCCAAGGACACCTGCACCAGAACTAGCCTGACCTCTAAGACACCCATCCACACCCAACACAAGGAATCAGTCCCTTCTCTGCTACACAGTCCCTCAGGCCCTGCATTCCCTTCCAGTGTTATTCAGGGGTGATGGAGAAGAAGGCCAGCCCTCTAGCTCTGTCTGTGTGGTTCCAGCCACCAGGTTTATCAAGCAAAACTAAGCCAACGTCCCTGCTCCTCTCATAGTCCGAAGACCAACAATTGCACGTATGTAATCAAGTCAACTGTCACAGCTCAAACAGGAAAACGACTGCCTGAGTCATTCTTGGCCCTATCGTGGCCAAAATGACTCTCACTCACATTTACAACAGCCCCTAAACGTAACAGTAATTACATTCATGACCTAGGGAAATCTATAGCCCCGAATCTATCAGTGAGCATCACTCACAGCAGGGAAAAATGCCCCAAATAGTCTGTGCGTGAGACCAATAGTCGGTGAGACAGCAAAAAACGTGAATGGAAAATGCACCAGCATCTCCCAAAACATGAGGAAAACAACCCAATCCCTGGCACTACAAAAATGACCTCCAATCCATGGGAAAAATGAAGCCAGCAACCAAAAACGTGGAATGAAAAACACAGGAAAAACTCCAGCTACTCCCCAAAAGCCCCAACGTGAAGGAGAATGGTGAGGAAGAATGGAAAAACGTGGATGCATGGCAAAATGGCATACATTTTTGGGCATTTTCCTTGCCAAGGAAGTCAGAACACGTTTTTCAAAAATGGGTCTCTGCCCAATTCGAATTTTTTCCCATACTCTTCCCATTCCATGCAATAACTAACTCAACCACATTCTGGCAGAAATAAATGATTGGGGAAAAATACAAGAAAGGTAGTTGATAGTTTGATGGGTTTTCTCATAGACATTTGGCTTTTCCCCATTGGCCCATAGGTTAAATATTTCACCCCCTTATCCTTAGGAAATCATGCCCCATTCGATTTAGTTTCCGCGACCGTAGTTGGTTGTGTCCATTAATTAATTATGATGCATATTTACATGATGGCCAACATAATATATGCCGCATGCCCCGATATACCATCGGTGACAAATTTAAATCCAAAACATAGCATTACCGATCAATGGTGGGGATTTGGCCTTTAGCTCCACACCATGATCATTTACAACATATACATCATATACATCTAATGTGACGGGGTCAAAACTGGGACATTACATTCCCCTCCCCCTTCAATAGCACTGTCCTCAGTGCTTACAAAATTGAACAAAATGCTACACTGGCATCGCCTCAGTGTTCCACAGAATTGAACAAAAATGGATGTGCCAATCGCATGGAATCCTCCAGCTCCCATGTAGCCTCTTCAGGTCCGAAGTGCTCCCATTGCACCTTTACCTGACCTATGGCTCGGTTCCGGAGCATTGTGACCTTCCTGTCGAGGATGCGCATTGGCTCGATTCGGAACTCTCCCTCGGGTTCCACCTGAATCACATCCCAATTTATCACATGGTTAGGATCATGTACATATCTCTTAAGCAAAGAAACATGAAAAACATTATGAGCTCTAGTGCTAGCAGGCAATGCAAGTCTATATGCAACTGGCCCTATTCTTTCAAGCACTTTAAACGGCCCACAGTATCTTGGTGACAACTTGGCACAACTGCCAAGCTTCAAGGAACTCTTCCTTGCCCTCACTCTAAGGTAAACATGATCCCCAACACTAAACTCTCTGTTCACCCTATGCTTATCTGCATAGCTTTTCTGCCTGTCCTGTGCTGCTTTCAGCTTCTGCCTAATCTTTACGACCTCTTGCTCCATCTCCTTGAGCAATTCTGGTCCAAGCACAATCCGGTTCACTGGATTATCCCAAGTCACAGGTGTCCTACACCTTCTTCCATACAAAGCTTCATATGGACTCATCCCCAAGGATGCTTGATGTCCATTGTTGTAAGCAAACTCCACCAAGTGCAAGTAATCTTCCCACTTGGTTGGCTTGTCCATCACATACATGTGAAGCATATCTTCAAGCACCTGATTAACTCTCTCTATCTGACCATCTTTCTGAGGATGGTATGCAGTGCTGAAGTTTAGCTTTGTACCCAAATCTGCAAACAACCCCTTCCAAAAGTTGGAAGTAAACTTGACATCTCTATCAGATACTATTGCCTTCGGCAATCCATGCAATTTAAATATCTCCTTCATGAAGATCTTTGCAATGTCACCAGCCTCATACGTAGACTTAACTGGTATAAAATGTGCTGCCCTTGTCAACTTGTCTACCACAACCATGATGGAATCATGTTGTCTCCAAGTCATCGGCAATCCTGTAATAAAATCCATGGAAATAACTTCCCATTTCCATTCCGGGACTGGCAAAGGCTGCAACAAACCTGCTGGATGTTGATGCTCAACCTTTACCTGTTGACATTTCATACACCTTGAGATGTATTCAGCTAGGTCCTTTTTCATACCTGGCCAAAAGTATTGCTTTCTAGCTGTAGCAATTGTCTTCTGATATCTTGGATGACCAGAATACGGAGCTTGATGGATCTCATCCATGACAAATCTCCTCAAATCTGCTACATTTGGAATATAAATTCTACCTTTATAAGTAAGAAGACCATCTTCTTCCAATTTATTACCCTCATACCTCTTCTCAAGACTTTGCTGCTGCAATTTGTCTTTTACCTGCTCATACAATTCATCTCCAGCAACATGATTAACAATCTGCTGCCTCAAATCTGATTGGCAACTACTAAGAGATGCCACATGCATTTCCTGCATATTCCTGCTGAGCGCATCAGCTACCTTATTTTCCTTTCCTTTTATGTGCTTGATCTCAAAATCAAACTCACATAAAAACTCCAGCCATCTTGCTTGCCTAGCATTCAGAGTAGGTTGATCAAACAAATACTTTAGTCCACAGTGATATTTTATGACCTCAAATATCCTACCCATCAAGTAATGTCTCCACATCTTGAGAGCATGTACTATGGCTGCAAGCTCTAGATCATGAGTGGCATAGTTCTTCTCATGTTCCTTCAGCTTTCTTGACTCATAACATATCACGTGGTTGTCTTGCATAAGGACTCCTCCAAGCCCTTGTCCACATGCATCGGTACACACCACAAAATATTTCTCTAGATCTGCAACTTTCAATATTGGTGCACTAGTGAGAAGATTCTTCAACTTCTGGAAGCTTTCTTCACACCTCGATGTCCATTCGAACTTCATCCCCTTCTTTT